>CM061264.1:37740000-38107500 GCA_030848825.1 Tadarida brasiliensis
CTATGTTCTAGATGCTGGGGATATAATGAATAAAAATAAAGAAAACCCTGCTCTCGTTATACATGCATTGTAAAGGAAGATACAGACAATAAACAAGATAGTTTAAATACACATATGGATTTAAGATAGTGATAAACTGAGATTTAAAGCAGGGAAAGGGGATATGAAACAATGGGAAGGGATTAAAATTTTTGATAGGTAGGCCAGGGAAGACCACTAAGATAACTTTGGAGCATGTATCTATGACTTGATTATGTCTATGGAATATGATTGGGTGTGTCGTTTTGACTATTCTGAGCCTAGGCTTTTAGAGGTATTATGAGTTTCTGCTTGCCCTCTTACATTTATGCTATCACTACATATGTGAAACCAGGTAATTACTGGGTAGGTTACCTGTAATCCCTTAAAAGAATCTTAGAATGAATATGCATGGAACATATCTGAGCCCAACCTGCTCTGCAGCCAAGTCCAATTAGATCTATAACTTGAAGTGCAGCCACCTAGACAAACAGTCTAGATCAGTGGTTCTCAACCTTCCTAATGCCGTGACCCTTTAATACAGTTCCTCATGTTGTGGTGACCCCCAACCATAAAATTATTTTCGTTGCTACTTCATAACTGTAATTTTGCTACTGTTATGTCTTAGGCGACCCCTGTGAAATGGTCATTCGACCCCCAAAGGTGTCGTGACCCACAGGTTGAGAACCACTGGTCTAGATCAATCAACTCTCAGCAAATGGCTGAATGAGAGTAAATTGTTGTTTTAAGACACTGAGTTACAGGGAAGTTTGCTGCTCAGCAATAGCATTGGTTTGGAGTTCCATACTATGTTTGGAATTTACATTTAAAAAAATACTCCAGCAGTACTATGCAATTATAAAAAAAATGAGCAATTGTTCTATATATTATAATTAAGAGAGCTCCAGAATATATATTTGAGTGAATAAAAAACGTAGAAAAGTTTGTGCACTATGCTATCATTTATTTAAGATTGATAATATGAAAATATAAAAATATTCACTTATATTTTTTTACAATGGAAAAAGAAGTGATAATTTTTTAATATAAAAAAAGGAAAGGAATGGGCAAAGGGGAAAGAAGAAGCTAGACTGCTTTGAATATACTTTGACTTAGATTTCACTTTGTAACCATGTAAATATTTTTATATTATTCCACAATAAAAACATTTTAAGGATTCTCAAAGATAGATTAACAGTAACCAGATTTACTCTTTTGTCGAAAAGAAATTTAAAAATCAGAATATATGACAAAATTTATCCAACTAAATTAAACCTTGGCAGTAATTTCTGGTAATCTAGGTCCTTTTCACTACTATTCTCCAACGAAACCTGAGCACTTATCAGATCACATTATAATTATTTGTTTACAAATCTCTCTTCTATTTCTATTTAATTCTGATATCTTGAAATGCAGAAACCGTGTCTTAGTCATCTTTTTATCCCAAATGCACAACCAAATAATGTTTGCTAGTATCTATTTTCAAACTACTCCCAATTTTGCTCAAATTATTTGCTATATTTGAAGTGCCTTTAATGACTTTTCTACTACTCAAGACACCTCATTCTATAGCCTTCTTCCCTAACCATCACTAGACTCTGATCCCTGAAAAAAATTACTTACCTCTGTTTTCTTAGGACATTTTGTGTGTGGGGATGTATCTCAAAGTTCCTGGGATATATATACACACATATAACATTAGTATTCTATATCCTAATCATCTGCTTAATGTCGTCTCTTCAAAGATATGAAATGGTGTCTTGCTCCTTTTTGTAGCTCATCACCTGTAACTATGTCTAGTATAACTGGTGGTAATACATGCCTTTCAGAAGAATTAAATAATGCATCTTTAGCATATGCATGAATTAAATAACTGTGCAGCACTAGCAAAAATTCCAGTTTCATAACAAAAAAAAAAATGTTGGACCATTTGGGTATCTAATAGA
Organism: Tadarida brasiliensis; assembly: GCA_030848825.1. Taxonomy (NCBI): domain Eukaryota; kingdom Metazoa; phylum Chordata; class Mammalia; order Chiroptera; family Molossidae; genus Tadarida; species Tadarida brasiliensis. The sequence continues at coordinate 37,741,965 of CM061264.1, forward strand.
AACTACAATGAATAGAGCACTATAGATTTAACGTGCAATTTCAAGGAAGGAGGGGACTAGAATCAGAAGGACTCCATTTACTAACCAACCATATTAGTTATATGGCAATATACCTCTGGTGACAAATCCAGTAGCAGCAATAGATACTAACTACCACAAAGTTTAATTTTCCTTGGCTTCCTAGAACAAGGACTAAGGGGTAGACTCCACTCCCATTCTTTATAATCTCTTATTTGGCTTGGTTTCCAGCTTGTTCTCTCAAAAGACTGTAGGTAAAGGTTATTTCCAACAAGATCCTCCTCTGGAACCTCACAAAACTAGCTGCATAAATTAAAACTGTATAAAAACACTGTTTAAGTATGGAAGTCCTCAAAAAATTAAACATAGGGGCCTGGCCAGTATGGTTCAGTTGGCTGGAGCATAGTCCCATACACCAAAAGGTGGCAGGCTCAATTCCCAGTCAGGGCACATACCCAGGATGTGGGTTCCATCTCCATTTGGGGAGTATGCGGGAGGCAACCAATCGATGTTTCTCTCTCACAGATGAATGGATAAACCAAATGAGGTATATACATAAAATGAAGTGTTAGCCTTAAAAAGGAAGGAAATTCTAACACATGCCACAATATGGATGAACTCTGAAGACATTATGCTAAGTAAAAAAGCTAGACACAAAAGGACAAATACTGTATGATTCCACTTACATGAGATACCTGAAGTAGTAAAATTCACAGAGACAAAGAGTAGAATTGTTGCTACCAAGGGCTTCGGCAAAGAGTTTGGGGAGTTAGTGTTTAAAAGGTAGAATTTCAATTTTGGAAATGGATGATGGAAATGATTACACAGCAATGTGAATGACATGCCACAGAACCATAAACTTAAAATAATTAAAATGATAAATTTTATGTTAAGTATATAATTTTACTACCAAAAACAAGTCCTGTTTAATTACGATAAACCTCTATTAACACTTAGTTGTGCTGTGAATTTCCTACCAAGCTCATCAAAGCCAAGTTCTCAAATATCTCCTAGTGGATTTCAAATTGTATATCCCAAGTACAGCGATCTTCTCATTTATATCACACATGATCCTAATAATAGTTGTTTCATATTTCACTTCTCCCTATTTTGAGCAAAGAGGAACAGCCAGTTTCCAAATACCCACTGATACTAATATACCCACCACCCAACTAAAAAATGACATTATCGGTATCTTTGAAGCCTTCTGAGTGATACTTTCTAGTTACCTTCCTTTCTCCACTAAGTTAACTATTATCCTGAATTTTGTCTTCATTACTGTCTTGTTTTTCCTAATAAAAATCTCTATGAATGGGTAGAACAGCCATGAAACTTATACTTGACAAATATTTAGAAAAGCCTAGACTTATTGTTCACTTATTCATTGTATTTATTAAGTCAGGCTGGTGTGGCTCAGTGGATTGAGCGTCGTCCCATGGACTGAGAGGTCCCAGTTCGATTCCTGGTCAGGGCACATACCTGAGTTGCAGGCTTGACCCCCAGTAGAGGGCATGCAGGAGGCAGCTAATCGATGTTTCTCTTTCACATCGATGTTTGTATCTCTCTCTCCCTTCCTCTATCTCTAAAAAATCAATAAAAACATATTTAAAAAAAAAAAAAGAAGCCCATAGAAGTGATGGAAGGAAGGAAGAGATAGAGATGAAGATGGAAAGGGGAAAGAGGAGACAAGACAGAGAAATGTCATAGGAAAAAAATTTAATTAAGAATTGTTGGGGGAAATGAAGGAAAGGAGTGATAGATAAATCATCCCAACATCATGAGAAAATTCGGCTTTATCCAAGCGATAGTTAAATGCAAAGCACTGAGAGGACCTGTGCACAACAAAGAGTAGACTATTATTGTCAGTGCTGCAATGGTAAGGACAATATGATTTCAAGACCATCAACTCCAGAAAGATGAGGAGACAGAAGGGCTTGAGCAGCAACATAAGTCACTATCACAGAGAGTACAAGAGTCAGCACAGTGGACTAAAGTGTTATTTACAGTTATGGTCCTCACCTCTCCTACATCAGGTTTACCTGCGATGCTTATTAAAACTACAAGTTTTTGGATTCTGCTTGACACTACTGAATCAGACTTTCTGGAAGTAGGTCTCTAGAATATATATTTTACTAAGCATCCTACGTGATTCTTACACTGATTACAATTTGAGAACCACCAGTACAGTGGAAAAAGTCCTGCTCACCTTCTGACCTCCAGCTAGATATTTTCAGGTAAATAGTTTTGTTTAACTCAGTGCAAAAGTCTTCATGCTGTTAAAAAGGACTACTGAATTATATTATTTTAAATTTTACCAAGCACGGCTGAGCTGTTATTCTTTTTAACATCATTAGTCTAGTTATAAAAACCTACACAGATGCTTCCACTGGCAATGTGTACTAAGAAAAATAAATCATGTCTCTACCAACTCCCAAAATCAGCTGACATATGATTCTACACTGATGCAATCTACTCACAAGTTTGTAAATGCTTATAAATGCCAAACACTGCCACAGTGTAAGAGCATACACATTTTGTCAAACAGCAGTTTGATATGAGGAAATATCAGTCGCTAATCCAGTTCGTTTCTTAAATAACTTTTCTTTAAATGTTTTTCTTAAAACACTGTTTTTCTTTTTAAAATCTTGAAATGTAGAAGCCACACCAGAATTGAATTCTATTGAGCTATCTTTCATACAAATATTTCCTTCATATAAGTTATGCGTACAGTCAATTCACAGAAATTAACCAGGCATGGTATTAGTTAAGTTGAGGGACTCAAGCCTGAGAGGCCTTAAATATTTTAACAATGCCATTTTAAGGCACCTCTAAAAATCCTTACGCTTCTATCAACTATAACAGCATTTACTGTATTATAAATGGCTGTTTACATGTGCCTCTATTCCCTCACTAGATACCACAGTCAGTGTTATAATACTGGTGCACAGCAGATTGCCTAAAACATAGTAGATCACTCAATGAATATTTGTTGAAAGGATGAACGGCTGGATTAACTTTATACAAGTACAGTTCTTAAGCACTGTTCATATGTTTTAGACATATTAATTCATAATCCTCTTATCATCCTGACAAGATAAAGTATCATGCCCTGGCCGGTTTGGCTCAGTGATTAGAGCGTCAGCCCGTGGACCAAAGAGTTGTGGGTTCGATTCTGGTCATGGTTGCAGTTTGGTCCCTGGCCCTGGTCGAGGTCGTGCAGGAGGCAACCGATTAATGAGTCTCTCTCACATCAATGTTTCTCTCTCTCTCTCTCTCTCTCTCTCTCTCTCTCTCTCTCTCTCTCCCCCACTCTGCCTGAAAATGAATGGAAAAATATCCTCGGGTAAGGATTGAAAAAAACAAAAACAAAAACGATAAAGTATCACTGATGAGGAAACTTAAGCTTAGAGATCAAGCAGCATGTCCCAGTTGCTTAGCTATGTAGTGGCAGAACCAGAATTTGAATCTAAAGCCAGAACACCAAAGTGCTCAATCTTTCCACTACAACCCTGCAAATTTCATCACGGTGTTAACATCAAAAAAAGGAAGAATATCTGTAGTAAAGCCTTAGGAAGGCTTGGGTTGTTCCCAATTTCATCAAGAGTAAACTGTGAGGAACAGGAGATAATATATTAATCAAACTAATCATATTAATATATGCCTTAAGTAAGTTTCTAACAGAAGTGTACACATAACATAGGAAAAAAATAATCAGAAAATAAGAATCTGTTCAATAACCAAAAGAGTTACCATAAAGATGTATTAAAGATACTAAAAAACAATACTCATGAAACTGATGGGATGAATATCTAAACACTAGATACAGAGCAGGAATAATTCCCTAGACTTACTACAGCCTGAGTAAACCATTCCCCAAACCAATCCAGGTATTTTGTTCTGCTTCATGCTTACCAATCCAGGTTCTGATGACTAAACTGGTTTCTCAGGTATCCTAAACCAGGAAGAGAATGTTCTGAATAATAATTACATGTATTGTGGTCAATGTAAAAAATGTCTATCCCATTGTAAACTGATATTGTAGTTAACAAATCTGTCTCTTGTGAATCTGTTATTCTGAATCAATTTCCCAGAACATTATCACTGATGGATAATAGGTAAAAATCAAATATTTAAATCTGTAAAGCCAAAGGCCAGACTATGGATTCCTGATAAGTCAGCAAACCTCTCTCATTATTTAAGCCATATTTATCAGAAATATCAAAATATGGCATTAACAACTATAATTCAATGTTAGTAGAATTTTAAAGTTATATCTTTTCTCCACTCACTTTCAAATAAACCAAACAGGTAACTCAGTTTATGACACCACAGGTATATAAGTAAGTTTAAAAAATTACTATAGGCCCATAAAAAGTTTAAAAAATTACTATAGAAGACGGAAGACTTCCAAACTCGTTTTATGAGGCCAGCATAATTCTAATTTCAAAACCAGATAAAGACACTACAAAGAAAGAAAACAACAGGCCAATATCCCTGATGAACACAGATGCCAAAATCCTTAACAAAATATTAGCAAATCGGATCCAGCAATACATCAAAAAAATTATTCATCATGACCAAGTGGGATTCATCCCAGGAATGCAAGGATGGTACAATATTTGCAAATCAATAAATGTGATACACCACATAAATAAAATGAAAGATAAAAACCGTATGATCTTATCAATAGATGCTGTAAAAGCATTCGACAAAATCCAGCACTCATTTCTGATACAAGCACTCAGCAATGTGGGAATAGAGGGATCATATCTTAACATAATAAAGGCCATATATGAAAAACCTACAACCAACATCATACTCAATGGGCAAAAACTAAAAGCATTTCCCTTAAGAACAGGAACAAGACAGGGATGCCCACTTTCGCCATTCTTATTTAACATAGTACTGGAAGTCTTAGCCACAGCAATCAGACATGAAGAAAAAATGAAAGGGATCCAAATTGGAAAGGAGGAAGTGAAACTGTCATTATTCGCAGATGACATGATATTATACATAGAAAACCCTAAAGACTCCATCAGAAATCTGCTAGATTTAATAAACGAATTTGGCAAGGTAGCAGGATACAAAATTAACATCAAGAAATCGACGGCATTCTTATACACCAATAATGAACTCACAGAAAGAGAAACAAAAAAAACAATCCCATTTACCATTGCAGCAAAAAAAATTAAGATACCTAGGAATAAACTTAACCAAAGAAGTAAAGGACCTCTTCCAGAAAACTACAGGACATTGAAAAAAGAACTAGAGGAAGATATAAAAAAGTGGAAGCATATACCTTGTTCATGGATTGGAAGAATTAACATCATTAAAATGTCCATACTACCCAAAGCAAGCTATAAATTCAATGCAATCCCCCATCAAAATACCAACGACATAGTTCACAGAACTAGAATAAATACTCCAAAAGTTTATATGGCACCAAAAAACACCCCAAAAAGCCACAGCAATCTTGAAAAAGAAGAACAAAGTAGGAGGGATCACAATACCGGATATCAGGTTATACTACAAAGCCACTGTAATCAAAACAGGCTGGCACAAGAACAGGTATATAGATCAGTGCAACAGAACAGAGAACCTAGAAATGGACCCAAAACAATATGCTCAATTAATATTGACAAAGGTGGCAAGAGCATACAGTGGAATCAAGACAGCCTCTTCAATAAATAGTGTTGGGAAAATTGGACAGCTACGTGCAAAAAAATGAAGCTAGACCACCAACTTACACCATACACAAGAATAAACTCAAAATGGATAAAAGTCTTAAATGTGACTCAAAAATCCTAGGAGAAAATGTAGGCAACAAAATTTCAGACATCACACCCAGCAGAATGTTCACTGATACAACGCCTAAGGCAAGAGAAACAAAGGAAACAATGAACACATGGGACTACATCAAACTAAAAACTTCTGCACAGCAAAAGAAACAACCATCAAATTGGGAAGGGAACCCACTGTATGGGAGAGCATAATGGCCAACAATACATGAGGTAAGGGGTTAATTTCCAAAATATATAGGGTACTCATAAAACTCAACAAAAGGATGACAAAGAACCCAATTAAAAAATGGGCAGAGGACCTAAAGAGACACCTCTCCAAACAGGACATACAAATGGCCAAGAGACATAAGAAAAAATGTTCAACATCACTAATCGTCAGAGAGATGTAAATTAAAACAACAATGAGATATCACCTCACACCTGCCAGAATGGCTGCCATCAACAAATCATCAAACAACAAGTGCTGGCGAGGGTGTGGAGAAAAGGGGACTCTAGTACACTGCTGGTGGGAATGCAGACTGGTGCAGCCACTATGGAAAACAATATGGTGTTACCTCAAAAAGTTAAAAATCGAACTTCCATTTGACCCAGTGATCCCACTTCTAGGAATATACCCTAAGAAGCCTGAAACACCAGTCAGAAAGAATACATGTACCCCCATGTTCATAGCAGCACTATTTACAATCACTAAATCTGGAAACAGTCCAAGTGTCCATCAATAGATTAGTGGATAAAAAAGCTGTGGTACATATACACAATGGAATACTATGCAGCTGTAAGAAAGAAAGATCTCTTATCCTTTGAGACCACATGGAGGGACCTGGAGAGTATTATCCTAAGCGAAACAAGCCAATCAGAGAAAGACAAATATCACATGATCTCACTTATTTGTGGAATATAATGCACAAAACAAACTAATGAACAAAATAGACCCAGAGACATAGAAGTAGGGTACAGACTGACAAACTCCAAGAGAGGGGGTGCGGGGAGGAAGGAAGAGATAAACCACAGAACTTACATGCATGAATGTGTAACCAACAGACATAGACGACAATGCTGGGGATGGGGTGGGGGGGATCAGGAGGAGGGTGTCAATGGGGGGAAAAGGAGAAATATCTGTAACAAAATAAATAAAAAAAATTACTATAGGCCCATATATTACATTTTTAATACAAACGTCTCTTCCCCTAAATAAGCATATAACAGAGTGAATCAATACTACTAATTGTCTACTATCAATTCTTCACACTTAGTCCATTTGGCAAACTGCTTTTCTGAAACTACTGTAATTAGAATATCAAAACAAAAAATCTGAGAGATTTTACTTAGCATTTCATCAAATTCCACTTTGAGATGTGCGAGAAAATGCCAAAAAATAACTTGAATTTTCCACTTTTAAGGCTTTAAGCCCCTCATGTATGAAGCCCTTAAAAAAACACAGTTTTCCTTTTCTGTTCTCTTATGATTTTCTGTCCAAAATATCATTTTGCATTTGATTCTATTCTGTCTTATACTATTATTTGCCTCATAATGTTATTCATAAAATTTTGGGAACCTCAAACATAATGCCAGTTTTCTGCCAGGTAACATTTAATAAATTTTAGGCATCTATAGGTTAGAAAGTTAAAACCTTAGTAGAAAGACTCTTTAAAAAACAGCATAGTTTTTGGCAGTCTTACAAGACAAAAATTACATGTCAGAACCAGCCATGGGTCAAGACCTCAGATAACACATCAGGCTCTAAGGTAAAATAAAAAGGCAAGACACAGATTGGGAGAAATATTCATAATACATACATCTGGTGACCCTTAAAAGCATTAGGTTGGAAGAAATCTGACTTAAAACACTGCATGTCTTATGATTTAATTTATGAAGTCCAATAACAGGCAAAACTAACCTGCAGTAATAGAAATCAGGTTTCCTATGAGGCATGGGGACTGATTGGAAGAGATCTTGAGGGAACCTTTCTGGAGCAATGAAAATGTTCTATATCCTTATTGGAGTAATGGAATACTACTCAGTAATTTAAAAAACTACATATATACTCACATATGGATAAAGTGCAAAAGCATTATGTTGAAGGAAAGAAGCAAGATGCAAAAGACTGCATGTTGCATGACTTCATTTATATAAAGTGCAATAAAAGGCAAAACTAATTTACCATGATAGTAATCAGAACAGTGATTTCCTATGAGGCATGGGGATTGACTGGAATAGAATGTGAGGAAATCTTTCTAAAACAATGGAAATGTTCTATATCTTTATTACAATGATAATTAGAGGGGTATATACAGTTACTAAAACTCATCAAATTGTCCACTTAAGTGCATTTCACTGAATGTGAATTTCACATAAATTTTTTGTAGTCATAAACAGCTAAATAAATGGAACTTTTACTTATCAAAAGAAAAAAGTAGAGTAATAAAATTATAAAGTAGCAGAGACTTGACATCCCAAATGATTTTAATATTCTTTGCCAAAATGTTTTACATACCCAACAGTTAAGTTTACCAAAGCATCAAACTCCTTAATAAAAAAAATTAATACATAAATAATGAAAAGGCAAAATAAAGAAAATTTCAGATAAACTAAAGCTGAGAAAATGTCTTACCAACGGCTCTTTCTTGCATACATGAAATAGTAAAAAGTTTTCCAGGCTAAAGAGAAATGATAATCTACACAGTGCCAAAAATGATAAATATATGGGTAAATAAAAGCCTTGTTTTTTTTTCTTGCTTAATTCTTTTTATTTTTTTTAAATCCTCACCCGAGGATATTTTTCCATTTTTGTTCAGGTAGAGTGGGAGGAAGGGAGAGAGGGAGAGAGAGAGAAACATCAATATGAGAGAGACACATTGACTGGTTGCCTCCTGCACGACCTCGACCAGGGCCAGGGACGAACCACAACTGAGGTACATGCCCTTGACCGAAATCGAACCCGCGACTCATTGGTCCGCAGACCAACGCTCTAACGGCTGAGCCAAACTGGCCAGGGCTCTTGCTTAATTCTTTAAAAGACAATTAACTCTTTAAAGCAAAAATCATAGCAATGAACTGTGAGGTTTATAACACATGTAAAAGTAAACTATATGACAAGAATAAAACAAAGGCCGGGAAGGGGTAAATGGAAGTTTACTCATAAAATTCTTATATTATGCATGAACTGGTATAATATAGTTCAAGATAAACTGTGCTAAGTAAGCCATGTATACTGTAATCCCTAGAACAACAATGGGAAAAAAAAGAGGTATAGAAGGTATGCCCAAGATTATATCTGCTAGTCTCAGACTTACCTAAACTAAAACTACATTTCTGAACATTTCTTCCCTGAGTATTTTCAGGTCAGGAATGGCCATAAGAAAATCTGTGCAATATTTGGAAGACAGAAGAGAAGAAGCAGGCATTACTGCCCTGAAAAAGTTAGGATATGTATGGCACAAGGTGCTATTGTAGCTCATACACATTGTCACTGATCTGTTGGATCACTTCACTAACATGGAGTAGGAGGTAGGTCCACAGTTTCTCTAGCTCTGGACTAATTTTCCTCATGAACATAGGTGCAAAAATCCTTAACAAAATCAAACCCAGGAATATATAAAAAAAGGATAACATATGATGACCAAGTGGGGTTTCTTCCAGCAAAGCAAAGATGGTTTAATATGAGGAAATCGGTGTAATTCACTATATAAACAGAAAAATGGAGACAATCTATATAATTACCTCACTAGAAGAAAAAGTATCTGACAAAATTTAACACTCATTCATGCATGATAAAAAAAAAATTAGCAAACTAGGAATAGAGGAAACTTCCTCAACTTGGTGAAAGAAATCTATGAAAAATCTATACTAACATACTCGACAGTGAAAGATTGAATATTTTCTCCCTAAGATTGGGAATAAGGCAAGGATGTGTTCTGTCATCACTTCTAGTCAACGTTGTACAGGAGGTGTTAGCCAATGCAATAAAGCAGGAAAAAGAAAAAAAAAAGTCATAAAGACTGGAAAGAAGTAAAGATATCTTTTATCACAAACAAATGACTGTATGTAGTAAATGCCCTGAATTTTTGTTATTGTTGTTGTTAATCCTCACCTGAGGATATTTTTTCCATTGATTTTTAGAGAGTGGAAGGGAAGTTGGAAGGGATGGAGGGAGGGAAAGTGAGAGAGAGAGAGAGAGAGAGAAAGAGAGAGAGAGAGAGAGAGAGAGGGAAACATCAATGTGAGAGAGACATATTGATTGGTTGCCTCCCTTAAATGCCCCAATCAGGGTCAGGGATCGAACCCATAACCCTTCAGGGTAAAGACCAACACTCTAACCACCGAGTCACACTGGCCAGGGCAATCCTTTAAATTATTTTTTAAAAAGAAAAACTTTTTATAGTAATAACGGAATTTATAAGGTCATAGGATATAAAATAAATACAAGACAAGAGCCTATTATACCCTCAAAAAATTAAACACAGAATTACCATTTGATCCAGCAATTCCAATTCTAGTATATACACAAAAGAACTGAACATGCAAGGGCTTGAACAGATATTTGTACACTCATGTTCACAGCAGCATTGTTTACAACACCCAAAAGGTGGAAAAACCCAAATGTCTATTGACGGATGAATGCATAAATAAAATGTATATACATACAACAGAATATTATCCAGTCTTAAAAAGGAAGGAAATTCTGAAACATATGATAACATGAATGAACCTTAAGGTCATTATGCTCAGTGAAATAAGCCAGACACAAAATGACAAATATTGTATGATTCCATTTAGATGAGACACCTAGAATAGTCAAATCCATAGAGACAACAAGTGGAATGGTGGTTGCCTGGAGCTAGAGGGTATAGAGTTTCACTGAAAAAAATTCTGAAGATAGATAGTGGTGATGGTGCACAACAATGTGAGTGTACTTAATGCCACTCAATTGTACATTTTAAAATAGCTTAAAAATGTATATTTTGTTATGTATATTTTACCACAGAAAGAAAAAAAGCCTACTGTATGGTTTCAGTATGGTTTCATTAATATAAAGTTTAAAAACAGGCAAATTTATATATATATATATATATATATATATATATATATATATATATATATATATATAAAATGTTAGATTCAAAGTACTGAGTTATCCTAGAGCACAGGGGGATGACTTGAAGGAGGCTTCTAGACTTTTGCTTATATTGTTTGCTTAACCTGAGTATTGGTTTCACCAATGTGTTTGTTTTGTGCAAGTTCACAAAACTATACTTTTATGATTTGTGTTCTTCGTTATATGAATATTATACCACAACAAAGTTTTGTTTGTTTTAGTTAATGACAGATAAATTGTGATTTTGCTGAGGTCAGAATCTGGATCATGCTCACAGCTAGACTGGTTTCGAGAGCAAATCATCTATCCAGTAAGTGAGCTGTATTAAAAATCCAACATCCACACTACAGTGCTTATTTATTGTATGCTATTTGTCTTTAACACACAGTACAATTCTTCTGAAATGGTGATGGTACTGTTATCTATTCCAAAAAGTCTCAAAATAAAATTCAACTTCTATTAATTAATGACAGAAGTAAACAGGAAAAGAAGAGGCCGAAGGAAGTAATATGAAAGTCTTTCAGTATATAAGAAAAAATGTCAACCATATATACATGTGTTGAAAATATTTTTCTACATGTCAAAGCTTTCACAAGGCCCAGCTGCTTAGTCTCAGTTAAATTAATTCTTTAGAATAAAATTATTATGCACTTTTTTTTTTAAAGGTTGGTCAGGTGTTCTGATTTTAAAAGCTGTGAAGGCCAACAAATTAATTATTTTTAGTTTGATCAAAACAAAGGATGCTTAACATCACTAGAAAATACTACTCTCACTAATACTCTTACATATATCCCAAAATATCTAATATTGTTTTAGAACTAAAACAAAAAAAGTTATTTAATGACTCATTTAATTTATATGCAGACAAGCAGAAAGGATGTGCTCACAAGTGCTATTAAGTTCTGACTTGAATAACAGTATACAAATGTTATCCCAGACGTTAAAAAAAATGATACATGAGCATGAATTCTACATGTCTTTTGAGTGTATGTGAAATTTTTAAAAATTATTAACTTGGTAACACTGTATGGATTAATATCCTTCCAAAAAGAGGAAAATTTTGGTAAATTTTACTAGTATATCTTCTAAGAACAAAACTAGAGAACAGATTCATTGTAAGAGCTTATAATCTCCTTTATTCCACAAGAGGGCGCAAACATTTAACACATCTTTACAGGAACTTCATCAAATACTAATTTTTACAGAAGACTTTTAGATGACAATAATAGGGAAAAAATAATAATAAAACAATTACCAAAAAATATTTAACTGGGTGCCTGCCATGTGCCAGGCAATGTCTGGAAACAGTGTGAGTAAAAGACAAAGCTCCTGCTCTTAAGCATCACAGTACTTCAGGCAACAAAGTACATCCAGAGATTTGTAAAATTCTTTAACAAGCACAAACAAATCATACTTAGCTTTTTTACAGCATTACTGTAAACCATAACTTATAAGTATTCAGTCTGACCAGAAACTACAAATATGATGAAAAAGACTAAACAAATATCAGTAATATGTAGTCTATAACTCTAAGAGGCAAATAACATGCATTACTCAAAGTACATAAAGGATTCACACTAGGCTTTAAGATACCAGTATCTTTTTTCCAAGTAGACACTAATTATTTAAGCCACTTCATTTCTTTCATTTAGCTTAATCAAAATATAAGTAAATTAGCAATGACTTAGGGGAATTTGGGGGCTATAGTTAACGAAGTATTTCAGGAGAGAAGAGTCTTTGAAATGTACTGATGAATAGTAAAATCACGTCAACGCTGAAAATGTTCAGCCAGTCTATTGATAACACTTGAATATAGCTATTCTTACAAGACTTAAAAAGGAATGTATTCCAAAAAGGCACGATGAACTAGGTAGATGACCTCAGGATAACTATTCCAATTAGGTGTATCAACAAAGAAGCAAAGCATAGAATACGGTCCTTTTCAGGAAGGTATGTTGACAGGAAACAATGTACAGTGAAAAAAAATCAAGTCTGAATCAAAGCAGAACTGGCTCCAAACCCCAAGCATTGCCACTTACCAGCCCTGTGACCACAGGAAAGTTACTAACCTCTCTGAGCCTTAGTATTCTGACCCATACAATGGGAAAAACATATTGCAAGGCTATTACAAGGATTGATGATAATGCAAATAAAGTGCCTAGCATAAGAGCTCAAATATTAATTGCTATTTATAGATATTTATAGATATGAAAAAAAAAAGTCACACAATTTACCCAGGTTTAGAAAGTAGAAAAACAGTGGACAAAAATGTCTTTATTTCTAGTAATACTCTTTACCTTAAAGTCTACTTGGCCTGATATTAATTAATTATACCAGCTTTGTAATGATTGGTATCTACACGGTATATCTTTTTTCATCCTTCCATATTCAACCCAACTGGGTCTTTATATATATATATATATTTTTTTTTAATCCTCACTCGAGGACATTTTTGCATTTATCTTCAGATAGAGCGAGAGGGAGAGACGGAGGAAGAGAGAGAGAGACACACCGACTGGTTGCCACCCACACAACCCCAACCAGGGCCGGGGACAAACTGCAACTGAGGTACGTGCCCTTAGCAGGAACCGAACCCGGGTCTCTCTGGTCTGCAGGCTGACGCTCTAACCGCTGAGCCAAACCAGCCAGGGCTGAGTCTTTTATTTCAAATGCCCCTCTGGTAAACAATATAGATCAGTTTTTCTTTTTTATCTAACCTCACAGACTACTCTTTTGAATACTGTTTATTCTATTTACATTTAATATAACTACTGATGTGGCTGAGTTGAAGTCGACCACTTTTTGTGTATGTTTGTAATCTGTCCCAAGTGTCTTCCTTCGGTTTTCTTCCCTATATGAATTCTTAAAGGTTGGGCCTATTTTTTTTTTAATATATTTTAATTGATTTTTTAGAGAGGAAGGGATAGAAACATTGATGTGAGAGAGAAACATCAATAGGCTGCCTTCTGCATATCCTCTACACGCCCCCTACTGGAGATTGAGCTTGCAACCCAGGCATGTGCCCTGATTGGGAATCAAACCAGGACCTCTCAGTCCATGGGATGATGCTCAATCCACTAAGCCACACCGCTGGACAAGGTTGAGCCTATTTGTAGCATTCCATTTTATCTCCTCTATTGGCTTTTTAAATATAGTTCTATTTATTACTAGTTATTCTACAAATTATGAGATGCATCCACAACTTATCAGTCTATCTTGAGTTAATATTACCACATCCCATATAATGTAAGAACCTTAAGAGTCTATTTATGTTTTTTCCTTCAGCTACTATTGTCATATATTTTACTTCTATATAAAATATAAAATTCTATGTACTGTTATTTTTATTAGTCAATTGTTTTTTAATTATTTTCCCCACATATTTGCCACTTTCAGTGCTCTTTACGTCTTCCAAAAATCCACATTTACATATGGTATCGTTCCTCTTAAGCCTGAAGAACTCCCACTATCATTTCTTATAATGTTCACATATATTGGCAACAAATTATCTCAAGTTTTATTTTCTGAAAATATCTTCACTTTTACTTTTGAAAAATAATTTTTCCAGGTATAAAATTCTAGTTTGATAATTTTTTTCTTTCCACACTTAAAGATCATTCCTTTGTCCCCTGTACGCCATTGTTTCTGATGAGAAGTTAACTACCATTCTTGTCATTGTTCTTTTCATGGAATGCCTTTTTTTCCACTCTAGATATTTTTAAGACTTTTATTCTTTGTATTGATCCTACTTGGTGTTCACTGAACTTCTTGAATCTGTAAATTTCTCTCTTGCACCAAGAACCTGCAAAAGTACTGAAAAATCTCAACAATTAAATCTGCACCCAACTGGACATCTCTGGGGGTTTTACTTTTCAATAGGAATAATGCTCAGAGCACTTCAAAAGAGGATAAAAATTATGACAATTACATAGCTATTAGCTATTACTTTGCCATCAATTATTGCAAACTTTTAGAACAAATTCTTAGAGATGTTGACCTATAAATCCTTAGAAGGGGAAATGTGTGATTATGAATAAACAATGCCAAAACAATTTTTGATCATCTGACTTGCATATCAGAAACATAACATATATTTCTTAGGTCTGGATTTTAATAAGGCAACTGACAAAATTTCTCTGATTTACTCTCAAAGATATAGTAGTAAAGATGAATGCTACTAGCCATATTGTATCTTTGTAGCATGAACACCTTCATCTAATTTCAATTTAATTTGCTTCAGTTCAATAAACTATGGTAGCCTGACAGTTGGCAGGCATTGTTAGGTACTAGCAATACAAAGATAAATAGGACATGATTTCAAACACTCAGAGAGTGTTAACTAACAGACTGATGTTTATTTACATATGCAAGTGACACAGCTAATCTGGCTTATATTATGATAATAAAATCAGGATTCAAAAACTCAATCATATCCTTCTCATCTTCATCTTATTTCAACAAGCTCAAAACTATCTAGTTCAGTTCATCTTAATATTCAACGAGAACACAATATGTGCCAAGAGTGTGCTAGGCATTAGGAATACTAAAATGAATAATATATCGTTCCTGACTGTAAGGAACTCACAAATTAGTAAGAAACACAAGTAAACAAAAATCTATAAAGTAATATGACAGGTACAATGACATATATATGTATAAGAATTATAAATACAGCCCGGCCAGTATGGAGCAGTGGTTGAGCGTCGACCCATGCACCAAGAGGTCGCCAGTCTGATTCCCGGTCAGGGCACATGCCCAGGTTGTGGGCCCAGTCCCCAGTGGGGGGCAAGCAGGAGGCAGCCAATCGATGTTCTCTCTCATCGATGTTTCTATTTCTCTCTCCCTCCCCCTTCCTCTCTCTCTAAAAATCAATAAAGAAAAAAGAAATTAAAAAAAAAAAAAAAGAATTACAAATACAAAGGAGCAAGTGTCATGGAAGCCTTCATAAGGAGATAATACCTGTAGTGAGTCTTAAGGGATACATAGAAAACTGAGAGGCAAATTATGGAAGAACTGGCAAAGGCAAAGAGACATGAAATGATGTAAGTTCAAGGAAATTAAAGCATTGCCATGGCCAGTGTGGCTCAGTTGGCTGGGCGCCATCCTGCAGGAGGCAGCCAATCCCGATGTTCCGATCTGACATTGATGTTTCTCTCTCTCTCTGTCCCTCTCTCTTTCCCTCTCTAAAAATCAATAAAAATATTTTAAAATAAAAAAAGAATATTACAAGCATCAAAGTATCACTATAGAACAAGAAAAGTATAGTCTACATGAGGCCATATATGAGGCCATACATATGGCCAAACACAAAGAGCTTTGTTAGCCATGCCAATGAACTTCACCTCCATCCTGTATAAACAATTGAATACGGGGTTAGGAATAAGGCTGCTGCTTCGGGAGTCAGTAGCACATATATAATGGATAGTTAAAACCAACAAAAAGGTGATTATCCAAAGAAACCATATGTAATGAGGCAGGGTGGAAAGGAAAGGAGAACAAGGACAGATTCTTAAGGTACATTAACACTTAGGAGAAATATGGGGAGAAAGGAGAGAGAAATAAGGAAGCACTCATAGGATCAATGAAGAATATTTTAAATTGAGAGAAGCTTGGTAAGGTTTTAAATTGGAAACAGGTTGAAAAGAGGGAGCCAGTAGAAAGGGAGATGCAGAAGCCAAAGAAAATGTAAAGAAAATCTGATGTGGAGCAAATCCCTAGACAGATGACTAAGAACAGGTAGAGCTATGGAAGTTAACAAAGAGCAATATAAAGTACTCCACTTAGCTTGAGAAACTCAAATGATTAAATTTAGGGTGAGGGAAACAGGTCTTACCTGCTCATGTAAGATTTTAAATTACTACTCATTAAATATGAAATAAAATTGTAAGGTGATTGTATTAATAGTGATAGAATGTGCAAAACCGGCAGAAAGGCAGTTCTACCCTCTGTCTCTCCCTCCCTCCCTCCCACTCTATCTCATAATAGGTGGGGGGAAAAATATCCTCGGGTGAGGAATAGAAAAAAAAAAAACAAAAATGAAGAAATAAAGGCATCCAGCCCTGGCCGGTGTGCTCAACAGTTCAGTTTCTGGTCAGGGCACATGCCCAGGTTGCAGGTTCGGTCCTCGGTTGGGGTGCAAATGGGAGACAACTGATCAATGTTTCTCTCTCACATCCATGTGTGTCTCTCTCACATCCATGTGTGTCTCTCTCTTCCTCCCTCCTTCCCTCCCTCCAGCTCTCTGCCTTCTGTCTCCCTCTCCCTTCCTCTCTATCTAAAATCAATAAAAAATATATTTTAAAAATTTAAGTATTTTTAAAAAGAAGTAAATATAGCCCTGGTGGTTTTGCTCAGTGGTTAGAGCATCGGCCTTCGGACCAATGAGTCGTGGGTTCAATTCCGGTCAAGGGCACTGTCAAGGGCACATACCTCGGTTGCGTTCGTCCCCCCCTCTGGTCGGATCGTGTGGGAGGCAACCAGTCGATGTGGCAACCAGTCGATGTTTCTGTCTCTCTCTCTCCCTCCCTCCCACTCTATCTGATAATAAGTAGAAAAATATCCTCAGGTGAGGAAAAAAAAAGAAGGAAGTAAATATATCCAGAGGAAAGCAAGCAAGTGATAAAAGTGGTAGAAAGAACTGGAAAATTAGGGTTAAATCAGAGTTCATGGTAATATAGTTGCCTTTGTGTAAACAAAATTCTACATAGGTCTACAGTAAATCAATAAGTTATAAAGAGGTAAGCTTTTATTAGTGATATTAGCTGCCTTATGAAGTAGTAATCTCCCAATTACCTACCATAATGCCTGTCACAGAGCAGGTATTCAATAAATTTTTGTCAAGTAAGTAAAAATATGAAGACTGTGTCAGGTAATACATTTCTCTGTATTCCTCACATCACAATACATGTGAAGTTATTCAATTATCTTCTGAACAAATGAAAGTCTAGTATAGTCTCAGTACATACATACAGATATAAGTAGTAAGAATTAAAGACTGGTCATTTATCAAGCATTATTATTAATACCACCAAAGCTCCCTGATATTCCCATCTCTTTTTTTGCACTTATCTGACCACAATACCAACCAGAAGAGAGGTATTTCTGAGTAAATGCCTTGCTGGGCAAGCTCAGAGCATCCTATCTGAGATGATGGAAAAGCAACCTAGATATGTGATTCTACAGTCTCATACTTTCCCCACAGGTAACAAACAGCTGTAACTGGGATTTACCCTGGCCAGCAGGGAGTTCCTTGCAGTTATCTTCATGAAGGTCTCCTAAAAACTCAGGACTGCATATGGAACTGAGTTCACCACTGCCCTTTCATCAAAGGATGATTCTGCATCCATGTTAAGTCAGGATACCTTTAGGATCCATCCCTTGGAAATGCCAAGGCCCTGATATAATCACACCACACACACACACACACACACACACACACACACATACACACACACACAGCATGCGCAGATTTCTTTTCTTTTTATCCTCACCCAAGGACATGTTTTTAATTAATTTTTAGAGAGGGAGAAAAGGGGGGGAAGAGAGAGAGAGAAACATTGATGTCAAGAGAGAAACATCAATTGGTTGTCTCCCGAATACACCCAGACTGGGGATCAAACCCACAACCTAGATATGTGCCCTGACCAGGAATCCAACCCACAACCTTCTGGTATACAGGATGACACTCCAAACAACTGAATCTCCTGGCCAGGGCACACAAAAGAAATTAAAATCCTCTAGTAGACATGCCAGGAGACAATGTGGCCATTTCTTTGCATAGTAATATTTTTATCTTAGAAAATTAAGTTACTCCTGAATTATAGGTAGAACTGATGATTTAATGAATTCTTTAATCTTAAAAATAAAAACACTTCATTTTGGTATAAATCCACATTTTAACTTTACATGCTCTCCATGCACATTTAAGTGGAAAGACTAATAACTTATGCAGTATTTCTCTGTTCTTAAAACAAAGTCATATTTAAACATTATCATCACATGCTGTTCTGTTGAGACAATAAAGGCAGAATAAAAGTAAAAAATCATTGCAAAAACAGATTACACTACATACAGAAAATGACATACCATCTAATTAGACTTTCTTTTTGCTTAATACATCTTTTGTACCTTTTTAGGTTTCTGATTTTGTGGCAATATTGGTTTTAAAAAATAAGCTATTAACACCTCTTTGCCAAAATAATACTTGTTCAGTTATTCAAATTTAGCTCATGAAGTTGATTCTTTACAAATTTCTACCTATTATCTGGGTTAGAAAATTGATGAATTTTAGGAAAAACCTTTATTCTAACACTACTGCTACGGCTTTTTACAAATACTAAAATTTAACTAGTAAACTACTTTAAATTTTCCAGTGACAATAAATATAGACAAAAAATTACCAACTATTTTGGTGAAATGCTATGATTATATAACATTACTATGATTGCTGTTATTACTTCCCTGCAATAGTCTTATCATCACTCCACTAATCCTATAGTCCAGCGGTTCTCAACCTGTGGGTCGCGACCCCTTTGGGGGTCGAACGACCCTTTCACAGGGGTCGCCTAAGACATAACAGTAGCAAAATTACAGTTATGAAGTAGCAACAAGAATAATTTTATGGTTGGGGGTCACCACAACATGAGGAACTGTATTAAAGGGTCGCGGCATTAGGAAGGTTGGGAACCACTGCTAGTCCATTAGAACATGAAGATATTATACTAAAGGTTACAATCTTCCCTGTCATTTTTATTTTGGCAAAACATCTTTTTTACTTCTTATTATGAAATTTTCAAGCATATACAAGAGTAGAGATAAGAGTAAAATGAAAAGAAAGATAGGAAAAAAGAAAATAAATAAATTTAATTTTAAAAAAAAGAAAAAAAAAACAGTAAAATGAACAACCATGAACACGATATCCCCTTCAACAATTACCAAGTTATAGCCAGTCTTGTTCCACTTCCCATAAACCCCATTCCCAAACCCCTCCCAGATTGTTCTGAAGTAAATTTCAGACATATCATTTCATCCATGAATATTTCAGTATACATCTCTAAAAGATAATGACTCCATTTTTAAAAACATAAGACAATACATTATCACAATATAAAAACATGATTATTTAATTTCATTAAAAATTCAGTCAGCTTTGGCAAATTATTTATTATATTATTCCAAGGTAATCACTAAGTAATGTTTTCTTCTAAAATACAATGTAGTTTAAAACAAAATCTGTATGTTTCAAAACTTGGGGCCAGACTCTGGCCAGTCTGGCTCAGTTAGAGGGTGGGCCCCACGCACTGAAAGGTGGGAGGTTCTATTCCAGGTCAAGGGCAGGTTCAATCCCCAGCCCAGACTGGGAGTGTGCAGGAAGCAACCAATCGATGTGTCTTTCACCTCTCTCTTTCACCTCTCTCTCTCTCTCTCTCTCTCTCTCTCTCTCTCTCTCTCTTTCCTTTCCTCCCTCTCCTCCACTCTCTCTAAGAAAAAAAATCAATGGAAATAATATCCTTGGGGCCAGCTTGCCTTACGTGGAATCAATTCTATTATTTTGCCACAACATCATTACTTTTGTTTCAAATCCCACTACTAGGACCTTAGTAATATACCCCAAACTGACAGTATTCCCAAAGAAATGAGACAAAATTACTTAGCATAAATATACATTTATAATAACAAAGTACTTTATTAATGCTGATGAATATAAAAATGAAGTAAAAAAAAACAATACCAGTGACAAGATAATCTCTTGCTGAATTACTAAATAATCCCAATAGCAATCATTGCCACATACAGCTTCATAAATCAGTGAATCCTAGGTTTTTCTTCTTTTGATCCCTCTATTAGCCTTGGTAAATCCAAGGGCACCAGAAAAACTTTATTGTTCTTTCATTTTGTGTTTCACAAACCTACAACAGGATGAAGGAATCAAAAAAACCTGGACGCAACTTTGATTTGTTTTTTAAAAGCCAATGTTGTCGCCCTGGCCGGTTTGGCTCAGCGGTTAGAGCGTCAGCCTGCGGTCCGGAGAGACCGGGGTTCGGTTCCCGCTGGGGGCACGTACCTCGGTTGCAGTTTGTCCCCGGCCGGCCCCTGGTGAGTCGTGCGGGAGGCGGCCACTCGGTGTGTCCCTTTCACGTTGATGTTTCTCTCTCTTCCTCTCTCTCCCTCTCACTCTATCTGAACAAAAAGTGGGGAAAAAAATGTCCTCGGGTGAGGATAAAAAAAAAAAGCCAATGTTGTCAAGTGCGGTACTTACATGTTCCCCGATAAGAAGAGGGGAGGAATGAACCAAAGAAAAGTAAGCCACATACATCCCTATAATTTCTTTGAAATTTCATTTTCTATTTAAAAATTCATGCAAAATTTAAATTTACTTCATTATAGTTGTTTTAATTATTTTAAATCACATAATTCTTTTTAAGTTTTAAATTGGTGCTGCAAGAAGATGTGCCTATTTATTGGGTAGATTTGCGTATTCCCTAGCATACCCATTTGAGAAATGTGGATATATAATAGACTTGACTTTGGAGTATAACAGACCTGGGTGCCAAACTCAGCCTTGTTATGACTACCTGTCTATAAAATAATCACTTAACCTCTTTACACATCTACTTTTTCATCTTCAAAATGGGAATAATAACAATGGCTATCACAGATTAGATGGTACATAATAACTAGGTTTCAAGTGTGGTTATTAAAGACAAAGAACATTAATGTCTTTCCCTTCCCCAAACTTTCAGGGTTCTAAGGTATTCCCTCCCCAGGGATTAAGATTGTTATTTTCCCTCCACAAAATCATTATGTCCTCTTCCAGTAGCTATAACTTTATCTTTTTTCCAATCATTTCCTACTCACTGTCAGGCCCTTCATTAGGAAATGTCAGTTACAAAAGGGTCAAAGGAATTTTATAGAACCTACAGAAATCTATTTATGGCCCCCACTAATCCACAAGGGCCACTACAGGGGGACTCAGCAAGCAGTGTACTCAACCAAGTAGTCATTATCCTTATGATCCAGGACCTGTCAACCCAACAAGAGAATCCAGGTGGCTGAACCAGAATTAAGTTTGATTCCCCTAGGCACCTTTTGGAGAGCTGTCACAGAAGGTGTACCAATACGTTGGCCTTGAGTTGTTGCTAGAAGAGGGGGAGAAAAGCATCGTACCCAGAAATGGTCAGGATGGAATCCTGAATTTTCAAACTAAGGCTATATAGCCTCTTACCCCTTCTGTCCTGATCATTACCCAGGAAGTGACCAAGATGAGATTATCCCTTTCTGGGGATAGCTACAGTCAGTGATCAAACTGACTTTCTAAAGAGGAAGCTCTGCCAGCCCAGCCGGTGTGGCTCAGTGGTTGAGCATCAATCCATGCACCAAGAGGTCACCAGTTCGATTCCCAGTCAGGGCACATGCCCAGGTTGTAGGCCAAATCCCCAGTAGAGGGCATGCAGGAGGCAGCCAATTGATGTTCTCTCTCATCAAAGTTTCTATCTCTCTCTCCCTCTCCCTTCCTCTCTAAAAATCAATAAAGAAAAAAAATTTAAAAAAAAAAAAAAAAAGGAGGAAGCTGTGCCAACATTCAACATTCATCCAGATGCCTGTGGATGGTAGGGGCATGGAAGGTCCCTCAAATGTTCTGAATATCAGCTCACTGTAGAGTGGCTTTTGCACTAAAAAGTACACCATCATCGGAATAAAAATGGTCAAAAAAACCTGAAAGTATAACATAGATTAGTTTCAAGGGCCACAATGGTGTGGCCAGTCACCTAACTGGACTAGAACAGCAACACCATAACCAGAAAAAGTGTCAACAGCAGTAAGGCAGAGTGATACCTCTGAGAGGGAGGTCAGAGGTCCAACATATTCAATTTGCTGAAAGCAGGCAGGGACCAAATCCCATGCAAGGTGGCTTCTCTCATTATGTGACAAACAGGTCAACTTTTGGCGGAGTCACAAGTCTGGCATGCAATAGTACTATCTGCATCAGAAACATAAAATCCTTTACTTTGCACTCAGTTTATGATAGTTAATGTGCTGTCACATTTAATAAAATGATAGATCCAGGCAATAATGATGGTTCTGGGCAATGCAGGCTCAATCAGAAACCTGATTCCAGTGGGCTTCATGGGAGAACAGGCCCTTACTGTGGGCGCCTACAGGAGTGATCCAGACAGTTTGATCAGCAACTATAATTTGTTTCCACAGTTCACAGCTTCAAGGAGCGCTGTCTTCAATCTTCCAGTCTATAGTTTCCAAGCGGCAGACCAAATAGATAGGCCACTGGCAACAGTACAAGGGTCAACAGAAATACAAAGGAGAGTACTGGCCAGAGCTATAAGAACAGCCTTGACTTTTGTCCACTGAACAGAGCAACTACATCCATTATCAGTCTGCATAGCTGGTGCAGAGGCTAAACAGCCCCAGAAGATGAAGAGACAATCAGTTTCAGCATGCCTGAACCAATGTGCACCAGACCCAGGTTTGGGTAAAGTTCTGTGAATTGAGAACCCCACTGAGTAAATGGCTTTGCTTCAAACAGTTAAGTGAGGAATAAAGCTTCCTCTAAAGGAGAGGCTGAGCCATAACACATCTATCTCAGTGAAAGTTCTAGCAACTTTACTTTCTGCCCACAGGCTGCAAATGTGCCTCCTTTCACATGTAAGTCTGTAAGTGTTGTCTGAACAGAGGCAGAACCTTCTGCCCAGCCAGGACAAATCTTAGTTCTACAGTCGTCCCTCGCCACTTCGCGCTTCGACTTTCGCGGCTTCACTCTATCGCGGTTTTGCGTGAAGCCGCGAAAGTCGAAGCGCAAAGTGGCGAGGGGTGACTGTGTATGAATAAAGAATCCTACTTCTCAGAAATTCATTTATCGCGGTAGAGTCTGGAACTGATTAACCGCGATAAACGAGGGCCAGCTGTAGTTGTTACAATGGGTGGAATCTGAACCTGAGCCTGACCATAGATTAGTGAAAAAAAATCCCCCCTACCAGGCAGAATATTTGAGAGTTGTTGAGAGTTAGCAACAGCCAGACAAATATTCAGGCAACTGTCTTTCAAACTACTTCTTGGTACTGTCTGCAACCATCTCCCTAGTTCTTCCTCATTAACAGGCAATAAAGTAGAGAGCCACTTAACAATTTGGTCACCATGTCTTTTACCAATTCCCATGGACTTGCCCCAAATTCTATTAACCAGCCCATGGGACCCTCACCCTTCTTTTTAAAAAGTGATGTGTCTGTCAACATTCCATCCTTGTTGCCAAAACTATTAAGAGCAGTGAAAAATCTGAAATTTTACCATACTTGCAAGCTAACAAGTTAGCCTGCCAGTTTCATGGGTGCTGGCAAAAGACCTAGACTCCTGGGTGGGAAAAAATGAACTTTACCCCTGGCCAGTTTGGCTCAGCGGTAGAACGTCGGCCTGTGGACCAATGAGTCGTCGGTTCGATTTCGGCCAAGGGCATGTACCTCGGTTGCGGTTCGTCCCCAGCCCTGGTCAGGGTCGTGCAGGAGGCAACCAACCAGTCAATGTGTCCCTCTCACATAGATGTTTCTCTCTTTCTCTCCCTCTCTCCCCCTCCCACTCTGTCTGAGGAGAAACAGAAAAAAATATCCTCGGATAAGGATTTAAAAAAAAAGAAAAAATGAACTTTATGACACATGGCAATATCTATAGTTAGAATACCAGCATTTTCTTATGCAGTTCCCCAGTCCTATTTCCCACAGGGCAACACAAAGTAGGCCAACTGACACCTGCACATGCAGTAGACTGCATTACAGAAGAAGGAACCCAGAGCCTAGAGAACCCAAATCTTTTTTAATGGATACTATAGAATGCTCTGCCTGCAGAGCAGCCTTCTCTCTAACCCATTGCTTCACTAATAAACTCATTTTCACTTTAAACTCTTTAAAAAAATGGATACTATGCATGCCTGCTCTTTGCTCCCGAGGGAGACACTATCTCTATCTTCCAAGGCTGCTCACTACACAAACATCCTTGAAAATACAGTCAGAAACAAAAGCTGTCAGTGTCTCTGCTCACAAGACATACAGAAATCATGGAGAACTGTATCACTGGATCCCAACACAGAGTCCTGTAGAATTTAGATGTTAAGAGCCTGCACAGTAGCTGGCACACACAAAGCGATCAAAAGCTTGTTGCTGCCACCAGGCAATAAGCAAAGAGACACCTGATTGATTGGTGGTGTTGCTCTTATATCAGTCAAGGGCAAAGCAGACATACAGTCCTTAGTCCTAGCTTGATGCCTGCGTTGGTGGCCAGAACAGTTTCATGCCTGGGGCACTTTTTTTTTTTTTTAATCCTCACCCGAGGATATTTTCCCATTTATTTTCAGACAGAGTGGGACGGAGAGACAGAGATAGAGAAATATCAATGTGAGAGAGACACATCGATTGGTTGCCTACTGCACGACCCCGACCAGGGCCGGGGACCGAACCGCAATCAAGGTATGTGCCCTTGACCAGAATCGAACCTGCGACTCTTTGGTCTACGGGCTGACACTCTAACAGCTGAGCAAGACTGGCCAGGGCTGGGGCACACTTAAAAAAAAAAAAAAGCTACATTCTAATGTTATTATTCCTCCTCCATTAAACCTAAAATTAGAATGCTCAATTGTCTCCACCTAACTTTAACTAGATGCCAAAGAATACAACTATAATTTTTCCCTTAGGATAAAGAGAGTGGAGAGCCTAAAGGGCACAAAAGACAAAGCTTTCCTCTCACTATCATTCTGTTACATATCAATCATTAAAGAATCCAGGGAACCAGGGTGAATTACATAGAGGGAAAACAACAAAATAAAATAGGTGACTGAAACCTAACTCTAAAGTCATTAAGTTGCACTTAACCTGCAAACTTTTCTTTATCACAACTTGATCTCTCATCCTTTATATCTTAATTATTCCCCTATAAACACAAATAAATATTAAAAGGCAGGTGCAATCATTCTGTTATCTTTGCCAGACTCCTCCTATAAATGGGTCACTTCAAAGTCATAACCCTCAATTCAATAAAATAGTCCAATTTTTATTCTCTCAATAACAAATTTTATTATTGAAAATCATGTAGATGCTTAAAAATACATAAAGTTTACAATTCTACTGTATTTACTTGTACCATACCAACCAATAATATTCCTTCAAAAAATATTCACTGAGTACCTTTTACTAGGTACTGTAGGAACAGATGGTTAAGACCCAGGCAGTTGTTCACTCAAACAGCTGACCACAGAGGAAAGAAACATGTAAACTGATTGTGGACAATCTGACATAAGACTCAAAAGAAGAGCAACTGCACAAGATACGTAAAAGAAATGATTAACCCTACTGGGGGCAGATGTTATAAGGAAAAGGTAGGAGATGGATTTTGAAAGATAAATAGAAGTTTTCCAAAGGGACATAAAAAAAGGGTTCAAAGACATGGAGTTATGAAACAGTGTATTTCATTGTCAGCATCAAGCATATACTGAAATATTTAATTTTCCTATGTCATAAAAATGGAATGGTACTTAAGATCACAAAATCAAGGAATCATAGGAATGGATATAATTTCAAAAGTCATCTAGATCAGTTGTTATCTCAGGTGTAGTTGGATCAGCAGCATCAGCATAACCTGAGTACTGGAAGAAATACACATTTGCATGTGGATCTCTACCCAAGATCCACTGAATCAGAAACTCTGGGGTGGGGGTCCAGCAACCAGTAGTTTAACTAAAGTTCAGGTTATTTTTATGCAAGCTAAAGTCTGAGAACCACAGATTTAGATCTAGGTTTTTCAGCACTACTGACATTTGGGGGCAGATAATTCTTCAGTTTGGGAGAATGTCTTGTGCATTATAGAATGTTTAGCAGCATCCCTGGCCTCTACTAACTACATGCCAGTAGCACCACCCAGTTGTAATGGTCAAAAATGTCTCTGGACAGTGCCTAAATATCCCCTGGGAAACAGGTATCACCCATGGTTAAAAACTATTGATCTCAATCAGGGATCAGCAAACTTACTGTTAGGAGCAGGGTAAATATTTTAAGCTCTGAAGGCCATACAATCAACTACTACATTCTGCTATTGAAGGCAAGAGACAGTATGCAAACAAGACAATATGTAAATGAATATGCATAACTGTCTTCCAATAAGACTTTATTGACAAAAACGGGTGGTGGTTTGACCCTCAAGATGTAGTTTGCTAACCCCTAATCTGCATCAATTACCTAAATTATAAATTAATGCCCTCAACCCCACTGCTGCCAAGTGACTGTCCAGACTCTATTTAAACACCTGATCTAGTCCAGTCTTCTGTTTTGGGGTAGATATGGCTCTAGACAGACCTCAATTTTGTAGAATGAATAAATGAAACCCAAAAAGGATAAATGACTTTCTCAGAGAACCACAGCCAAAACAAAAAGCAAAGCAAAAAACTAGAAAAAAACTAAAGCTCCCATCTGCCTAACTGCAATGTTCTAACAACTGCTTCCTATGGAGGTGTAACCATATAATGTTTATGGTATTCTATACAACCATATAATAACCTGTGAGGCATCCAAATGTTCTAGTATTCTGCAGTTACTAAAACCTAGAAAGAGCCCTGGCCAGTGTGGCTCAGTGGTTAGAGCGTCGGCCAGTGCACTGAAGGGTCGTGGGTTTGATTCCCAGTCAAGGGCACATACCTGGGTTGCAAGTTCAATCCCTGGCCCAGACAGGGCGCGTGCAGGAGGCAACGAATCAATGTGTCTCTCTCACATCGATGTTTCTCTCTCTCTCTCTCCCTCCTTCCCTCCCTTCTACTCTGTAAAAAAAAAAAAAAAAATCAATGGAAAAATATCCTTGGGTGAGGATTAATGAAACAAAACAGCCCTGGCCGGTTTGGCTCAGCGGTTAGAGCGTCAGCCTGCGGTACAGAGAGACCTGGGTTCGGTTCCCGCTAAGGGCATGTACCTCGGTTGCAGTTTGTCCCCAGCCCTGGTTGGTTGTGCGGGTGGCAGCCACTCGATGTGTCCCTTTCACGTCGATGTTTCTCTCTCTCTCTCTCTCTCTTCCTCTCTCTCCCTCCCACTCTATCTGAACAAAAAATGAAAAAATGTCCTCAGGTGAGGATAAAAAAAAAATAATAATAAAAAAAAAATAACTAGAAAAAGAACTGGTTTCATCAGGGGTGTGGGTGGGTGGTAACTTTATTTTTAAGGCCCAGACAGTAAATACTTCAGACATGTGGGCCATAAAGTCTCAGTTTCAACTACTCACCTGGATCACTACAGTGAGAAAGCAGTCATAGACAACAGGTAAATAAATGAGTGTGATTGTGTTCCAATAAACCTTTATGTACAAAAACAGGCAGCCAGCTTATATAAATTATAATTTCCTAATCCCTGATCATAAAACCAGTTTGGCAAACAAAAGGCATCAACCCAACCATGCTCAAAAAATCTGAAGACTCTAACAACCTGTGAGCTTAGAACCATGGCACTAGACTGGAATGAATAGTAGACTATGAATAACCAGACAAAGTCCCAGCCCCTCCCTTCCTTCCTCTGTAAATCCCTCTGTCTGTCCCTCTCTACCTCCCTCTTTTTCTCCCTTCCTTCCTTAAAACATGTCTGCTATATGCCAGGCACTGTTGATTTATTTTATATGTAAGTTTTAAAATCTTTTTTAATTGATTGAGTTTTTTGAGGGAGATCGATTTGTTGTTCCATTTATTTATGTACTCATTGGTTGATTCTTGTGTGTGCCCTGACCAGGGATAGAACCCAGAATCTTGGCGTATTGGGATGACGCTCTAACCAACTGAGCTACCCAGTCAGGGCTTATGTAAGTTTTATCATTTGGAGAAATTTCTGAATGGTGGGTCTTGTTTTCCTCTAAAACTCCAAGCTATCTGACAAATTAAGCTAGAAAAGAAAAACCCTTATGTATACCTGGGAAAAAAAATATTTGTTTCAAACCAACCCATGACCTGGGACAAGTCACTTCCTTTTTCTAAGTCTCAACTTCCACAAAAGGAAAAATGAGAAGCTAGAAATAGATGATCTCTGAAGTCCCCTGCAGAGAAAAAGTATGTACCTTAAAATTGTCAAAAATGAAAATAACAGCTAAAATGTACTGAATACGTTGTATGTCACACACTGTTCTAATTACTTTACACGAATTAACTCATTTTTCATATGGGGAAACTGAGGCAAAGAGGTGTGAAGTGATTGGTCAAAGACGACAAAATGAGTGGCAGAGTTGTCATTTAAAGCCAAGTGAACTGACCTCAAAGTCCATGTTCTTAACCACTAACTACCAAATTTTATTCTACATGCCAAAACCTTACTTTCCCAATGACCAACAACCCAAACACAAAAACAACATGATTTGGCCATAGCCAGTGTGGCTCAGTGGTTAGAGCCACAGTGGTTAGAGGCCCATACACCAAGGGTCTCGGGTTCGATTCCCAGTCAAGAACACGTACCTGGGTTGCAGGTTTGATCCCCTGCCCCTAGTCAGGGGACATGCAGGAGGCAACCAATCAATGTGTCTCTCTTCACATCGATGTTTCTCTCTCTCCCCCATTCTACTCTCTCTAAAAATCAATGGGAAAAAATATCCTCGGGTGAGGATTAACTAAATAAATGAATAAATAAAACATGATTTGTCCCTCTAATAAATAAAGAGTAGAGGATAGTGAAGAAAGAAAAAAAAAAACATGGTAACAAGACTACTTTCGGCCATAGTACTCAATCTCCTACACAAGGTAACCTCCCAGGAAATATATATGATGTTCCATGAATACTTAGTTTGGTCCCCAATCCACAACATCACAAAAGATAACCTAGTCATTTGGATCGATACTATTTCTACTCAAATAGTCTGGCATCCTCTATTGTAGAAGATATCTCTTTGTGTAAAACAAAGAAAATGAAGAAAAAGAGGGATTCACAGCTTCATTTAGAAGAAAAAATGTTATGAAGGGGAAGAAATTACTTACAAGTGAATTACTAGTAGTGTCATGGAAGAGTCCATGTTTCAAAGAGAAGTTGATAGGCACATGAAAACTTAAAAATCCCATGGTGATAATCTAATATATTAAAATGTATAAAGCAATTTAGGCAGCAAAGGTATTACTAGCTGAAAAGACCAGAAGGAGAAAACAAAGGCACAATTATGTTGACCAGAAAACATAACTGAAAGTAACATAAAAATCAATGCCAAATTAGAAAAATAAAGGGACTCCTAATCTGTGACCACTGGAAATAGGTTCAAAAAGAATACTTTTCAGCAAGGCAGATAAGGTTTTGTTCCTTAAAAAGTCTGAAAGAAAATACTACTAATAAGACTTGTTCTTTTTTTCTTCACTTCAGTAGTATTATGATCTATGTCTTTATATTATCAATAATAGAGTAACATAAATAGAAAGATATATAAGACCAATATGTGAGACTAATCCAAAGGGCTATAACACTCTTTTTGTTCACACTGAAAAACTGTTATAAAAATATTATCTTAGACCACCACCCACCCCACCCACCACCACCACCAGAAAGAAAAAATTATTATCGTAGAGGAAAAAGAAATTAGCATGACATTAATTGAATAATTAAGGGGGGGGGACGACTCACTTTTGGTTCACCCAGACCCAAAGTAAGAGGTAACTAATATTACTCAAATGATTTAATATCAACTGCAATTCTGTTTGGGTAACTACTTTCACATCAGTAAGAAACAAAATAGTCTCAAAAGTTTGTTTGGCCCTGGCCAGTGTGGCTTAGTGGATAGAGCTTCAGCCCTTGCACCAGAGAGTCCCAGGTTCAATTTCCAGTCAAGGGCATGGACCTGGGTTGCAGGTTCGATCCCAGCCCCAGTAGGGGCGTGTGAGGGAGGCAACCAATCGATATCTCTCTCTCACATTGATGTTTCTGTTTCTCTTCCTTTCTCTCTTTCTCTCCCACTCCCTACCCTTTCTAAAAATCAATGGAAAAAATACCTTCAGGTGAGGATTAACAGCAACAAAAGTTTGTTTGACCAAACAATTTTTGCTCTACAACTTAACCTTAAAAAAAAAAAAAAAAAAAGAGTTCTCAATTAAAAAAGAACAAGATTTGGAACTTTCACCTAAATACATCTCTTTGTTATAAAAAGACATTAAGAAAGAAAAGAAAATCTCATGATTCATCAATGCCTGCCTGTTTTCTAAACCCAGGAAATTCCTTTACACCCCCTCCGGGCTCTGGCCAGCCAAAACTGTAGGTGTACTACTCTATTCATTCCTTTACCAGCAACATACTATACTAATACTATTTACATGTAAAGGTGATTTTTCTTAGACTATTCCAAATTCTAAACTCACTTGCTCAGAGTTGAATTTACAAATACTTAAATAGGATGCTGTCATTCTCTCCATTCAAAATGTTGGTAGTGCAGCCACTATGGAAAATAGTATGGCAGCTATTATCCTCAAAAAATAAATAAATAAAATAAAAAATAAAAATACCATATGACCCAGTAATTCCACTTCTGGGTATATACCCAAAAGAATTGAAAGCAGGGACTCAAACAGATATTTGTACACGATGTTCACAGCAGCATTAATGATTCACAAAAGCCAAAACCTGGAAAAAGGTGTTCATCAGCAGATAAATGAATAAACAAAATGTGGTATATACACACAATGTAATATTATTCAGCCTTAAAAAAGAAATTCTGACACATTCTACAACACAGATGAACATTGGAAACATTATGCTAAGCGAAATAAGGCAGTCACAAACAGACAAATACTGTATGATTCCACTTATATGAGTTACCTAGAGCATTCACAGTCATAGAGACAGAAAGTAGAATGGCAGTTGCCAGGGGCTAGAAAGAGGAAAGAATGGGAAATTACTGTTTAATGGGTACACAGTTAAGTTTTGCAAGATAAAAAGAGTTCTGGAAATGGATGGTGGTAATGGTTGCACAAAGTGAATGAACTTAATGTCACTCAACAGGACACTTAAAAATGGTTAAGATGGCAAATATTATGCGTATTTCACAATTTAAATTTTGTTTTAATTGGAAGCTGTTTTTATTTGGGGGAATAATCTTTTAGAGGACAATCTGAAATATATTTGCTTTGTAATGAGTTCACTCATCTACAAAGTTCCAAACCTATCCCATTAAGTCTCAGCTGTAATCTTACAGCCACTACTTAACCAGTTATAAAAAACCAGGCTTGCCCGGCCAGTATGGCTCAGTTGTTGAGCGTCGACCCGTGCACCAAGAGGTCCCTAGTTCGATTCCCGGTCAGGGCACATGCCCAGGTTGCGGGTCTGATCCCCAGTGCTGGGCATGCAGGAGGCAGCCAGTCGATGTTCTCTCTTATAGATGTTTCTATCTCTTTCTCTCCCTTCCTCTCTCTCTAAAATCAATAAAGAAAAATATTAAAAAAAGAAAAACCAGGTTTTTAAAATTTATTTATTTATTTATAGCTCAAAACTTTTAATCTGAATACTTGAATGATACTGGTTTTTTCCACAACTAAGCAAATCAATTTCCCCATCCAAACTTGAACATAGTAAAATTATTTTCTATTTACCTTATATGATTGTTATCCATTCCTCCACTGATTTCAACAGAAATCCTTTATTGAGTCGGAATAGCTAAATACAAGAATCTTTCTCAAAAGCTTTTCTATATTTGAACATTAAATTTATGAGAACCTATTATCCAGCAATAATCAAAATCTAAAACTTATTTATTTTTAAAATCTAATCGCATTTAGAAATCATGTCCTGTCCGGCCAGTGTGGCTCAGTGGTTGAGCGTCGACTCATGCACCAAGAGGTCTCCGGTTCGATTTCCAGTCAGGACACATGCCCAGGTTGTGGGCCCGATCCCCAGTGGGGGGCATGCAGGAGGCGGCCAATCAATGTTCTCTCATTGATGTTTCTATCTTTCCCTCTCCCTTCCTCTCTAAAAATCAATAAAGAAAAAAAAATTTTTTTAATAAAATAAAAATCATGTCCCTATCTACAAAGGCAAAACTGAGCTCTCAACTATTTTTAATTTTCATAATCATATGAAGTAAATAGAATATAATTTTACTATGTTCACTTTTGAGTAGGGAAACGGATCTGTCCAGTTATAGAAGAAACCAGTACCACCCAGGTATCCACATTCCAAGTCTTGAGCTGCAATCTTTAACATAAATTACTGTACCTGGTTTCTGATAACTTTTAATATGTTAAAAGATTTAGAGAGAGAGAGAGAGAGAGAGAAACATCAACTGGCTGCCTCCTGCACACCCCACACTGGGAATGCACTGGGGATTGAGCCAGAAACCCAGCATGTGCTCTGACAAGGAATCGAACCAGTGACCTCTTGAGTAATTTTTTAAAACTAGAAAGAATAGTCCATTTTAAAACTAAGTCCACAAGAATAAGTTGATCTGGAATCATTATTTGTAAGAGGAATACAAGGTTCCTAAACACACACAAAAGGCTAATGTGCATAAGATGTGCACAGTTTCCTAAGTAACTTTTTATTCTACCAATAATGCTTTCTTACCTATTTAACAATATGAAATTAGCTATCACCATTTAGCAAACAATTGTTCAATGCAGATGCATAAGCTTTTTTCCATTTTGTAAATAATTGTTCACAGCATTGCTATTGGTTTGAAGAGAAAAAAATTATTAGAATGTATTAATGTGATCAAAATGCTTGTCAGAAAATACTTTGCCTCTAAGTACAAGAATCCAAAACTTCCTATCCTTGGCCAATATAAGGTTCACAATAAGCATAATAACTGTCACAAGTAAGAAGACGGCAAGAGGGAAGAAGGAAGGAAGGAAGGAAGGAAGGAAGGAAGGAAGGAAGGAAGGAAGGAAGGAAGGAAGGGAGGAAAAAGAATTTTAAAATAAAAACATAATAGAAAAAAGAAGAGAGCAAGCAGTTACAAATTATTAGAGGAAGCAAAAAGTTTGGTGAAATCAAAACAAAGCTATAATTACCTTAAAGCTTTTAATGAGGTAAACACACTTTTTGTTGCTGTCTAAAGCCATTCCTACCAGGATATAACAATTTTATAATAGGATAAAACGACTCCTAGAAATATCAAATCCTTTTTCAAACAACCACATTCCACATTAGATAAATGACTGAATTGGAGAATAAAAAAAAGGAAAAGATTTACACAGGTAAAAAAAAAAAACCTCAGGCCAATCCTCATCCTACAAAACACCAAAATCTTGGGGTCAATTTTTAATTTCTGAACACTTCTGTCTGAGTTTGGAAGTTACATTATAATCAAATGCAGACAGGTGCATATTCCTAACATATCAGATTCCAGAAGGTAATCAAAAGAGCCAATTGTGGAAACGGCCATCAGAATATTAAGTTGTTTAAAAAAAAAAAAATCAAAGAAAGGAGAAGAAAAGCCCTACAAATCTCAGTAAGCAAAAATATGACCTACAATGCCAATGACAGCACCACGGCTGTCGCACATTTTGCCTGTCATGTGCAATGGTGACAGTGTTAAAGAAAGAGGTGAAAGTCTGCCTATACATAACAACCGCTTCTAAGTTAATGCCAAAATAAATGGTTAAAAAGATCTCACTATAATATTTTCACCAAACATCAAAAGGCAAAGGTGGTGTCCATTGGGTACTGGTTCTAACTACAAGTCTTTCATAATGCATACAGCTCTACTTTCAAAAGGCCTCCCTATAATATGCCATTGTCACTACAGTAAGGGGATATAACCTTTGCATATCCTTTAAATTATTCCTGAAGAAAGGACACCAACTAAGCAATTCAAATCTGTAGGAAAGGGGAATGTGCAAATATGAATTGGTAATTTAAGCTTGTGAATTCACTGCAAAGATACTGTGGTAAATATAATCTATTTGCCTCCTCCTTATCTTCCTACCCTCCAAAGATTCCAATAAGACATCAAAGTCTAAAATGTTTATTTATTCTTCATACTCACCAGGATGCCCTGGCACCCTCACCACCTCCTCCTCACCATTCTTTCTTACTCTCATAAATACAACACACCCACAACACCACACGCTCCACATCCACACTCCATACAACACTCTCCTCATGGAACCCAAACTCCTGACCCAAAACACCCCATACTTAAAAGCCCCACACTTAATACTCCCCAATTCTACATATTCTCCATATAATACAAGGAAACACTACAGTCCACACACATAACCCAACTACCATAACACCCCTTCACCCTACAAATTCCATTCAAGCTAGATGTACATAACACATTTTACACACAGTATATGAATTACACGTTCCCCCATGGCTCAACACACACACACACACACACACACACACACACACACACACAGCCACGTACCGTATAAAACCCCAAACCACTGCAGTGCTCAAACACTAGGAAGAGGCCACCCTTCTGGCACCGGGAACCCACGAGGTTGGAGATGATAGGGGGACAGGGCCAAATACTTCACCTGAAAATCCGCCAAGATCATCTCCCGGTCCATGTTGGACGCCATGGCGGCCGACGAGTTCCGCGGCTCCGGGAGCGAAGCGCGCACCTGGGAGGGAG
The DNA here is from genome assembly GCA_030848825.1 of Tadarida brasiliensis. Taxonomy (NCBI): domain Eukaryota; kingdom Metazoa; phylum Chordata; class Mammalia; order Chiroptera; family Molossidae; genus Tadarida; species Tadarida brasiliensis. The sequence continues at coordinate 37,777,440 of CM061264.1, forward strand.
ACGGCGCCTCCTGCGGCCGTCGCCGCCGCCGCCGCCGCCGCCGCCGGGCGCCGAGGGGCGGGCGGACGAGCCGGCGGGCGGGCCGGCGGGCTGGCGGGCGGGGCAGCGCGGGAGGCTAGGAGCTCATGCACTCGGTAACCTTCAGGAGCCCGGGCCGCCCGCCTGCGCCCCGCGGAGCCCGCGCCGCAGACACCCCGACAGGGAGGTTCGTCTGGATGCGGGTCTGGTCTTACTGTAGCCGGCCAGGATGAGGTCAGGTTGCGACAGCACGCACCCAGCACCCTTCAGCCGCGGCGAGACCGGCGGGGGCGGGGAAACCGAGCGAACAAGCAGACGGGCGAACGCCACGGCCGCCTCCGCCTCCGCCTCCTCCTCTTCCTTCCCGGCCGCCGCCTCCGCCCCTGGTTGGCCAGCACCACGGCTGTCGCACATTTTGCCTGTCATCGAGGTCGCAAAGCGCCGCTTTGCGGCTGCCACGTGACTGCCCTTCTGTCAAGCGCTGGGCGCGCCACTACCGAGTGGGCATCCGCGCGCCGCTGGCGGGGACGCCAGCCTACAATTGCGGGAGTCCCGCAACAGGTTATTCTGGTTTGAAATTAAGCAAAGGCCTCGCGGTACCGCCCCCCCCTGGCTGGGACGGGGATCAGATTCTGTGCTTTACGTGGTTACATAGTCACACGCAGACACATCAAGCCTCACAAACCAACTCAGCGCACTCTGACAGCCCGTCTAACAAACAGCGTTTCATAAATGCACGTTTTTTCTAACCAAGTGTCCCCAAAATACAACTTTATATACAGTCTTTTACGCTCAACCTCACTGTCAAAATCAGTTTACACACAATCACCCTGCTACCTGCACTTAATCCCAATCCCCCTGCTACCTGCATCCTTAGACTCAGTAACACGGAGGTAACCAGACTGCCACGGTAGACATAGGGGAAACATGGAAGCTGAGAAAAGTTAGAATATTGACCCCAAGAAAAAGATGAGCATTTTCGCATTAGTTGTAAGAAATAAAAACCTTTCTAAAACCAGAGACATCTTACAAATTAGGAAAACTTGAGTCCAACTTTAAATAGCTGGGTCTACTTAAAGTACTTTCAGAAGTGAGGAAATGCTCAATTAGAAAGTTTCAAGCCCGACCAGGTGTTGCTCACCGGTTGAGCAGCGACCCATGCACCAACAGGTCGCTGGTTGGATTCCCAGTCAGGGCACATGACCAGGTTGTGGGCCCAATCCCCAGTGGGGGGCGTGCAGGAGGCGGCCACTCCATGTTCTCTCTCATCAATGTTTCTATCTCTCTCTCTCTCTCTCCCTCTCCCGTCCTCTCTCTCTAAAATCAATAAATAAAAAATATTTTTTAAGAAAAGAAAGTTTCAACTTATGGTCAAAAAATTGACAGGATTTGAGTCAAGAATAGTCAAAGACTATATACAATGAAGTGTGACAACTTGAAATGTCATCCTGGCTGGAGGAAGAGTGATTAGAATATGTTCAACTTTGTCTTGGGAAAATATCATCTTCTGAACTACAATAAAGCATTTACTTGCCTTGGAAAGTATGCAAGATCCTGAAAGTGTGAAGTAAGAGTTAAATTTTGTGCTGTAGAGTTAAAAACAGACTAGTAAAATCACCATATAGAATCAAGGCCTGGGTCTTTGTATTTCCTGCACACACAAAAAGAGCACTAGGGTGTTCTAAAGACTTAGGTTTATTCTCTGTGTTCTTTAAGTGAAAAGAGCCTGGCCTACAACTCTATGTGATCATCTGTATTTAGACCAGAATTAATTAGATAAGGAGTAGAACCTTCCACAGTCACATGAATTGAAGTGTTTAATTGCCATCCCTAAGGAAGTAACTCCAAAATATAGCTAAAATTTTAATAATGAGGTGATACACAGTACTGCAATTTAAGTGTGGCAATTCAGTTGTCCCATTCATTTATGTCACTCTCAGCAGAAGGCAGGTGAATAATTATCTCTAGTTACAGGACTAGGATTAATGCAGCCCTGAAATTTGAGATTTTTCTCTGTGACGACAGGGTGGGGAAAAGCCCATTCAAATCCAGTGCTATACCCCTTCTCCCTCCCTTATCTCCATCTGGAAATTAAAACAATGTAATGGGAAGAATAATCTATACACTCAGGCATATGGGTTCTAGTACTGCTTTCCCAACTAATTAGCTGGGGAAATTTGGATGGGTCACTTAGTCTCTCTTATTTCAATTTCCGACATGACTATTTCAGGTGATGAGAAAACAATTATGAAAATGCATGGAAAACAAAATATTTTTACAAAATGAGTATATAGTTCATAGTCAGTATTTACTAGGCTTGAGTTCTATCTCTTCCCCTTAACAAAAAAATTTCTCTGAGTCTCAATTTCTTTGTCTCTAAAATGGGGTCTATAAAACTTATCTCACAGAGTAATTATGACTATTGAGTAATATGATGCTTGTGAAAACTCTTCAGAAACTTTAAAGCTCTCTGAAGTATTAGTTGCTATTACTCTGTATACCAATTCCTAAATGCTTTTCTCAGGTCTACCTCTTTCACAAAACTTAAGCCACAATTTATTGCTCTGATAAAATCTGTAAATTTTTCCTCTAATTGTTTCACCTATGCACGTTTTAATCTCTCCCGAGGTTGAAAGTTCCTTGATGTATTATAGAATTATACCCCTGAAACCTATATAATATTATTAACCAAAGTCACCCCCAATAAATTCAGTTTAAAAAGTTGCTTGAGATTATAAGCCATTTCATCTCACATATTTTTATATTCACCATAGTTAACACATAGCAAAGTTTTGAGTATATAATAACAACTAATATTTTTAATTAACTTTTATTGGATGTCTAGAATGTACAGGTACTTTACACACCTATCTCATATAATTCTCACAACCGCCATTTTACACAATAAAAAACAACTCTGAGAGGTTAAGAATTTTCCAAAGTCATGATACAAAGTGACAGACCTAGTATTCAAGACTAGGTCAAAACTAGTGCTCTTTCCATTTACTCTGTTGCCTCCCTGAAATTCACCCTCCATGCTGCAAAGTTTGTACAGTTCCTGATGAAACTGATTATTCCCTATGACCTAACTCTTCATGGTTGAATAGCCAGTATCCAGAGTAATTGTCCACTACAGAAAAAGGAATGAAAGAAAAATAAATACTGAATTAAGGAGGAAAAATGTTCACTTTTCATTTCTCCAGAATTCCTTCCTTAAGAGAAAAAATTTCATTTCAGTGTCACAAACTGAGAGAATAAAAATATGTAGAAATTCTCTGTACATAAAAATGAACATAAGAAAATATTTTTAATCTATCCATTCTCATAGTTGGTCTACTACATTAACTCATGGACCCCAGTCTAATTCAATTACTGTATAGAGCTTTTTTAGAATTTCCATGTTCTTAAGCTTATCATTTCCTTTTTAAAAGAAATTTTTATTTCATCTTTCTCTCAAATATATAATAAAGTTTATTAGTAGTTACTACGCTAAATTTTTATTTGAAATAATCTTAGATTTATAGAATAGTTGCAAAGATAATACAGAATGTTCCTGTTTACCTTTCATCCAGCTTCTTCTGAGGTTATCATCTTACACAACCATAGTACAGGTATCAAAACTAAGAAATTAACATTGATACAATACTATTAATTATATTCTAGAGACTCTATTTGAATTTTTACATTACTGTTCTTTTTCTGTTCCAGGTCCAATCCAGAATACCAAACATTACATTTAGTCATCATGTTTCATTAGCCTCTTCCGATCTGTGATATTTTCTCAGTCTTAACTTTTGAAGAGTAGAGTGGTAGTTATGAACTTTATAGAATGTCTCTCAGTTTGGGTTTGTCTGATGTTTTTTCTGAATTATACTAAGTTTATGGATTTGGGGGAAGAACACCACAAAGGATGTATCCTCATCACATGATATCAGCATAACTTATTACTGGTAGTGTTAACCTTGATCCTTTGGTTAAGTTAATCAAGCTTTTTAACAATACTGTTCAATTATAATACAATTTATGAGAAGTTTAATGCTACTACAGTTCTAGATCCACACTTAAGTAATCAAAAATATATTTCATTAGTACCTAATCCTGAGCTCTTTTTAAAATATGTTTTTATTTATTTTTTAGAGAGATAGGGAGAGGGAGAGACAGAAACATCTATTGAGAAACATTCAATGGCTGCCGCCTGCACGCCCCCTACTGGGGAAGGAGACAGCAACCTGGGCATGTGCCCTGACCAGGAATTGAACCCAAACCTCTTGGTACATGGGACAGTGCTCAATCAACTGAGCCACACCAGCTGGGCTAATCCTGGACTCTTAAGTGATGAAAGAGGCATAAGATTTGGGGCCTCAAGATCTAAGTTCAAATTCTATATCCACAATTTACTAGCTTTAAGTCACAATCTCTATAAGCCTCAATTCCTTCACCTGAAAGATGAGGGTAATTATTTTACCTTGAAGAGTTGTTGTAAAGATTAAATAATGTATGCATCAAATTTTATAACCATGAAACACTATACAAATATTAATTATTGCTATTATGTTTAAGCTCCTGAATTGCTTATTGGGCAATTTTTTTCTTATTTTACAAAAAGACTTTCTGCCCTGGCCACATAACTCAGTTGGTTAGAGTGTCACCAAGGTTACAGGTTCGATCCCCAGTCAGGGCACATACAAGAAGCAACCAATGAATGCACAGATAAGTGGAACAACAAATCAATGTTTCTCTCCCACTCCTCTCTAAAAATCAATAAATTTAAAAATATTTTTTAAACACTTTCATAATTAATGTGAGTACCCACATGAAAAAGCCTACTGAATTTCAGAAATAAAATGCCAAAGGTGCAATTATGAAATGATTAAAAGGTCCCCTGAGGGTATCAGTCTTTTTTCCACCTCTTATTGGATCTATAAATACAAGAGGAAGACTTTAAAACTAGGTAAAGAAATTGTAAATACCATATACATATTCCCATAAGTTAATCATTCAGAAACTGCACACTTAATTCAACGAGGGAAAGTCACAAAATAATCTGATTAAATTATATTTTTATAAGCCCTTTAGAGTATGAACTGCTGAAAAAAGATTTCCATAACACTATGTATTTAATATCCAACTATAAAGCCTCTATTTTCAGTGTTTGAGAGATATGTCATTACTATGTTAAAAGAGAAACCACTACTTTCAATATAAGAGATAATTAACTGTGAATCTTTCTTGTATACCATATTCAAATATAAGCTTATTGAGGGCAGAGATACTCACTTTTGAATCTATTTCAGTGGACTGGCACTCAATAAATAATAGATTTTCATTGGAGTTACTTTGTAATGCTTACTTATACTCTCCGAACTAAGACTAAAACCTTTGTGTTGCCACTTCTGGTTTACACAACAAGCAGACTGAGCATATGCTTTAGGGTACCAGCAGTGACAGAGTAAAAAAAAAAACAAAATACTTTCTTAAAGGATTTAATATTTAAGCAAAAGCACTGAAGTAGTCATCAAGGGAAAAAACAGAACTTTTTTGGACTTCTTTACCCTTATTTTTTGGTTTTGTATTATTTTTATTTTATTTACATATGAGGTGAGGTGGTCAGACATCAAAATCTTTTCAGTCCCTCCAAAAATCTTAATCCATCTCTACTGTATGCATCTCAAACTGTCATACATTTTATTTACTGTTACTCAGCAAAAGCATTTTTATTTCATGAAAATTATAACACATGTGTAACTATGTGTTATGAGTTACATAATGAGTAAAGTTTAACATTCTTCCTCATTACACTATCTTCTCTTAGCAAGAAACCATAATGCTAGAAAGCAGTTCTCATAAATTGAATTCATGCCAGTTTTCTCTTATCAGTCAACAGTGCTACTATATCATCACACCCTCCAGCTGTACTAACATATTACACAGTAAGTTTCTAGTATAATAAAAAATAAATTGTATTATTTATGGTGTTCACTGGTAAAAATGGAATCCTAAATGTTCTATTTGAAATAGCTAAACATGTGTAAGAAAAGAGAAGAGTTAATTTCTTGTGATGTAGTTCACGCTTGATTCACATTTCAAGTTTAGTTACCTAGGAAAAGAGCTTTGGTTATTTTTTTCTCAACAATTCAGTTAAAGAAAACACTGCCAGATTCTTCCCAGTTTACAGGACCCCCCACCACCTACCAGCCAGTCTGTTGCTAGATGATTATCCAGATGTCCCTGGTGTGTTTTTGTTGCTAATATTCCCAGTATACTTCAAGGAGCTGGGTACAGATGTTACTTGAAGATATGCTTGCTAGAGGCCGGTAGTAATTAGGCCACTTGTCATTTTTGCGTGGTTTCATTTTGACCACTGGGTGCATCATATAACCGTGTTGGATATTTTTAAGAAAAAAAATATAGAAAGCTGTAGTTAATTAATTTTACATAGCTAAAAGAGGAAGTTTAAAAGTACAGAGAGAACTCCTGTCTCGGGCGATTGAAATAAACTATTTACATTTAGACACCCTTTCCCCTCCCAAAAAAACAAGCCCACATCTATGTAGTCAAAGTGAGAAATTTGGCACACAAAAAAAATGGCCTTGTTTGAAAACCGAGACTTGTTCTAAGTTTCGCTTTAAAGTTAATTGCTCTTCTCCTTTTACATGAAGAAATGGAATATTTCACACTTTCGAGTCCCTGGAACATTAAAGTTTCAGAGTTCGTCGTGATTTCTTACCTATATACTATGTCTTTAGTATTCTTAAAAATCACTCTATAAAAGACTTTTGCTTTTGCTGAGCACTGTTGTTGCTGTCAGTCCGGGTCTCTCCCTTTACCCCCAAGGCCACCTCTGCTCACCGCGGCCCTGGGTTGATCTGGCAGGTGCGAGGCCGGGGACGGCAAACAGAAGGAGGCCAAGTTTAAACAGCGCGAGCAGGAGAGGAGGAGGCGGCGGCAGCGCAGGCCTTGCCGCCGGAACTTCGAGAGCCTAGCGGGGGAGCGCAGAGGCCGGCTGGCTCTCCGCCTTGCAGCAGCCAGCGGCGCCCAGCCTCTAAGGCCCTGCAGCTCTCCGCAGCCGTCTTAATTAACAAGCCTCTTCCCCTCTCGCCCACCCCGCCGGGCTCGCGGCCGCCGGGAGTTTCGCGTCGCGCACTCCAGCCCGCCCGCCTGTAGAAGGAGGCCGCGGGGATGGCGGGTGGGAGCCAAAGCAAGAGACAGACCGAGGGAAGCAGGGAGCGAGGAGGCGGGAGAAAGGGCGCCGGGCCGGGGGCGGAGCGTGAGGCGGTGAGAAGAGCGCCACCAGGGCGGAGGGCGGGGCGTGGGCGGTGCCCGGCCTTCCCGCTCCCGCGGCGCTGCAACTCCGCCGAGCCTCCTTAAAACTCTGCCGTTAAAATGGGGGCGGGTTTTTCAACTCAAAAAGCGCTCAATTTTTTTCTTTTCAAAAAAAGCTGATGAGGTCGGAAAAAAGCGAAAAGAAACCGGCACCGTCTCTGCAGCGGCAACAGAAGCAGCAATTGTTTGAGCGAAAAAAGAAGCAAAGAAGGGAGGGAAGGAAAAGAGCAGAAAGGGAGACAACGCTCAAGTGTCTGTAGGGGTGAAGAGAGAAGGGACCGGCGATTTGGGGGAGACCAGCTACAAAAGAAACTGTCACTGGGAGCGCTGCGGCTCGGAAGGAGGCAGTGCTACCCAGTTCGGCTCCAGGGCACAGCTGGCTGGCGGCCGCTGCCCTGTCGGCTGCACAGACTCAGGCCAGAGGTCGGGAAACCGCCAGAGGTTGGCGAAGTGGCACCGGTCGCCGAAGCTGCTGGGCTCTTGCCGACAGGGCGGCGGGACTGGCTGCGTCCTGGGATTGTGGTGACTCCCCATACTCGGAGCTTGGCCCGAGCTTCCCAGGACCCTCCGACCTCCGGAGGCCCTCAGAAAACCGGGAAAGGAAGGAGAAGACGGTGGCGGCAGCTCAATGAGCGTCTACAGTAGGAAGTCTGAACTGGCTCGGTCGTAGGCGGGAAGTTACCGGTGAGCTGCCCTGTGCAGCCGCGATGCTGCCACGCACTGCCCCAGCAGCCCGGGCCCGATAGACGCTTCCCGCATCGCTCTCCCCTTCCTCACGCTGCTGGGAGTCCGGAACCCGGTGGGGGCGGCATGACCCGCTTGCCCGAGGCTCGCCGCGCGCCCGGCGGTCTCCGAAGACGCGCGCCGAGCCTGGCTCCCACGGCCTCTGAGGCTCGGCGGGGCTGCGGTGGCCCGGCGGGCGGGCTCCGGAGCCTTCCCGCGCGGCATTAGCCCGCGGCTCGGCCGGGACGCGAATAAAGGCCCCTCCCGAGAAGCTGAGGCCACTGGGGAGTCGTTACGACCTGTAACTTGAGGGCTACGGAACTACTACTCCCTTTTGCCTTTGGCGATCATCTTTAACCCCCCGGAGTACGTCAGCATCCAGCTACAGCTGCGCTCTCGCTGCCCCGGAGGACTCAGGACTACCCCTTCGGGCGTGACGGATGGAGACCGAGCCTCTCCGAGGACCTGCCCCTGCTGTTCTGGCTTGCGCGGCTCAAGTCACCACCGTGAACAAGGGTGGGTTAATGGCTTTTCTTCCCCCCAAATGTCTTTCTTCCTTGGTATTTTCTCCCTGGTCTAGTTCCTTAAGGCTCCGCACACATTCCTCGCAGAGATCTATAGTGTCGTAGTGACAGCTCTGCCTAAATTTTACGTCTAGAGTAATTTACCAGGAATGTGTCTGTGTGTCTTTCTGTTGAATCACCAGAATTCTTCATAGGGGTTAAGCTAAGAAATCGAGGAGCGGAGCCCCTCTCCAATGGCTCAGTTTTGCTGAATAATCACGTGTGAATCGAGGGGCGGGCTTTTGGCAGGCAGATCTTACTAGTATTTACTACCGAGCTCTACTCCAGATTAACCATCCCAGTCCTTCTGTCAGTCTCCGATGCCGTCATGCAGCCTGGTTAGGAGCAAAGGAAAGGGAAAAAAGAAAAACAACTAATTCATCTTTTCCCGATCGTCAGGACCCTAAAGAATGGCCGAACCTTGGGTGAACGAGTTGGCGTCCGCAGCTGCCAGGGGGGACCTAGAGCAACTTACTAGTTTGTTGCAAAATAATGTAAACGTCAATGCACAAAATCGATTTGGAAGGACTGCGCTGCAGGTTGGTATCCAGAGAGGTGGGAAAAACAGGTCAACAATGTTGCCTACGTGACCCGGGTTTCTAGAATAGCAGCTTTAAAGCTTTCAGGGGTACAAAATGTCACTGTTTTTAAACCTAGTTGGTTGCCATATTTTATATCTTTAAGTGGATCCAACTCCCCAAAATGACGTACTTTGAACAAACTCTAACATCCTCGATATCAAGTGGGTTTCAGGTTTGGTCTTAATTTTTGGAATGTTTTTGTGACGGTGGATATTTGAAAGTAATCGTAGCAGCGCCGAGTTTTATTGGGGGGGGGGGATAGACAGCTCTGTAAACACATTATTCTGATTATTTGCAGTAAATATGCTGCTATTAGTGGTTTCCGTACTTGGCTCCAATAATTGACTTTAACGTTAATTTTCTTGACTACTGACGAGGGTGTTTTTCTTTCAAATGCTTCAAGTTTTGACAAACGACCTTTCCTCGTTTGGAATGGGTCTGGGCACAAGGACAGGATGTACATTTCACAGTTAATGTAATACCATCCACCCATTCAGGATTGAGAAGAAATAAAAACTTGAATTTTCTGATCAGAGCTCAGCTTGTGTTTTTGTCTCTGCGGTCATGCCGTGGTATGTTCTAATTTTTAGTAATTAAATTTACAAGCAACAACTGAAACATGTCCAGCTGCCAAGTATTATACCTGATCATTTTTTTCCTCCTCTGGACGTAATCCTATAACTTTGAAAGGCTTAAAACAGAAAAATGGAAAAGTGGTCTCAAATAGTTGCTTTATCAGAGGTCTGATGATCTTCTTTTGAGCTATTCTTATTCGGAAATGCCACACTTGAAGCATTGAAAAGTGGGGAGAAGGTTTTTAGGGTGCTTCGTTTTAGTCACAAGAATTAGAAATTTAAGTGGCAGGAGATATACTATTAACTGACAATGTCCATACAGTCTGTACATTTTAAATCAGAACACACTGACCTTGCAAAATTTTCAGTATTATGGAAGCTTATGCGTAGATTAAATAATTTATCTTTTTATTTCAGATAGATTAAATGTGGAAAGGATTTTTTTATTTCTCTACCTAGTAGTTTTAACAGATTTGGTGATGATAGCAATGCCACAAATGTAATATATTTAAAAGTTTACTGTTGAAAACTAAAAGATTATATAAATCTCACAATGAGCCACTTAACCCATGTTCAGAATAAGATTTTACAGGACTTTTGATGAACAGGAAGACTGGGAAATTAATACTGAAAAAAAGTTTTGACAAACATTTTAAATACAATTCTGCAATCTTGTTTATATTAAACATACTTATCAAGATACTAACACCCACTTATTGTGGTTTAGTCCTTGTACATATAATGAAACACACACAAACAGGAGTCTCAAGGTTTATTTTCAGTATGTATAATCCTGACTCTGAAGTTGTGTCATAACTCAAGAAAGAACTTTCTTTTAAAACAATTTCCAATATTACTATTTTCTGTGAAAGATGGCAAATTTCTTTCTATATTTATGTTTATTTAACTCAATTGTAAAAGTATTTTTTCCCTTGTTAGTGTAAGCTTTTCAATCAGGATAATATCAAAGGCCTTAATCGTACATTTGCTTTACAAAGATCCAAGTTGTCTGTTTATTTTTCCCAGTCCAGGTCCTTAAATGTGACTAAATCTTTAGAGGCAGTTGTGGCAAAAATTAGATTGTGTTGATTTTTAATAACCAAAAATTATATTTCATTGAAGTTCTTGAAAAATAAATTAACACTGCCCCAAGGGAAGGGCTAAAAGCCAACAGGGTTTTATCGACAGGGAAGTTTAATATCTTGAACATCTATATAGTTTGCATTTATAAAATATTATTCATTCTAAATATTATTATATTAGTTAATTTGTGATTATTTTTAAAAACACATTTTAAGAGGATAGGTCAACTTTGTATGTATTTTCCAATGGATTATATTTAATTTCACAAATACTTGAGTGTCTATTGTGCAATTTATTTATTATAAATTTATATTATTATGAGTATATCTAAATATAAATGAAACCAGTTAAAATGCTGAAATTTTCTGGCATGTTAAGGAGACTATATTTTTTCACAACTAAATTATATGTATTATATAATTAACTGTATGCTGCTCTACAGGATATTTTATAATTATAAGAGCCTAATAGACACCTCTTATTAGAGTGTCTATTCAAATATATTCAAACAGTAGATAAGTCTTTGTCATGAGAAATATTTGTATGTTGACAGCAAATTTTAATATCACATTCTCGCTTTTAAAGTGTTGGCAATTTACAAATAGCTATTCCTAAATTCCTGAGAATAACTGCAAAAGGAAATAAAATGGGATCACCAGCAGATTATTAAATGGGCTCAAACTGCCGACAAAGCTGTCTGTGTCCCAAAGTACACATTAAATATCTTATTTTCTCTTTTGCTTACTTTAAAATCCAGAGACTAGTTAGAACTTTAAAAAACAGTAAGTAATACAGTAGGATTAGACTGTTTCATTCTTTTCAAAAGCAGTTGCCGTACAATCATCTCCTATCTAATACACGGCATATCATGAACTTAGTTTTAGGTAAGTCAATATCATAAACCACATAGAACATTGTTATTTACTTAACACCTTAATAATCAGTAACACTTTAAAATTTCAAGTGAAGGGTTCTAAGCACTAAATACACCTAGTAGCCAATATGTAATGACTTAAAAAAGAAAAAATTTTTTAAAAAACACTTGGAAATTTGGCACTATATCTATTGGGAGAGAGCTTGTGAAAATTAAACAATTAAGAAAATATCAGGTCTGGATTTTTAATAGATCAATTTTACCCTAGGTGATGGAGTCTGATGTGCAGAAACTATTCTTTGGGGATTTGAAGAAACTCACTCTCCTTATTTCTTTTCAGTAGCTATTTAGAAAATAAATTTTGCCCACATTTGATTTTCCAGAATAAATACTCTAAATACATTTTATGAGTATGAACAAGCACAGAAGACGCTTATTTAAATTTCAAATTCCATTTCTTTTATTTTAATAAATTCATGAAATTACACAACTCTTCATGGGAGATAAATTTTATAAGTTTTCTTCAAGTTTTACCTACTAGTACTTTCCTTCCTGCAACTTAGTCCTTCAAACTCCATCACATGGGTCTTCCCCAAATACTCCTTCACTAAAAATAAAGTTACATATATAGGAGAGGTGGATATTTAAAAATATTCTTGTAGTAGAATCACTTAAAGGATCCTATCCTTTTTTCTTCTTTTCTAGGTTATGAAACTTGGAAATCCCGAGATTGCCAGGAGACTACTACTTAGCGGTGCTAATCCCAATTTGAAAGACGGAACTGGTTTCGCTGTCATTCATGATGCAGCCAGAGCAGGTTTTCTGGACACTTTACAGACTTTGCTGGAGTTTCAAGCTGATGTTAACATCGAGGATAATGAAGGGAACCTGCCCTTGCACTTGGCTGCCAAAGAAGGCCACCTCCCAGTGGTGGAGTTTCTTGTGAAGCACACCGCCAGCAAAGTGGGGCATCGGAACCATAAGGGGGATACCGCCTTCGACTTGGCCAGGCTCTACCGGAGGAACGAGGTTGTTAGCCTGATGGAGGAAAACCGGGTGGAGGGAGCTGAGAATCTACAATGAATGTACAGCTCTCCCACAGTGCCTCCTATTTTGTCAGTTAAATGGTTGGCTGTCCAATTTTAATATCGTTTGTTAAAACTCAGTTTTGTCATATTTTAAGCAGCTTGTTAAATCTTCTGAAACTGCTAAATGGAAATCTTACTACAGGTTTATGAATATATTTAAGCAACATCTTTTTCACCTGCAAAATCCTGAGTTCTGACATATAATTGCAAATAGCTTTGTCTTATTTTATCTTTCCTTGACTTTTTCCATGCTTCTCCCTTTGCCAGTCTCAATATCCAGATTGGAGACTTGTTTTAAAAATGGTTTGTCCTGATGCTTCTTTTGCCCAATTAAAACACTTTTTCAAAACAGGACAATGTTTTTCTGTGACTTCCACTCCTCCATAACTCCCACATAATTTGCAAGTTGCTAGAAGATCATGTTTTATGTCTTGACATTAGAAAACATAGACCAACGGAAAAACTAGACATATTATCTTGCGGATTCAGTTATCCTTTTCTTCCTCTCCTGATGTCTCTCCCAAAAGAGTTTACTTGGTGCCTTGTATTTCTGCTTTAAAATAGGATAAGAGCAACATTTTTGAAGATCAAACCTGAAATTCTTTCAGTGTGAATTTATCCTAATGTTCAATCTTCCCTTATTCTCAAACTTAAGTTGAATAGTTGAAAAAAGGTTTCAGAATAGTGATCTAAAAACAATTATATGTTAGCTCTAAAAGCCACTTTAAAAAGTAATTTCCACCTTAAAAGTGCCTCCCATTAGTTGATTTTTTAAAAACAATCATAAATGAAACAATTGGTTAATTAATAAATTTCCCAAAAAGTGTATCATAAGTATACTAACTACAACACTGGTTTTTTCTCCCTGAATGACAGAAATGTAAAATTATAAAATGTTTAAGTATTAAAAATAATGCAAATATCCATTTTTAGGGGATAGAAAACTCAGCAAGAAAAAAAAATGTAAATTACATATGAGGGTCATAAGTATTTTAGGGGCTGCACTATAATAAATATAGAAACTTTTACTATAAATAAATAGGTCACTCCTATATATAGTACTTGATTCCCACAAAACCTTTTAGTAAAGACATATTAAATATTTTTAAGAATATGTTTAGCTAAAAATAATTTTCAATGAAATAGAAATATCAAATTTCTGAGAGAATTTTCCAGCATCTACTACTCTGTCATTTTAATTAAAGATTTCAACCAAAGGATTTCAATGCCGTTACCATTTATAAATTTATAAATACTTTATTCATCATCTCCCACACGAACAAAGATGTTTTATGTGAAAGTTTCCTCCTTCTGCTTCATAAGCTCCCTGCCCTCGCTCCAAAAAGAACAAAATACTTCAAGGTTTATTGAAGGACATGGCTCTGATGCCTGCCCTAACAAGGATTGGAATAGTTGCAGGCAAGTGGTTTTCAATAATTTGTTTTCCATGATAATATAAAAAGAATATAAGAGAAAAAGTTTAATCCTTTTCATTTGGCACTAAAGTTCACCTTCCCTAAGTTAAGTGCAACAAGATTTCAACTTCTGCCACCTCTAACCACAAGTTACTGAATAAATCTATTTTTGACACCAACATGAAATTAAATTTAAAACACATTTGAAATTTTAGAAAAAAGTAGAAATTGAGATGGTTTTGAAGGGAAAAAAGTGTTGTATTTGGATTTTAAAACTAGAATCAATGTACAAAACATACTGCTTAAGATGAATACTTTCTAAACACAAGACTATTACTAAAAAAATTTAAACAACCCTTCTTACAAATTGCAATGGTAAAGATGGACATTTCTGAATTTAAAGTCTAGTTTAATGTCATTTTCTGTATCCACCAAGTCTCAGTATTAAAATTGCTCTTTAGAGATTTCAAATATAAAGTTATAGGACGTTCATAAAGCTAAAGAGAAGTACTTCTGCAGTCACTTTTTTCTTAGGTGGTCAGAGTACAATAAGGGAAGAAGGAGCTCTTCATCAGCCTAAAATTTGCTTGTCATTAAACATCGCCATATTCTCTGACTCTATGCAGGAAATAGCTTTGCTAATCTAAGTATTTTAGAAATGAGTATGTGGTCCCCTCTAGGAAATATGAAAAGCCATTATTCATTCTCTCAAAAACTTCGATAGTATTCAGGAGGACTCTTGAATATGCCGAAATGTATAGGATGAAAGAAGTGGTGTTGCTGAGTTTAATGGGGTCTAATTTGCAGTGAGCTGAGGTGGGGAAGGGTCTGAACTTATTCAGACCCAGAGTGGAGAGGCAAGTTCTAATTAATAGAGTGATCAGAGCCCCAGGGGACGGTGCTATAGAAAGGATGGAGGATGCTAAACAGAGATGCGCTTGTAAATTCAGTTCTCCACTGTGTCCCAATCCACGTCGGGAAAACTCAGGCTCAGCCTTTGCCCGGCATAAACTGAATCTGGGTTTATACCTCGGGGAGCGGGGCACTAACTATACCTCAGTCCAAGTTCTGGTTCCCGGGCCATTAAGCCAACTGCATTTTACCATTGTTTCGGTAGTGAATCAATAGTTTTCTGATAAACATTACACAGAGTAATGATGTGAGATGAACTCTACGCACACACAACGCTGGGTGACTGATAAAAGAATTCTGTCCCGGCAAGCAATTCAATCGGTAATATTATAAATTTCCCTTATGGTGTTTATCAGACGAACGTTGTGGAACCCGTGGCTCGGGACAAGTTTCGAAATCTCAGTTCCCAAAAAGGTGCTTTCGGCTTTTGCCCGGGGTAGAAGCAATAACGCAGAAGCGCTGCATGATCACAGCGCTGGAGCGAGAAAGGGTCGTATTTACAGCCTTCCTGATTGCCCTAAGTGACCTTCATCAAATGGCTGCGGGGGTGGGAAAGGGTGGAGGAGTCCCTCTCCTGGTCTCTAGAGACTGTTTTGATTTTACAGGGCAGTTCAAACACACACACACACACACACACACACACACACACACACACGCGTCCACTCAGGGACCTAGTGTAAGGCAGGAGGCAATCTTCCAGCCTGAGACCCAGAGTAAAGCTCTGCCCATAGCCAACCCAAGCCCTCTCTTGAGGGGCTCCGAAGACATCCTTTCTGTCCCTTCGCAACTGTCCAGACTCCAACTGCAGCTCCCGGCTCTCTAGTGAGGAAGCTGGAGCCCAGAGCTCCCTTCGAGCGCGCAAAAAAGCCCGGGGTGGGGGTGGGGGAGTTTCAAAACCGTTAGCTCGCGTTTTTTTTTTTTTTTTTCCTTTTCCCTCCCTCGCTAAGGTTTCTTTTCTTTTCTCTTCCTGTCCAAATATTTCAAATTTCCGCGCCTTAAATAACAGTCTCTTTTTATTTAGTTGGTTTCCTCGGCAGGTTTGGCCGCCCGCTTGTCTCTGCCCCCCAGCGGGCCCGGGGCGCCTCGGGCGCCACGGTGCTGCCTGAAGCCCCTGCTCGCTGCCCCGGGCCCAGCCTGCGTGGCCCAGGTCGCCCGCCAGAGCCACAGCTCCCTCTTGCCGCGACCTCACCTGACCCTGCTCTCTGGGCACTCAGACCCAACTAAGGCCGCCCCCCGCCCTGACGCCCGTCTGCCTCCCAACTCGAGTTCCCTCCCCGGACTTTGGAGCCTATTCTGCGTTGGGGTTTGGATCCCGGTCGCCGTGGAGTAGCGGAAGGGCCGAGGCGATAAGAACGCAGCGGATAGGAATGCCGCGGAGGAGGCCAGTGGCGGGAGCCTGCCCCAACCCCCAACCTGCGGGTAACTTTGGAGGCGCCCTCGGAGTGAGTGTGTGAGCTGCCGCGCCAGCCCGCTGGGGCAAGCCGGCGCGCGGCACGGCGGGCAGTAGGCGGGAGCTGGGGGCGGGGAGGAGGAGCGGGCCCAGCGCCTCCCGGCCGCCGACGCAGCGCCCCGGGAGCTGCGGGCTACCCCGGCGGCCAGGGTCCCCAGGCCTTGGCCCTCAGGCAGCGGTCCCCGAGGAGGCGGCGGCCATCCCACTGGATAGTTCCGGCGACCTGCGCCTGAGGACTGGGGCCAGAGGGCGTCTTGAGAGCAGGGGCAAGCGGGCCAGTGAGTGCCAAGCTCTCTGCAGAGGTGAGCTGGCGGCGGGACGCGGCACGGCGGCTGGAGCAACTCCATGCCCGATGCCAATGCCAGCACTCTCTCCTCCTCTCCCCGTGACAGCTGAGGACAGCCGGGCTCCGAGTCTCGCGTCCAAGTGTGTGGAGGCAAATACCTCTTAGGCTTCTCAACCCTTAGACTGACTATTCATGAAGATTCCCTACGGTGTTGCTGTTGCCCCCCATACATTACTTAACGTCCAGGACTGAAAACGCGCGTTCATTCGGAAAGACCCTCAGAGTGAAACACGAAGAACTGCAGGCCTGCAGGGACTTTGTGTGGGGCTGGAGTGCGCAAAATACCTGGAGGGGGTCTTCTTGGTTTTTCACCCAGAGTAGATCCGAAAATTGGGTACAGATCTTCAGCGATGCCTCAAAAGAATAAACACTCCTCAGATCTGGGTATTGACTTGGTAAATTAAGGTGCCAGTGAAATGTTTTGCCATCTCCTATAGAAACATTGTGCGACCTTCAGGTGTTAGGATGTGGGTTTGGAATTTTCTGTGCCTTCTTTAATCCTCAAAGACATTAAATAACAGCATGGTAACACACCCGGCAAGCGAGCAAAGGTTATTCTTGCCACCACAGCACCTGCAAAAGCACAAGTGTAACTCATATTTTGCTTCCTGAGTTCTAAAATGGCTTCTGAACCATCCAGAGGTACCAGCACAGATGAGGAGGGCGAGGAGGTAGGGCAGGATGAGAGTTTGTACATTTTTTTAAAAATACACGGATATTATTACACTTCAGCTATTCCACCTCACCTCTCTTTCTCCGGGCCCCCTTCTTCATTGGTCAAGGAAGAATTTTAGTATGTAGGCCTATTCAATAATTCTATATACAGCTTTTCCCTCTTCTCTCTCTTACCCCACCCCAAAAAAACTAGTTTGCCAAAAACATCAGCTCTTTTGGGGAGAAAGTTAAAAAACCTTATCCAAACTACCTGTCATTTCTTTTGAGCACTAAAAAGAAATCCTACCTATAACCGATAGTATAAAAGTAGAAATAATTTAGCAAGACTTAAAATGCATTCATATTGTTATAATAGGAGTGATGTTAATTGTCTCTTAACATTAAAATAATGGGACAGTTTCTGGGATTAATAGGTAAAAAGCTCAAAAATCTCCATTGCAATGTTTGGAGACAGAAGTTTCTGCTTTTCCTTACATTTAATCAATCCAGTATACTTAGAAAAAACTGATACTTTATCTTGACCATATAAAGCAGTATCATGCTGACTAATTATTTTTAGTTATATGCCTTAGTTCTTTCAGATTAGTTATGTGAATAGTGAAAGTTCATATATAAAACGGACATCTTTTAATGTTAAAGTTTTAATTTAGAAATGCAACCAAATTATCACAACCAAATTAAAATATGGTCCACTCCTCTGTTTCTTCTAAGTGTTCAGTTTACACAACTTGCTGGTTAAAGAAGTCTATCCTGAGTCTAAAATTTATGCCTTGGAAACATGATTTCCTTACTGGTCTTTAGAACTAATTATTCTATAATTTGGCTATTCTGTGTACAGCTAAGGTAACAATATCTCCATCTCTTACATTTTGGAACTATTGTAAAAGCCACTTGGGCCCAAACAGTTCTTGTTCCATAGTTTCTCTTTCAGATATTTTTACTAAGAAGTGACTGTCCTCAATGGTGCAGCAGCATTCTGATGTCCATTCTGCTAATTCAAGAACTTCAGGCCATCTTAAAAGAAACATGCATTTCTTCTTTTGTCAAAGTTTAGAACAGATATGAATAAACATGAACATTTGAAAGGCCTAGAATAATTAAATTGTAAATCAGTTGTTATAGTGTGGTGATGATTAAAGATGAAAAATTTTAAATCTCATATATTAGAAGAATAAATAGGATCAATTTATTAAACTGAGTAGCATTCGAAGATGATTAAAAGTATAATATTCCCTATCTCAGTATTCAAATAAGCAATAGTGTATATTGTCGTATGATTATTAACTGTGAAAGATAATATTATATAATAATCATCATGAGATATAAAGGTAATTGATCATTCCAGAGTCTTTTTTTCAAGGTTAAGTAAAATATAGTTAAAACACAGTCTTTTTCTTTAAAAACAAAACAAAAAAAAAACTTCACTACATTCACCTATATTTCTGGCAGTCCCTATCTTTTTTTATTTTTTTATTTTTTTGCCTCCACATTTTAGGTGATGAACAAAAATAGCATGTAGAAAGACGTTTCCCATTCTCCTTTATTTCTGCTTCCTCGGCATCTGTTTCTCTATTCACAAACATTACTTCAACTTTAAAAATCATTTTTGTGATTCTTAAAGTAATTATTATTCCCATTACTTTAAATTGATCATAGGCCTATGAGTACAAGCATTCAGCCTGTATTTTATTTAAAATAAAAAGTGAAATAAGTGTAAGATGTTAGATTATTGCAAGTGTATATTTAGGTTTAGAATATAAATTAGTTGGAATCTTAAAATGTATTTAATATTTTGACACATGCTAAGATTTTCAGCACACAGTCAAGATTTAGAAAATCTTAAATTTAATTTCTGGTCTTTGAAAAATAGTTTAATATATCTTACCTTGCCATTTTAAGATAGGCCAAGTGTCTTAACTAATAAAAAGTTAAAATATAGATACTTATAGAAAAACATGGAGAGAACGATGATATCAAATCCAAAGTAATGTGTTTTTTTTAAATAAATTACTTCTACTAGTAAATGGTCTGTTTTAATTGCAGTGTTTTGTTTTTGTTTTTGTTTTTTGCACTTGACACATGGACCAAACTTTTCTATGTTTATCTATAAGCATATAGTTGATATTAGACAGGTAATCAAAATAATACTTTGTGGTCCTCTCCTATATAAGTATTTTTATGTATATGTGTGTATGTTTAGATATTTCTTACAAAAGTTCAGTACTGAGCAAATAGATATTTTGAACAAATACTACCAGTTCACTTAACATTACTATTTTTAGGATGTTAAATTATGATCTGCTACAGAAATATAAGCTGATGATTTTTTAGATATAGGTGAGATAATTTTCATTAATGATCCAAAAAAGGATAAGAAATTAAAATCTTAAGAACTGAAAACACTGATGCAGGTTCTAGTTCTACCTAAGTTTTGTTTCAAATTCTAGTCATGAGGCAAAAATATATGGAGGCCACATAACATTCACAAGTAATGTAATCAAATTTGAAATATTAGAAATAGAATTGTGATAAGGACAAGAGGGAAGAATGGATATTTTAAATATCCATGCCTGTAGGTTAATTTCATATTAATTACATGATGGGCAATTTGCTAAATAATCCAAAAGCAAGGACAAAACAAGATCAGTAAAAAATATTTCCCCAAGAATTCAAAAGCAGGGCAAATAAGACCAAAAAAAAAATTTTTTTTTTATTACACCATCATGGGAAATACAAACTAATTTTCTAGGTATGGATAATTTTACAATTCCCAGTGAAGTATTTTACCATTTCACTTGGAAAATGCTTTTAAAACACATAGCTAGAAGATAACTTACTATTTATGGTCATATTTTTAAATTACATATATATGTTTTACTTGAATACAACTGACACACATTCTGCCCCAAAATAGCAAGTTCAGCACCATTCTAAAATGGTGAGTGGATACAGTTGGACATCTGGAATAGGATAAGGGGCTGTTTAATGTGAAGTCAGAGTAGGGCCACATGGGAAGGAACACAGAACTGACTAAATGCTGGCTAATTTGCTAAAGAGTAATTCAAAAAATGGCTCTGTGCTAGTATAAACTGCCTACAGTTTTTTAAATACACCATGTACCTAGTGGAAAGCAAGTAACTTTATACAAAGACAATTAAAAGAAGGAATACATATATGTTGCATCCAGAGTGACTTCACAGATGTCATGTGGAAAATATTAATGTAACAGTATAAAAGAATTGTACATAAGAACATCAATTGAAAAGAAATAATTGCTTTCAATTTCTTTAAAAAGGTTTATGTATCATGTCTTAAAGATTTAAAATGCACAGTTCCTCAAAATATGACCAATATCTATAAAACACACAACAGCAACTAATTAACATTCTCATTTTTAAAATTTCCCCCAAGCCCAGCCAGTGTGGCTCAGTGGTTGAGCATCGACCCCTGCACCGAGAGGTCGCAAGTTCCATTCCCGGTCAGGGCACATGCCCAGGTTGTGGGTCAAATCCCCAGTGGGGGCATGCAGGAGGTGGCCAATTGATGTTCTCTCTCATCGATGTTTCTATCTCTCTCCCCTTCTCCCTACTTCTCTCTCTAAAATCAATAAAGAAAAAAAATTAAAATTTCCCCCCAAAAGTACTCCAAAGTACCTTTTAGTTCATCTGATCCTGTTGAAAGATCATGCCCCATACCCTAAGATCAGCAAATAAAGTCTGTGGCTTACCACCATAAAAGAACTTTAAAGATCAGTGCTTTCTAAGGAAAATGTTCTGTCTGGAATGACCAGGATGAAGATCTGGGAATTTTTAGTAGCACATTTAAAAAAAACAAATAGATTACATTTAGGATCAATGTAAGATTAATTTAACATTTCTACAGTATAGTAATATCTTATATCATTTTGCATTTAAATATAGATTTAAACTATAGAACTCTGTATGGCTATTGACAGGCTTTCTCTTTATTCATGAACACAACAGCCTAAACAGAAATCAAATCGAAACAAAAATTTCAGACATAAAATTCAAGTTACAGAACAATTATATTAAATTAACCAAGAGAAAAATTGACTTACATGAAAATCTTCTATTAATTTGAGGAAAAGGAGTGGTAAGAACCAAATATTTAAATCTCTTTCCATTAGATTAAAAGAGTACTTATTTCTTATACAGTGCTATAGGAAATAAAGTCCCAAATATTTAGGAAAGGGATATGAACATCCTAAAAAACAAGTGGGTCTCTATTCAGAATGTGTGATAGTAATTGATCTGAGAGGATTCTCTAAAGATATTGTAATATAGCCATGAATATGTTAGCATATAAAAATGCTTCATTATATTGAATTTTGTAGGCTTTTAAATTGTATGTATACAAAGAAAAATAGAATATACTTTAATAAATGTCTTTCTTTTTGGTACTTCTTAATTTATACATATATTAATTCAGCTTACATTTCAGTAAAAGGAGAGAGAAAAGAAACAAAATCAAGTAAGTTACTAAATCAATATTTATTATTTTCTATTTGTATTACTTAATTCAATATTCATAACCCCCTAATGGATTGCACTTTATTCTCCCATTTTACAAAGTGGAAAACGCAGATTTAATGATGCTTTGTAACTTGCCCGTGGTCACAGGCTGTAATTTATAACATAAGAATACAAACCCATGTTGTTGTTGTTTTTTTACTTCATTATGACCAGATGGAAAGCTCTTTCAGGGAAATTACCACAAATCAGTCAACTCAACACTCCCACATTAAGGACCCATCATTAAAGTCCCTTAATAGGTTTACAACTTTGGGACTAATTATATCCGAGACTCCACATCTGTAAATGGGGGTAATAATATCTAATTTGCCATGTTATTGTTAATAATAAATGAAATGTGTATAAATTTCCTGGTACTCAATAAGCCTTTAATAAATGGCATCTATTATTATGGGGAAGACAAAGAAACAGAAAATCATATTTGGGTAAATAAAGTTTACATATAACATCCATATAACAACTGGAATGCAAGCAAGGTATGAGCAAGTGCTGGTAGTATGTGGTACAGATTGCACCAAAAAAGTATCCTTATTAGGGAAAATCTTATAAGGAGGCTTATGATATGGATTTAAATGTACTACAGTGGAAAACTTCCCTTACTGAGAAGAAAAAGGAAAAGCTGTCTTAAAATAATTGACTGTTTTTCTATCATTTCCTCTCTGAGGTTGTCTATATCTAACAAATATATCAGGTGAACAATGGAAAGTGACAACACGGATATAAAATATATTATAAAAAGCATACATTAGCAGGTATTTTGAAAGGTAGCTTTATTATTTTGGAATAAGCGACTATGATAACTCTGATTCAAATGGGAATAGAAAAATATCCACAAGTTTCACAATCATTACGTGATGGGCTCCATAGTAAGCAGTCAGTGTAGAATAGTGAATTAATGGCTTTAGAGTCATATAAATTTTATTTCTAATTCTGGTACTTATCATGTATCTCACCTTGAAACAGGCACTTAACCTTTCTGATCCTCATTTCTCATTTGTAAAATGGGGACAATAATTTACCTTATAGGGTTGTAATAATTAAGAATGATATTTATTAGTAAGTTATTTCACACTGTAGGAAGGCCATACACCTGAGACTTTTAGTTATATTAATAGAAAGAAAAGAAAATCCCTGTTAAGTGACCATAACCTTGAGTAACAGACATTTGTAGACTAGGAATAAAAACTTTGAATTAAGTCGTCACTTCACCAATTTACGCACCTATACATGTGACCAATATACAAGTAAATTCAGTTCAATAACCACATTTATTAAATACCTACTGTATGTGAGGTATTTTTCTATATGTTGAGTATTGAAAGTTGAGCAAGACACCCTCTCCACCCTCAAGGAACTAGCAATTTAGTGAGAAAAATACCATATATAGAGTATAATAGGATATGAGACATAATAAAGGCACAAGAGAAATAATAAATTAAAGTTGGAAATTAATAAGTAACTGAGAGAAACTAAATGCCATTTTCAGAAAGTTACTCTAGAAGAGTCAAGTAGACTTTCATTAACAACAAATAGAAGACTGGATTTCCTAGAAACTCTTTCCAAAACAAAACAAATAAATCACTGCATGACATACTTTTTAAAACATACTTTCAAATGCAGAGATGCACTGGTGAGAAAGTAAAGAGAAATCTACAGAGACCAAAAATGAGGGAAAGTGAGTGCTGATGCCAGCTGCTCTGGGGAGCAACCACTGATTCCTAGTATATTAGTTTCCTGGGGCTACCATAGCAAAGTACCACAACTGGGTGACTTAAACAACAGCAAGTTATTGTCTCCCACTTCTAAATGCTACAAGCCTGAAATCAGTTGGTTCCTTCTGAGAGCTGAGGGAGAATCTTTTCCATTCCTTTCCCTAGTAGCCTCAGGCGTTCCTTAGCTTGCACATGGTGTTCTCCCTGTGTCTTTACATTATCTTCCCTTATGTGTATCTGCCTCTGTGTCCACATTTCCCCTTTTATAAGTACACCAGTTATAATGAATTGGGGCCCACCCTAATAACCTCATCTTAACTTGATCATCTGCAAAGCCTTATTTCCAAATGAGATCACATTCACAGGTACTGGAGGTTAGGACTGCAACATTTTGCGGGGAGGGTGGGTGTGGGTGTGGGGGACACAATTCAGTCCATAACGCCTGTTAACCTAAAGTTTTAGTTTTAAAGAGACTTAAGGGGAGGATAGAAGACAATGCTTAGCCCTGACCAATATGGCTCAGTTGGTTGAGCATCGTCTCGTACCGTACATCAAAAGGTTGCTGGTTGGATTCCCCATCATAGATGTTTTTCTCTCTCTCCCTCCTCTCTCTCTAAAAAAATCAATGAAAATATTTTTTAAAAAGACAATGCACAGGGCCAGTGATTTTTAACCTTTTTCACCCCATGGTACACATAAAATAATTACTAAAATTCTAAGGCTCACCAAAAAATATATTTTTATTATATTATATTATATTTATCATATTATATTATATTTATATTTTTGCCCATCTGACAAAACAATGAGTATAACTGTGAATGATTTACCAAAAAAATAAAAATAATAGTAATTACCTACCCTTTTTGTTCCAAAGTGACTTTTTAAAAAATCAGATGACTATGCTTGTGTATAAGGCTTTCTGTTACCAAGAATTAAACCAGCAGATGCAACCTCATTATGCGACATAGCCAAAAAGATGCAACTCTATTATATGACCCATATATTTATGGTTCAAGACAGGGCATTCACACCGGGCAGCTATTGTGTTGGCTGTTGTCATTTTTTTATTTGACAATCTAAGGGAAAAGAGGTCAATGCCCCCGACTAAATAGGTATTGCATGTTTTAAAAATTCTTCTGGCATATCAGTTAAAAAATGCTGGTTTAAAATATTCCTGCAAAGGAAACTCCTGGGACAAATTACTTCACTGGTTAATTTTATCAAAATTTAAGGAAGTACCAATGCCAATCTTATACAAACTCTTTCAGAAAACAGAGGAAGTAGAAATACTTCCAATTCACTTCATGACATCAGCATTACCCTGATACAAAAATCAGGTATTACAAGAAGATAAAACTATAGAATATCTCTTATAAACATGGATACAATACTTCTTAATGAAATATTAGCAAATAGAATTCAGCAATATGGATACAGTTTGAGCAAGTAAAATTTAGACCAGAAGTGCAAGGTTAGTTTAATATTCAAATGTCAATCTTTGTTGTTGTTGTTGTTATTCCTCACCTGAGGATTCTTTTCCATTGATTCTATTTAGATGGAGTGGAAGGGAGGGAGGGGGAGAGAGAGAGAGAGAGAGAGAGAGAGAGAGAGAGAGAGAGAGAGAGAGAGAGAGAGAGAGAAACATCGATGTGAGAGAGATACATCGATTGGCTGCCTCCCACACAACCCCTTGGGGTCAGAGATTGAACCTGCAACCCAGGCATGTGCCCTTGACTGGGAATCAAACCCACGACCCTTCAGTCCGCAAGCCAATGCTCTAATCGCTAAGCCAAACTGGCCAGGACCAAAGGTCATTCTAATTTACTACATTAGCAGAATTCGGGAGGAAAATCATATAGTTATCTCAATAGATGTGAGCATTTTTGGAACTCAATACCCACGCATGATAAAAATTTTAAAAATAGTAATAAAATGGAACTTCACCTTCAACAAGGTATTTATGCAAAAATTACAACTAACCTCATACTTAATTGTTGGACTGAATATTTTCCCACTTAGATCAGGAACAAGGCAAAGATGCACACACACTACTTCTATTCAATGTTGTATTGGATATCCTAGGCAGTGAAATAGGCAAGAAAAAGAAATAAAACGCATAGACATTGGAAAGGAGGTTATTTCATAATAACACAAATTATTTAATGATAAACAATAAAACATGTACACATCCTGTACATTGAAAACCACAAATATTACTGATAAAATTTGTGAATAAATGGAGAAATGTATTAGGTTCATGGACTGGAAAGCCCAATACCACTAAGATGTTAACCTTCTCAAACTGATTAATGTCTTTTTATTATTTAGTTGTAAGAATTCTTTATATATTCTGGAGACAAGTCCTTTATCAAATATAACTTGCTTATATTTCTTTAAAATCTATTTTTTAATGTATCTTTATTGTTGACCTCCTCCTCCCCACTCCCACACCCTCCTACCTTCCCCACACTATTGTCTGTGACCATTGATTTATGCATAAAAGCATAAAAGTTCTTTGGTTTATCTCTTCCTGCACACCCCCTTCCCTCTGAGGTTCATCAGTCTAACAACCAACTTGTACTTCTTAATCCTTTCACTTATTTTCCCCATCCCCTCAACTCCCCTCCCATTTAGCAACCATCAAAAAATTCTCTATGAGTCTGTTTTTGTTCTGCTTGTCCATTTGATTTGTAGATTTAATTGTTGATAGATGTTTTTATTGCCATTTTATTGTTCATATTCTTGATCTTCTTCTTCTTCAAGAAGACCCTTCAACATATTTAATACTGGTTTGGTGGTGATGAACTCCTTTAGCTTTTTCTTGTCTGGGAAGCTCTTTAGAGGTCCATCGATTCCAAATGATAGCTTTGCAGGACAGAGTAATCTTGGTTGTAGGCCCTTGCTTTTCATGACTTTGAATATTTCTTGCCACTTCCTTCTGGCCTGCAAAGTTTCTTTTGAGAAATCAGCTGACAGTCTTATGGGAACTCCCTTGTAGGTAACTAACTGCTTTTCTCTTGCTGCTTTTAAGACTCTCTCTTTGCCCTGACCGGTTTGGCTCAGTGGTTGGAGTGTCAGCCTGCGGTCCAGAGAGACCCGGGTTCGGTTCCCGCTAAGGGCATGTACCTCGGTTGCAATTTGTCCCCAGCCCCTGGTTGGGTCGTGTGGGAGGCAGCCACTCGATGTGTCCCTTTCACGTCGATGTTTCTCTCTCTCTCTCTCTCTCTCTCTCTCTCCCTCCCTCCCTCTCCTTCCCACTCTATCTGAACAAAAAATGGAAAAATGTCCTCGGGTGAGGATAAAAAAAAAAAGATTCTCTCTTTGTCTTTAAACTTTTGCATTTTAATTATGATATGTCTTGGTGTGGGCCTCTTTGGGTTCATCTTGTTTGGGATTATCTGTGCTTCCTGGACTTGTAGGTCTGTTTCATTCACCAAAGTAGGGAAGTTTTTTGTCATTTTTTCAAATAGGTTTTCAATTTCTTGCGTTCTCTCTTCTCCTTCCAGCACCTCCATGATGCAAATGTTGATACACTTGAAGTCCCAGAGGCTCCTTACACTTAGCTCATTTTTTGGATTCTTTTTTCTTTTTGCTATTCTGATTGGGTGTTTTTTGCTTCCTTATATTCCAAATTGATGGTTTGATTCTTGGCTTCACCTACTCTACTTTTGATATTCTGTAAATTATTCATTATTTCAGTTAGTGCAGCCTTCATTTCTGACTGGCCCTTTATTATACTCTTGAGATCGTCACTAAGTTCCTTGAGCATCCTTATAACCAGTGTTTTGAACTCTGCATCTGTTAGATTGCTTATCTCCATTTTGTTTAGTTCTTTTCCTAGAGATCTGTTCTGGTCTTTCATTTGGGACATGTTTCTTTGTCTCATTTTGGCTGCCTTCCTGATTCATTTCTATATATTAGGTAGAGTTGCTACATCTCCTAGGTTTCGTGGGGTGGCCCATTGTAGTAGGTGTCCTATAGGGTCCAGTGGCACAGCCTCCCTGATCACCCCAATTGGGTAAAGTGCACCCCCCATGTGGACTGTACACCCTTCTGTTGTAATTGAGTCTTGATTGCTGTTGGCATGTCAGTAGGAGGGATTTACTCAGGCTGATCAGCTGCAAGGACTGGCTGTTCCCACTGACCACTGACCTCTGACCACCTTGGAGGATCAGCTGAGCAGGGTCCCACCACACAGAGCAAGACTTCAGCAGGGCTCTGGTTCCCACTGAGTCCACCTCTTGAGTGTGTCACTTGTGAAAGTGGTTGGGTCATGGTGCTTTGACATGGTCTGAAGCTGTCCACTGGGTGTGATGGCTCTGGGGCCTCCTGGGAGGTGCAGGCCAACATCAGCCACTGCCTGGGTTCCACCTGGGGACATCAGGCAGAAGCTCCAAAGCAATCTGTAGATGGCTGCTTCTTGTTCTGGGCTTGGAGGTGCCCAGGAGAGGCCAAAATATGAAGTAAGGCTGGCTGCTGTTAGTGCCAGGCCTGGGGCCACTTAGTGAGATTAATGGGGCTTGCCAAGGCCAGATGCTGCTTGCTCAAGATAATTTAGGAAAATCCAAAGCATGAGCCAAGACAGGCCATTCCTATGATAAAGCCACTAGAAACAGCTTGGATGGGCCCGAAAGTTAGGTGTGGCAAGGCCTTAGGAAATCACTGGTGTGGGGCAAACAGTGTGAGCCACGTTGCTGGAGTCCCAGATATGGCACCTGTCTGCTGTCTGCCAGCCCTGTGGGGGAAGGGCTCACCAAAGGAACAATGCCTCCCTCAACACATCTGTCCAAGAGAAAGCTGCCCCTCCAGCTCTTGCCCCAATGCCAAACAACTCAGTTCTTCCCCATATGTCTTTGGTGCCTTTCAAGCTGCTTCCTTCACATGGAGCCAGAAGGATCGCGTCTGAGTAAGTCCATGCAAGGGCGGTTTAAGAGGAACTGCCTGGGATCCCAGCCGCCTCAGCTTCCCTCAGCCTTGATTCCCACTGGTTTTTACAGCCAGAAGTTATGGGGATTCTCTTCCTGGCACTGGAATCCTGAGCTGGGGTGCTTGGTGTGGGACTTGGACCCCTTACTCCTCAGGTGGACTTCATAGCCAAGGTATCCCTCCTGATTTTTATCCACTACACGTGGATGTGGGGCCACCCCTTCTGGGCCTCTGCCCTTCCTACCAGTCTCGATGTGGCCTCTTTAATTTTGTAGTTGTAGTATTTCCATTTGACTTGATTTCAGGCAGTTCTGAATGATGGTTGTTCTGTAGTTTAGTTGTAATTTTGATGTGGTCATAGGAGGAGGTGATACCTCATTTACCTATGCCACCATCTTGACTGGAAGTCTCCTTAAAATCTATTTTTAAGTTAATTTTTGTGTATGGTATAAGGTAAGGTCAAGATTCACTTTATTCCATAGGAATGTCTTGTTGGTTCGGCATCATTTGTTAAAAATATTATACTTACTCCCTTGATTATCTTATCTATGTTGAAAATCCATTAGCCATAATTGCATAGAATTATATCTGGAAATCCTATTCTACTCCATTGATTTACATATGCTCTTATACCAAGACCACACTTTTTGATTAGTGAATTAAAAAATTTTTCTTTTTATTGTAAAATATATAGA
This sequence comes from Tadarida brasiliensis, assembly GCA_030848825.1. Classification (NCBI taxonomy): domain Eukaryota; kingdom Metazoa; phylum Chordata; class Mammalia; order Chiroptera; family Molossidae; genus Tadarida; species Tadarida brasiliensis. The sequence goes on from CM061264.1 coordinate 37,806,955, forward strand.
ACATAAAAGTTACCATTTAAACCATTTTTATAAGTACAATTTAGTAGAATTAAGTACTTTCACAATGTTGTGCAACTATCACCATTATCCATTTCCAGAACTCTTGCATCATCCCAAGCAGAAACTCTGTACCAATGGGTACAACCATTCCCCATTCCTTGCTCTTGCCAACCCCTAGTAACCACTGTTCCACTTTCTGTTTCTATGTATTTGTCTATTCTAGATACCTCATATAAGTAGAATCACACAGTATTTATCCTCTTGTGTCTTACTTCACTTAGCATATTGTTTTCGAGAGTCATTCATGTTATAGCATGTATCAGAATTTCTTCATTTTTAAGGCTGAATAATATTCCATTGTATGTATATACCATATGTTGTTTATCCATTCATCTGTTGATGGATAGGGTCATTTATACATTTCACTACGTATTGTGAAGAATGCTGCTGTGAACATGTTAGAAATATCTGTTTGGATCCCTGCTTTCCGTTCTTTTGAACCTATACTTGGCAGTAGAATTACTGGGTCATCTGGAAATTCTATGTTTAACTTTTGAAGCACCACAAAATCTGTTTTTCACAGCAACTGCACCATTTTACATACCCACCAACAATGCATGACAGTTCCAATTTCTCCATGTATTCACCAAGACTTGCCACTTTCCATTAAAAAAAAAAAAAATAGCCATCCTAATGGGTGGGAAGTGGCATTTCATCATGATTTTGATTTACATTTCCCTAATGACCAGTGATGTTAAGCATCATTTCTTGTACTTATTGGCCATTTGTATATCTTCTTTGTAGAAATATCTATTCAATTCCTGTGCCTATTTTAAAATTGGGTTGTTTTTTTGTTATAGAGTTGTAGGCATTTAAATATTCTGTTGATTTTTTTTTAGACATACGATTTGCAAATATTTTCACCTATTCTTTGGGTTGTCTTTTTATTCTCTTGATAGTATTCTTTGATGCATGAATGTTTTTAATTTTGACAAAATTCAATTTTTTCCTTTTGCCTGTGCTTTTGATGTCATATACAATAAATCATTGTCAAATTTAATGTCATGAAGTTTCTTCCCTATGTTTTATTATAAGAATTTTATGTTTTTTTGCTTGACAAATTAAGTAATGAATCAATAATTGTATAGCCATACAATAAGTGGAAGTTTTAAACTCTGATGAAGCCCAATTTTCAAATTTTCTTCTGTTTATCTGGGTCCTGTCTACAAAAACTTTGCCTAATTCATGATCATGAAGATATACTTTTTTTTCTTCTAATAACTTTAGCTTTTATATTTAAGTCTGTTATCCAATCTATCAGTTGTTGACAGGTTGTTGTAAAAATTTCCAACTATAATTGTGGATTTCTCTATCCTTTCAGTTCTATCATTTTTTTTATTTCACTTGTTTTGCAGATATGTTGTTTGCTACATATATATTTAGGATTGTTATGTGTTCTTGGTGAGTTGATCATTGTATAATATATTTCTCTGTTTCTGGTCATTTTCTCTGCTCTGAAGTGTATTTATTCTGCTACTAATTTAGCCGTTGCTACTTTCTTTTAACTAATGTTTGCATGATGACTTGCTGTTCTTTTACTGTCAAATCACCATATTTGAAATGAGTTTCTTTCAAGTAGAATATAGTTGAATCATGTTTTTAAATTCATTCTGCCAATCTCTATTAATTGGTATTTAGACCATTTACATTTAATGTAATTATTGATATGTTACAATGTAAGTTGCCATTTTATTTTTTATTTTCTGTTTGTTCTCTCTGTTTCTAACCTCTATGTCTTCTTTTCCTGCCTTTCTGTGGATTACTTGAATATTTTTAGAATTCCATTTTGATTTGTTTTTAGTGTTTTTGAGTGTATCGCTTTGTACAGTTTTATTATCGATTGCTCTAGGTATTACATCACATATATGGAATTTATCACAATCTACTGATGCTGTCATCTTATCAGTTTGAGGGAGTATAGAAAACTTACCTTCCTTAGGGAGGGGGAGGAGGGTGTCAATGGGGGAAAAAAGGAGAAACATCTGTAACAAAAGTAAATTAATAATAATAATAAAAAAAGAAAACTTACCTTCCTTTCTGTTCCTTTACATTTCCTCCTTTATAACATAATTATCTTAAATAGTTCCTCTATGTACATTTACCACATCAGTGTTACAATTTTGCCTCAGCTGTCAAACATATTTTAGAAACCTCAAAAAAGGAAAATCTATTTATATTTAATCATATTTTTGCTTACTATATTGTTTTATTATTTCTGATGCTCCAAGGTTGCTTCTTTCAGTTCCTTCCTTTCTGTTTAGAGAACTTCTTTTAACCATTCTTTTTTTTTTTTTTTTTATCCTCACCCGAGGACATCCCTTCACTTTCTGTTCAGATAGAGTGGGAGGGAGAGAGAGAGAGAGAAACATCCACGTGAAAGGGACACATCGAGTGGCTGCCACCCGCACAACCAACCAGGGCCGGGGACAAACTGCAACCAAGGCACATGCCCTTAGCGGGAACCGAACCCGGGTCTCTCTGGACCGCAGGCCGACGCTCTAACCGCTGAGCCAAACCGGCCAGGGCTAACCATTCTTTTAGTGTAGGTCCGCAGTGACAAATTTAGAGTTTCTTCATCTGAGAATGTCTTGGTTTTCCCTTCATTCCTGAAGGATATTTTTGTTGGATATAAGATTCTGGGTTAAGAGTTATGGTCATTCAGCATTTGAAAAGTTTGTGCCACTTCTTTCTGGTCTTCATGGATTTTAATGAGAAATCCATTGTCATTTGAATTTTCTCTGATACACAAGGTGTTGTTTCTCTCTCTCCCAGATTTCAAGATTTTCAATTTGTCTATAGGTTTCAAAAGTTTGACTATGATGTTTTGATTTGGATTTTTGGGGGTTTACTCTTTCTGGGGTTCATTCAGATTCTTGAATATGTAGGTTTGTGTCTTTTGCAATATTTGGGAAGTTTTCAGCCATTATTTCTTCAAGTACTTTTTAAGCCATGCCCTCTTTCTCTTCTCCTTTTAGGACTCAGATGACATAAATATTAGTTCTTTTGTTGTAGCCCACAGATTCCTGAGGCTCTGATCATTTTTTTCTTTTTAGTCTATTGTTTCTTTGTTTTTCAGACTGAGTAATTTCTATTGTTCTATCTTGTCATTTACTGATTCTTTCTTGTAATCCCTCTATTCTTGAGTCCATCGAGTTTTTATTTTTGTTATTATATTTTTCAATTTGAAAATTTCCATTTGGTTCATCTTTACATTTTCTAATTCTTGCCAAAACTTTCTATTTTTTCATTTGTTTTAAGCATGTTTGTACTTGTTTATTGATGTATTTTTGTGATGGTTGCTTTAAAATCTTTGTTAAATATGTCCAACATTTCTGTAATTTAAGGTTGGCAGTTATTGATTATCCTTTTTTTTTTGTAATTCAGTTTGAGATTTTCCTCATTATGGGTAGGATGCATGATTTTTTACTGATACTTGGGTATTTTGGGTTTTGTATTATGAGACTCTGGAGCTTATCTGTTTTAGCCAGGTTTCTCTAACACTGCTATGGCAGGGGAGGAATGGGGCACATCACCTCATTACTGCCAGGTTGGAGTAGAAGTCCAGGTTTCTGATTTGGACTCTGTTCACATGCAGGATGGGAACTATTCATTAATGCTGGGCAGGCATGGGAGTTCTAGCTCCCTGCTAGTGCTTCAACTGATACCTCCTTGCTTGGAAACAATAGGAGTGTCTCATTACTGCTCCTCATGTGATCTTCACTGGGGAGGAGGGAAGTAGGCTCATTACTGCTGGGCAGTGGAGAAAGTCCTGACTCTCTACTAGGCCTCCTCTGACAGTACCCCTACTTTCATTTTTAAAAATTGTAATGTATTAAATGTAAATTTATATAATTTAATTTTTAATTGTTTATTTCAGACAACTGGCTCACAAAATTGTTGAAAATTTAACAATCAGCTCTCATGAGCCAGCGGGAGCTGGCTCCAGCACAACTCTGTTAAAATGCAATGACCTTTGATCCAGCAACTCTACTACTAGGAATCTACCCTAAGGAATTCTAAATTTCTCTTAAATTCATCTGTACAACTGTTTACTAGACATCTCTTATTATGTGTCTAATAGGCATGTCAAATTTATTATGTCCAAAACTAAACCCTTAACTTTTATTCCATAAAACTTGTTTCTTCCCCTGTACTTTCTATCTCAGTAAATGGCCCACCATCACCAAAATGCTCAGGTTAATCAGCCTTGACTACTCTTTTCCTCTTACACCATCTAAACTATTAGCAAATCCTACTGACTGCATCACCAAAATATATTATGAATCTGATGACTTCTTACCTTCTTCATCATTGAGCCTCATTGGTTCTAATTAGCTGATATACCAATCTGTGAAGGAATTACTGTGGCTTTGTCTGGCCAAGACTGAGTTACACCCATCTCTGGGGACACTGAGTCAATCCTACCCAAAGTACCTGGATGAATTAATTCTGGAAAAAATATGATTTTGGCTATAATGTTGCAGCATAATCAATTAATTGCTTAAGTTATAAAAATTAAATTATTCCATACATACAGAGGAGACTAAGTAGGAAACTAGGAAAGAAAAATAAACCCAACATTTAGTGCTTATAATGCTCTATAAAATATTTTAATGTGTAGCATGTTTTCAAATGTGAGTTAATCTATGTGACCTAAACAAATCTTTTTTAAAAACAGATATTATTAATTATCTAGAGCCAGTTTGTTCTTTTAAAAAGACAATGTTTAATCTATCTTTTTTCACATAGAATGGAATAATGTAATAACACATGCAAATTCATGGTAAATTCCTCTAAATGGCAAAAATACTTTTTTTCTAAGGCTCTTTAATTTACTGCTCACACACTTAAAATACAAAAGAAAACCTGTTTTACACCTTTGTACCAGTATCCTTTTAAACCTCTGTTTAGTTTATTGCTGATTTCTCTGGTTTCTTCACTAGTCCCATGAGAGAATAGTTTTCTTCATTTGAAATATATAACTGCCAAATAGGACATAGTTTTAAACTTGAAACATTCAGAGTCTTATAAAAGTTACCCTGACTTTTTAACTGCAGTAACTACTTTATATGAAAAATTTTAGAAAAATCATAACTCTTTAAAAAAGATAAACCCTTTCCACATAAGATTATTACTGTTCAAGAAAGTAATGTCTATTAGATGCAATTTATATATTCAACACACATTTGAGTACCACTACATGTGAGGACTATGATAGGTGTTGAAACAGTCAAGAAGACAAACTTGGTTTTTGCTACTTGGAATCAGTTTTGGCCTATTTATATCAATATTGTTTGTAGTGCCTATATATGACCCATATATTTTTCATCCAATACCCAATAGCTCACTCTTACTTACTCCCTTGTCTTTCAGGTCTATGGGTGCTAATGACTTTGGCTGTCGTTGGTTCTTAAGATCCTCTTCTTCCTTAAACATGTCCACATCTCTGTAAATAGTCCCTTTAGAAAACTCATATAATTTAAATCCTTTTGAGCATGGCATGCATTCTGAATGAAGAGTAATGTCAGAAATATTTAGATTTTGCTTAACTTTTGACTTGTGTGGGTAAATGCTTTAAAGAGCTAGCTGCTTATCTTCTAAAGTACCATTCCTGTCACCTCCTTTATTCTCAATCTCAACATTGTGTTTGTTTCCATAATAACTTTTACCTAAAATATATATTTTTTCTTACTTATTTATAATATTCTCCAGTAGGCTATAAATTACATAGGGCAGAAACCATATTTATTTTTTCACTATCATATTCTTTGTGACCAGCATATAATAGATGCCTAATAAATATTTGCTCAGCCACTTATTCAACAAATATTAAGTACCTGCTATGTGCAAGGCTCTGTTTAAGATTCTGAAAACAGAAAAAATAAACAAAGTCCCTTCACTTATGAATTGAATAAATGTGTTCCAAATATAGATCTAGGGGATATGAATAGCCCTTACATGAAGAAAGCATTCTACGGACAAGTAAATTTGTGAAACGGTTATATAAAAGTTAAATTGAGCCCTGGCCGGTTTGGCTCAGCGGTTAAAGCATCAGCCTGTGGACCAGAGAGTCCTGGGTTCAGTTCCCACTAAGGGCACGTACCTTAGTTGCAGTTTGTCCCCGACCCTGGTTGGGGTTGTGCGGGTGGCAACCAGTCGATGTGTCTCTCTCACATCGATGTTTCTCTCTCTTTCTCTTCCCCCCTCTCTCCCTCCCACTCTATCTGAAGATAAATGCAACAAAAAAAAAAGTCCTCAGGTGAGGATAAAAAAAAAAAAAGTTGAATTGATCCCCTCCCCACAATGGCTTCATAGATTTTATTATTATTATTATTTTACTGTTAATTTTTTTATTTGTTGGCAAAAGCATTCTTTTTTTCAAAACAATTTTTTAAATTAATTTATTTTTGTTACAGATGTTTCTCCTTTTTCCCCCCAGACACTCTCCTCCCGATCCCACCCCACCCCCACCCCTCTCATCATTGTTGTCTGTGTCCATTGGTTATGCATATATGCATATAAGTTCTTTGGTTTATCTCATCCCTCTACCCAGCGCCCCTCTTCTGAGGTTTGTCAGTCTGAACCATACTCCTTTCTATGTCCCTGGGTCTATTTAGTTCATCAGCTTATTTTGTTCATTATAGTCCACAAATAAGTGAGATCATGTGATATTTGTCTTTCTCTGTTTGGCTTATTTCGCTTAGCAAAATACTCTCCAGGTCCCTCCATGTCGTCTCAAAAGATACCTTTCTTTCTTACAGCTGCACAGTATTCCATTGTGTATATCCACAGCTTTTTTATCCGCTCATCTGTTGATGGACACTTGGGCTTTTTCCGGATCTTGGCAATTGTAAATAGTGCTGCTATGAACATAGGGGTACATATATTCTTTCTGATTGATGTTTCAGGCTTCTTAGGATATATTCCTAGAAGTGGGATCACTGGGTCAAATGGCAGTTCAATTTTTAATTTTTTTGAGGAAATGCCATATTGTTTTTCATAGTGGCTGCACCAGTCTGGATTCCCACCAGCATTGTCCCCCTTTCTCCACACCCTTGCCAGCACTTGTTTGATGATTTGTTGATGGCAGCCATTCTGGCAGGTGTGAACTGATACCATTCATAGTCATTTTAATTGGCATCTCTCTGATATTAGTGACATTGAGCATTTTTTCATATGTCTCTTGGCCATTTGTATGTCCTGTTTGGAGAGGTGTCTATTTAGGTCCTCTGCCCATTTTTTAACTGGGTTCTTTGTCTTCCTTTTGTTGAGTTGTATGAGTGTTCTTTATACTTTGGAAATTAACCCTTTATCTGATGTATCATTGGCAATTATGCTCTCCCATATAATGAGTTCCCTTTCCATTTTGATGCTTGTTTCTTTGCTGTGCAAAAGCTTTTTAGTTTGAGGTAGTCCCATGTGTTCATTTTTTTCCTTTGTTTCTCTTGCCTCAGGTGTTGTATCAGTGAACATTCTGCTGCGTGTGATGTCTGAAATTTTGTTGCCTACATTTTCTCCTAGGATTTTTATGGATTCATGAGACACATTTAAGACTTTTGTCCATTTTGAGTTTATTCTTGTGTATGGTGTAAGTTGGTGATCTAGTTTCATTTTTTTTGCACGTAGCTGTCCAATTTTCCCAACACTATTTATTATTAAAGAGGCTGTCTTTACTCCATTGTATGTGCTTGCCATTTCTGTCAAATATTAATTGAGCATAATGTATTGAGTTGATTTCTGGGTTCTCTGTTCTGTTCCATTGATCTATATGTCTGTTCTTGTGCTAGTACCAGGCTGTTTTGATTACAATGGCTTTGTAGTATAACCTGATATCCGGCATTATTCTTCTTTGTTCTTCTTTTCCAATATTGCTGTGGCTATTCAGGGTCTTTTTTGGTGCCATATAAACTTTGGGAGTATTTATTCTAGTTCTGTAAAATATGTCATTGGTATTTTAATAAGGATTGCATTGAATCTATAGATTGCTTTGGATAGTATGGATATTTTAATGATGTTAATTCTTCCAATCCATGAACAAGGTATATGCTTCCACTTTTTTATATCTTCCTCTATTTCTTTTTTCAACATCCTATAGTTTTCTGGAAGAGGTCCTTTACTTCTTTGGTTAAGTTTATTCCTAGGTATCTTAATTTTTTTGCTGCAATGGTAAATGGGATTTTTTTTTCATTTCTCTTTCTGTGAGTTCAATATTGGTGTACAAGAATGCCATCAATTTCCTGATGTTAATACCTGCTACTTTGCTAAATTCATTTATTAGCTCTAGTAGATTTTTTTTTTTAATCCTCACCTGAGGACATTTTTCCATTTTTTGTTCAGATAGAGTGGGAGGGAGAGAGAGGAAGAGAGAGAGAGAGAGAAACATCAACATGAAAGGGACACATCGAGTGGCTGCCTCCCGCACAACCCAACCAGGGCCGGGGACAAACTGCAACCGAGGTACATGCCCTTAGCGGGAACCGAACCCGGGTCTCTCTGGATCGCAGGTCGACGCTCTAACCGCTGAGCCAAACCGGCCAGGGCTAGCTCTAGTAGATTTTTGATGGAGTCTTTAGGGTTTTCTATGTACAATATCATGTCATCTGCAAATAATGACAGTTTCACTTCCTCCTTTCCAATTGAAATCTTGTCTGTTTTTCCTTCATGTCTAATTCCTGTGTCTAAGACTTCCAGTACTATGTTAAATAAGAGTGGCAAAAGTGGGCAATCCTGTCTTCTTCCTGTTTTTAAGGAGAAGGCTTTTAAGTTTTTGCCCATTGAGTATGATGTTGGCTGTAGGTTTTTCATATATGGCCTTTATTATGTCAAGATATGATCCCTCTATTCCCACATTGCTGAGCACTTTTATCAGAAATGGGTGCTGGATTTTGTCAAATGCTTTTTCAGCGTCTATTAATATGATCATATGGTTTTTATCTTTCATTTTGTTTATGTGGTGTATCACATTTATTGATTTAATATTGTATCAGCCTTGCATCCCTGGGATGAATCCCACTTATTCATGGTGAATAATTTTTTTGATGTATTGCTGGATCTGATTTGCTAATATTTTATTAAGAATTTTGGCATCTATGTTCATCAGGGATATTGGCCTGTAGTTTTCTTTCTTTGTTTTAATTTGATTTTGGAATTCGAATTATGCTGGCCTCATAAAATGAGTTTTTGAATATTTTGGAATACTTTGAGGAGAATGGGTGTTAGTTCTTCTTTGACTGTTTGGTAAAACTCCCCCATGAAGCCGTCCGGGCCCAAGCTTTTCTTTGCTGGGAGTTTCTTGATTACATCTTCAATTTCCTTAGTTATTATTGGTCTGTTCAAGGTTTCTGTCTCTTCCTGGTTCAGTGTTTGGAGACTGTGTGATTTTAGAAATTTGTCCATTTTGCCTAGATTGTCCAATTTGTTGGCGTATAATTGTTTATAGTATTTTGTAACAATCCTTTGTATTTCTGTGGTGTCTGTTGTTACTTCTCTTTCATTTCTGATTTTGTTTCTTTGGGTCCTCTCTTTTTGTGAGTCTGGCTAAAGGTCCATCAATCTTGTTTATCTTTTCAAAGAACCAGCTCTTTGTTTCATTGATCTTTTGAATTGTTTTTTTTTAGTCTCTATGTCATTTATTTCTGCTCTGATCTTTACTATTTCTTTCCTTCTACTTGCTCTGGGTTTTTCTTTTTGTTTGCTTTCTGGTTCTTTAAGTTGTGAGGTTAGATAGGCAATTAGAAATTTTTCTTGGTTCTTGAGGTAGGCCTGTAGTGCTATGAACTTCCCTCTCAGGACTGCTTTCGCTGCATCCTACAGATTTTGTGTTGTTGTGTGTTCATTTTCATTTTCCAGGAAGTTTTTAATTTCTTCCTTGATCTCCTTGGTAACCCATTCAGTGTTTAATAACATGATATTTAGCCTCCATGTGTTTGAATGTTTTTGTGTGTTTTTGTTGTAATTGATTTCTAGTTTCATGCCACTGTGATCTCAGAAGATGCTTCATATGATTTCAATCTTCTTGAACTTATAGAGACTTAGTTTATGTCCTAACATGTGGTCTATCTTTGAGAATGTCGCATGTGCACTTGAGAAGAATCTGAATTCTGTAGTTTTGGGGTGTAATTCTCTGTTGATATCTATTAAATATTAGGGGGACCGGAAAGTAATGTCATTAAAGTAATGACATGTTAAAGGTGGAAGGGGAAGCAAATCCATGTCAGACAATCAAGGAACTGTCAAACACTCTTAACCAACCTTGGTCGACCATCCAAGAACATTTGCAGCAGATTGGTAAAGTAAGCAGAGCAGGTGTTTGGGTCCCGCATAATCTGTCCGAAGAAAACAAAGCTAACCGGTCCACCACATGCAACTTATTGCTTCAGCGGCACAGTACAGAAGCGTTTTTTGATCACTTGATCACTGGAGATGAAAAATGGGTCCTCTATGATAATCCAAAATGCAAAAGGCAGTGGCTCTCTCTGAATGAATTGCCACGAAGTACAGCTAAGCCAGGTTTACACCCCAAAAAGGCACTTTTGTGTGTTTCGTGGAGTATTCGCGGGGTCTTTCATTTTGAAGTGCTGAAACCTGGACAAACTGAATGCAGACCTTTATTGTGAACAATTGGATTGAGTAAATCAATCTTTAATTGAAAAGTGCCCAGGGATTGTCACCAGAAATGTGTTATTCTGCAACATGATAATGCAAGACCACACTGCGCAAGACGAACCCTGGAAAAAATTAATGAATTGCAGTGGGAGGGATTGCCTCACCTACCATACTCGCCCGATATTGTGCCATCGGATTTCCATATATTCCGATCGCTACATTTTATAAGTGGCAAAAAATTTGACAATTTGGATGATGTCCAAAATGCCATCACCAGATATTTTGCTCAAAAACCAATTGATTTTTATCGATCCAGCATTGAAAATTTGCACACTAGATGGTAAAAGGTTGTTGATAATGAGGGTGATTACATTATTGATTGAAAATAAAAACTTATCTGTTTGAATTTAATGTAAAAAAACGACATTACTTTCCGGTCCCCCTAATACATTTGATCCAGCGCGTCATTTAAAGTCTGTTTCCTTGTTAATTTTTTGTCTAGAGGATCTATCCAGTGATGTAGCAGGTGTTGAAGTCCCCTGCTATGATTCTATTGCTGTTTATTTCTCCTTTGAAGTCCCACAGAAGTTTTTTTAATGTATTTTGGTGCATATATGTTTACCAAGGTTATATCCTCCTGTTGGATAGAACCTTTCAATATTATGTAGTAGTCTTCTTTGTCTCTAGTTATGGACTTCACTTTGAAGTCTATTTTATTGGATATGAGTATTGCTACCTCAGCTTTTTTTTCCTTTACGTTTTCTTGGAAAAATTTTTTCCATTCCTTCACTTTCAACCTATGTGAGTCTTTTGTTGTGAGGTGGGTCTCTTGTAAACAACACATATATGAGTCATGCTTTTTTTTTTTTTATCTTTACTGTGGAATGTATTACAGATGTTCTTCACTTTTCCCCTATTGACCCCCTCCTCCCCACACCTGCCCCCCTCCTGCCTTTCCCCACACTGTAGTCTGTGTTCATTGGTTATGGATATATACATATAAGTTCTTTGGTTTATCTCTTCCCACCCCACCCCACCCCCTTTCCTTTGAGGTTTGTCAGTCTAACAACCAATTTGTACTTCTTAATCCCTTCACCTTTTTCACCCATTCCCCCAAACCCTCTCCCATCTGGTAACCAACAAAATGTTCTCTGTATCTATGAGAATATGTCTGTTCTGCCTGTTCATTCTGTTTGTAGATTCAATTGTTGATAGATATGTATTCATTGCCATTGTGTTTGTTCATATTTTTTATCTTTTTCTTCAAGAAGACCCTTCAACATTTCATATAATAATGGTTTGGTGGTGATGAACTCCTTTAGCTTTTCTTTGTCTGGGAAACTCTTTATATGGTCATCGATTCTAAATGACAGCTTTGCAGGATAGAGTAATCTTGGTTGTAGGTTCTTGCTTTTCATCACTCTGAATATTTCTTAACACTCCCTTCTGGCCTGCAAAGTTCCTTTTGAGAAATCAGCTGACAGTCTTATGGGAACCCCCTTGTAGGTAACTAACTGTTTTTCTCTTGCTGCTTTTAAGATTCTCTCTTTGTCTTGAACCTTTTGCATTTTGATGATGATGTGTCTTGGTGTGGGCCTCTTGGGGTTCATCTTGTTTGGCACTCTCTGTGCTTCCTGGACTTGTATGTCTGTTTCCTTCACCAAGTTAGGGAAGTTTTCTGTCATTATTGTTTCAAATAGGTTTTCGATTTCTTGTTGTTTCTCTTCTTCTTCTGGCACCCCCAAGATGCGAATATTAGTATGCTTGAAGTTGTCCCAGAGGCTCCTTACACTATCCTCATTTTTTTGGATTCTTTTTTCTTTTTGCTGTTCTGATTGGGTGTTTTTTGCTTCCTTATATTCCAAATCGATGGCTTGCTTCTTGGCTTTACCTAGTCTACTCTTGAATCTGTGTAAATTATTCTTTATTTCAGTTAGTGCCTCCTTCATTTCTGACTGGTCCTTTTTTATGCTCTTGAGGCTCTCACTAAGTTCATCGAGGTTCTCACTAGGTTCATTAAGCATCCTTATAAGCAGTGTTTTGAACTCTGCATCTGTTAGGTTGGTTATATCCATTTTGCTTAGTTCTTTTCCTGGAGTTTTGTTCTGTTCTTTCATTTGGAACCTGTTTCTTTGTCTCTCATTTTGGCTGCCTCCCTGTGTTTATTTCTATGTATTACTTAATGAGAGGTATGGGGCTAGCTGGGACCAGATGCTGCTTGTTTGAAAGAATTTAGGAAAACTTGAAGCAGGATCCAAGACAGGCCAATCCTATGGTAAAGCAACTGGCAACAGCTTGGGTGGGCCTGAAAGTTGAGTGGGGCGGGGCCTCAGGGAATCACCAGGGTGGGGCAAACAGTGTGAGCCAAGTTGCTGGAGTCCCAGATATGGCGTCTGTCTGCCGCCCCAGGGAAGGGCTCAGCAAAGTAACAAAGGCCTCTGATAGCACGTCTGTCCAGGAGAAAGCCACCTCTCCAGCCCTCGCTCCAATGCTAAACAACTCAGTTCTTCCCCTTATTTCTCTGGTGCCTTTCAAGTTGCCTCCCCCATGCTGGAGCCTGGAGGGTGCGAGTCCGAGTAAATCTGTGCATGGGCCCTTTAAGGGAGCTGCCTGGGGCTCCAGCTGCCTCAGCCTCCTTCAGCCTTAGTTCCCGCTGGTTTTTCCAGCCAGACGTTATGGGGACTTCTCTTCCTGGCACTGGAACCCTGAGCTGGGCACCTGGTGTGTGACGGGGACCCCTCAGTCCTCAGGGAGGATCTTCCCAGCCAAGGTATCCTTCTAATTTTTTTCCACCACACGTGGGTGTGGGACCAGCCCATCACGCCTCCGCCCCTCCTACCAGTCTCAATGTGGCTTCTTTAATTCCGTAGTTATAGGACTTCCATTCAGCTTGATTTCAGGCAGTTTTGAATGATGGTTGTTCTGTAGTTTAGTTGTAACTTTGATGTGGTTGTGGGAGGACGCGATACCGCGTTTACCTACGCTGCCATCTTGACCGGAAGTTGAGTAATGCTTTCTTATCCATTCAGCTACTCTGTGTCTTTTGACCAGAGTGTTTAATCCATTTAATCCATTTATGTTTAAGGTTATTATTGATATGTACTTATTTATTGCCATTTTTATTCAGTATGTTTTATGTTTCTCTTCCTATTTCTTCTGCTTATTACAGCAGTCCTTTAAACATTTCTTGGAGTGCTGGTTTAGTGCTAATATATTTCCTTAGCCTTTTTCTGTCTGGGAAGCTCTTTATTTCACCTTCTATTTTGAATGATAGCCTTGCTGGATAGAGTAGCCTTGGATTCAGATCCTAGTTTTTCATGACTTTTATTACTTCATGCCATTCCCTTCTGGCCTGTAGTGTTTCTGTTGAGAAGTCAGCTGATAGCCTTATGGGGGTTCCTTTGTAGGTAACCTGTTGCTTATCTCTTGCTGCCTTTAGGATTCTCTCTTTGTCTTTAATTTTTGGCATTTTAATTATTATGTGTCTTGGTGCGGGCCTCTTTGGGTTCTTCTTATGGGGGACTCTCTGTGCTTCTTGAACTTGTATGGCTTTTTCCTTCGCTAAGCTAGGGAAGTCTTCTGTCACTATTTCTTCAAATATATTCTCTAGCCCTTGCTCATTTTCTTCTTCTGGCGTATCTATGATGTAGATGTTGTTATGTTTCATATTGTCCCACAGTTCTCTTAGGCTGTCTTCCTGTTTGTTTGTTTGTTTTTATTAATTTATTTTTGTTACAGATGTTTCTCCTCCTTCCTCCACGCCCCGCAGCCACCCTCCTCCCTATCCCACCCCCCGCCAAGCATTGTGTCTTCCTGTTTTTTAATTGTTTTTCTTTTTGGTTTTCTGATTGGGTGATTTTTTCTACCTTGTCTTCTAATTCACTGATCTGGTCCTTGGCTTCCTATACTCTGCTGGTTATTGCTTCCAATGTGTTCTTTACTTCTGCTATGTCATTCTTCATTTCCAATTGTTTGGTTTTCAATGTTTCTATATCTTTACTCATGCTGTTGAGCTCTTTAGTCATGCTGTTGAGCTTCCTCATTATCATTACTCTGAACTCTACCTCTGATAACTTGCTTAACTGCATTTCATTTATCTCATCTTCTATAAAATTGTCTTGTTCTTTCATTTGGGATGTTTTTTTGGTTCACCATTTTGGCTGTCTTACTGGCTTTTGGAGTCTGCCAAATTTTCCCTGTGGGTGTTGATGTTCCACTGATTGTGGCTCCCTCTATTGGATGAGTATGGGAGGATGCATGTTAAACATCACTGTCAAGTCTCACTTTCCTGGGTAGATTTGCAGGCCAATCAAAGGTTCAGTTTTCCTCTAGGTTTTGGCTACTAGCTATTAGTTTCAGTTACTCGATGAGCCTTGGGTTGTAGCCCTCAACTGAATGAAAAAAATCCCTCAGGTATTCATTGTAAGAGGATTTCCAGCGGGCAGGGCAGATGGTTACTGGCTGTCTCTAGCTGTTAATCAGCCTCAATTTGCATTTCTATGGCCTGACCCAGTGGTGTTAAATTCCTGAGGGAGCGACTGTTGCTTCTTCCCAGGGCTCTGGGAAGGGGCTCTTTGAGTAAGATGGTTTCTGTCCTATGAGTGAGTGGTTCAGCAGAAAACTCCCAGTGCCCTCCCAGCTCTCCAAACTCCTGAATCTCTTCACACAGTTCCAGTCCAGTCTGCTGTCCCTCTGCTGGAGCCCAAGGTGAGTAGCTGTAGCTAATTCAGTGCTCAGTCCCAGAACTCTTCGCTGTGGAGCCCGCTTTGGATTTTAACTCCGAGGTAACTGCTCACAGCTAAACAAGCTGCTGTCCATGGGCTCCCAACCCCCCCTCTTGAGCCTCCACAGTTCCTATTAGGCTCGATTTAGTGTCCTCTTCCCATCCCTGGTTATATGGATTCTCTCCAGCTGCTTTTCTGTTGGTTTTTCCAGATGATTTGTCTTTATTTTAGTGGTAATTCCAGTTTGGTCCTGGGAGACAGTCTGTGTAGCTTCCATTCACTCAGCCGCCACTTTAGAATCCCCTGAATTGATATTTTTGTTGAAGGTTTTATTAGTTACTTTAATAAGCAAATATGAATTTGCAAGAGGAGATTGTTCTACATATGAAGTGTTTTCTAAGCTCTTTTGTCACAGAACTCTATTATTTATTTATTTTTAAATTGAATTTATTTGGGTGACATTAGTTAATAAAATTATATAGGTTTCAGGTGTACAATTCAATAATACATCATCTGTATACTGTATTGTGTGTTTACCACCCCAAGTCAAGTGTTCTTCCATTACCATTTATCCCCACTTTACCCTCTTCTACCTCCCCCACTCCCCTTTCTCTCTGGTAATCACATACTGTTCAGAACCCACTTTTCAATGACCAAAGATAAATATTTCAAAATAAGCATATGGGGGGGGGGGCATGGGTGTTGTTTCGGATTTTTTAAGTAGGTCAGGAAAAATCTGACTAGAGGTACAATTTCCCTATCTAATCCCATTCCTCTCCTATTTATTATCTTTTAATCAATTTATTTAAATATGCAACACAAAATGATCATTATGGATCAAAATAGATCCAGAGACATGGAAGTAGGGAAGAGATTGACAAACTTCAGAGGGAAGGGGGATGGGAGGTGGGGTGGGAAGAGATAAATCTAAGAACTCATTTGCACATATGCATAACCAATGGACACAGACAATAATATGGGGAAGGCAGGAGCGGAAGGGGGAGGAGGAGGTCAATGGGGAGAAAAGGGGGAACATCTGTAATATTCTCAACAATAAAGATAAAAAAAGAAAAAAATGATTGTTATGATTTAAGAGCAAGTTATGCCTCTTTAAAAAGATTTAACACAAATTTAAAGTTTTGCAGTTGATTCATGAGGTAATGTATAATTAATAACGGATCTTCAATATAATAGTTTGCTCCTCAAAGGGTGTACACACCATTGAAAAAATTGACATGACTTCAAATTCATGTTTAATTCAGGGCTATACCAACATAGCCTTAATCCACCTTACTGATTCACTAGGATAACCTACTACATAAACCATATACCTTTTCATTTCCATGTGTTAAGTGTTCTTCTCCCAGAAGAAGTCCTAGTTCCAGCTCTTAATCTGTGTTGTTTTTTTTTTAAATGTATCATCTCTGAATCTCAGTTTCCTCAACTATAAACTGAGGTAATAATAGCTATCTCAATTGATGAAAAAAGATCATATATAAATCCTTTCATGAGTGAGAGGTTACAAATAAGCCAGGAGAACAGGCTAGAATGATGGATGTGGTAACAGATTAGAGTTGGAGACATCAGTAAGAATGCATGTTTAATTCATATAGATACAGATGGTTAAATATAGAAATATGTATAAAAATGTGTATATACATGAATTGTGTTAGTATATGCACACATACTTCTTTGTTCTGTCAGCTAAGAGGGCTTAGAAGAAATTACACCCTAAACAAATGAGCACACTTAGCACCTAGACCTTGGCTTCTAATACCATTTTCCATGAAAAGGAACCAGGGCTCCTTGAAGAGATGGCTGATTCTAGGACTGGGGTAAAAAACATACAAGATGAGCCTGGCTCATCTGGCTCATCTTGTGGTATCAGAAAGTAAGAAGTCACACACACACACACACACACACACACACTGGTGGGATATGTAAGAGGGGCATAGGAGCCAGCTGAAATAACTCCTAATGGCCAAAGCTGGAACAATTTGAGCAACAAAATAAAAGTAACATCACATTATAACCCAGAGTATAAAATAAATATCCATGAGTCCATACTGATGTAAATAAATGACTGAATAAATTAATAAATGGAGGGAAATAGACAAATGTCCCATGCAGAAAAATTCCAAATAAATTATGTAAGATATTCCGACCTAAAGAAAGAGGAACATAAGTTAACACTTCTTAAGTGTGGGCTGCACTAGTGACTTTCTTCCAAAGAGTATAATATAGAAAGGGGAAAAAATAATAGCTTTATAGTGAAGAAGTTTGACTAACACTATTTTAGTCAAGTGATCAAGGTCAACATCAATAGTTATAAGTCATGCTGGTAGTATGTAACTTTAATATGATATAATGAAAAGGTCACTTTACATTTGCAATGTTCCTTTTAAAAAAACCCCAAACTCATACCATAACACACTTGTTATAATGACCAAAATCTAGAACACTGACAACACCAAATTTGAGCAAGGATGTGTATCATTAAGGACTCATTCATTGCTGGTGGAAATGCAAAACGGTACAGCCACCTTAGAAGTCTGGCAGTTTCTTACAAAACTAAACATTCTCTTACTATTTGATCCAGCAATTGTGTTCCTTGGTATTTACCTGAGGTGTTGAAAAGTTCTGTCCACTCAAAAACGTGCACATGGATATTTATAGCACCTTTATTCATAATTGCTTAAACTTTGAAGCAACCAAGATACCTTCAAGTAGGGGAATAGATAAATAAACTGAGGTACACCCAGGCAAGGGAATATTATTCACCACTAAAAAGAAATGCACTATCAAGTCATGAAAAAATATGGAGGAACCTTAAATGCCAATCTAAAAGGCTACATATTGTGTTTTCCAACTATATAACATTATGGAAAAGGCAACACTATGGAAACAGCAAAACTATCAGTGGTTGCTAGGGATTAGATGTTTGAAAGAAAGAATATGCAGAGCACAGAGGATTTTTAGGGCAGCGAAAATACTCTGTATGACACTATAACAATGAAAATGTATCATTACATATTGTCCAAACCCACAGAATACACAACAACAAGAATTAACCTAAAGGTATACTATGGATTTTGAGTGATAATGATGTCAATGTCAGTTCATCAATTGTAACAAATGTACCCCTCCAATGAGCAATGCTGATACCAGGGAGACTGCATATGTGGAGGCAGAGGGTAAATGGAAATCTCTAAACGTTCCTCTCAATTTTGCTGTGAACCTAAAACTTCTCTAAAGAAATAAAGTCTTTTAAAAAAAATTTACAAAATAAACCATAACTCCGGTTTAATCATGAGAAAAACATCAGACAAATTCCAATAAAGGGGCATACCTGACAGATACTCCACAAAATTATCAAGGCTTTCAAAAACCAAAAAAGTCTAAGAAAATGTCACAGCCAAGAAGAACCTAAGGAGACAAGACAAAGTAACATGGTAAACTGGGACAGAATAAGGGCATTAGGTAAAAATTAAGGAAATACGAATAAACTATGGGCTTTAGTTAATAATAATATATCTACTTATTCATTCATTATAACAATGTACCATATTAATAACATATTAATACCATATTAAGGTGCCAATAATAGGGAAAACTATGTGGATGAGGGAGTATATAAGAACTCTTTGTACTATCTGTTCAATTTTTTTGTATACCTAAAACTGTTCTCAACAACAAAGTTTATAAAAAAAAAGAAAAGAAATTGCCTCTCAAGATGCCTGATATGTAAAAGGTGTTTAAAAAGTGGTCTGGTCCTGGCCAGTTTGGCTCAGCGGTTAGAACGTTGGCCCATGGACCAGAGAGACCCGAGTTCGGTTCCCACTAAGGGCATGTATCTCAGTTGCAGTTTGTCCCCAGCCCCGGATGGGGTTGTGTGGGTGGCAACCAGTCGATGTGTCTCTCTCATGTTGATGTTTCTCTCTCTCTCTTCCTCCCTCTCTCCCTCCCGCTCTATCTGAAGATAAATGCAAAAATGTCCTTGGGTGGGGATAAAATAAAAAGTGGTCTGTATCAAAGAATCCAATTTAAAATGGGCAGAGGACCTATATAGACACCTCTCTAAACAGGACATAAAAATGGCCAAGAGACATATGAAAAAATGTTCAAAGTCACTAATCATCAGAGAGATGCAAATTAAAATGACTATGAGGTATCACCTCACACCTGCCAGAATGGCTGCCATCAACAAATCATCAAACAACAAGTGCTGGCGAGGGTGTGGAGAAAAGGGGACACTAGTACACTGCTGGTGGGAATGCAGATTGGTGCAGTCACTATGGAAAACAATATGGCGTTTCCTCAAAAAATTAAAAATTGAACTGCCATTTGACCCAGTGATCCTACTTCTAGGAATATATCCTAAGAAGCCTGAAACACCAATCAGAAAGAATATATGTACCCCTATGTTCACAGCAGCACTATTTACAATTGCCAAGATCTGGAAAAAGCCCAAGTGTCCATCAGTAGATGAGTGGATAAAAAAGCTATGGTACATATACACAATGGAATACTATGCAGCTGTAAGAAAGAAAGATCTCTTATCCTTTGTGACAACATGGAAGGACTTGGAGAGTATTATGTAAGCGAAATAAGCCAATCAGAGAAAGACAAACATCACATGATCTCACTTATTTGTGGAATATAATGAACAAAATAAGCTGATGAACAAAATTGACCCAGAGACATAAAAGTAGGGTTCAGACTGACTAACCTAAGAGGAGGGAAGGAAGAGATAATCCAAAGAACTTATATGCATATATTCATAACCAATGGACATAGACAACAATGCTGTGAGGGGGCCAGGTGGGATCAGGAGGAGGGTGTCAATGGGGGAAAAAGGAGAAACATCTGTAACAAAAATAAATAAATAAATAAATAAATAAATAAATAAATAAATAAATAAATAAATAAAAATAAAGATTGCTATTCAGATTTTTTTAAAGTGCTTTGTATAAACACTGTTATCATCATTACCAATAATAATATAACTGATATCTTCCAGTTTGTACCAGTTTATGGTCACAAATAAAACCTTGTTTACAATGATCACCCTTGTCTCAATGGAAGCCATTTATAGCGTACAGGAGAAGCAGTTGAACTTTAGAGAAAAGCAGACTGAGATTAAAAGCCAGGCTCTGAGCCTTGGCCGGTTTGGCTCAGTGGTTAGAGCATTGGCCTGTGGACTGAAGGGTTTCGAGTTCGATTCTTGGTCAAGGGCAAGTACCCAGGTTGCAGGTTCCACCCCTGGCCCTGGTTGGGGTCTTGCGGGAGGCAATCTATCGATGTGCCTCTCTTGCATAGATATTTCTCTCTCTCTCCCTCCCTCCCTCCCCTTCTCTCTCTCTTTCTCAAAACCAATGGGGGAAAAAAAAAGCTGGGCTCTGAAACTTTACAACCTTGTGAACTTCAGCAATTTATTTACTCTACCTCTCTAATTCTCATTTTTAAAATGGAACCAAAAATAGCACCTACAATAATTGTCTAAATGAAATGAGGCAATGTAAATATTCATTCATTTATTCTATTAATTTTCATTGAGTGCCTACTATGAGGAAAACCAAGGACAGATTTGGGGGTGGGGGGTTGGTGGGTGACAGGGAATAATAGTTCAGTTTTGGATTTGTTAAATTTGATATGGTTAAATAGAAAAAAAAGAGAGAGAACTCATGGACATGGACAAGTGTGGTGATTGCAGTGAGGAGGGGGGAGGGGGGAGGTGGAATAAAGCCCAGAGGAGATAAATGGTGATGGAAAAATGAAATAAAATAAAAAATAAATTTAAAGAAAAGGAAAGAGAAAATTTGAGATGCTTATTAGTCATCCATGTGGAAAAGTCAAATAAATGGTTATATAAGAGTGTCTTGAACACAGGGAAGAGATCATTGCTGGAGATCAAGTTTAGCTTTATAGTTTCAAGATTGAATAGACTGACTTGGGAGACACTCCAACACTTAGCACTCAAGTACAAGAAGAATCAGCAAAAAAGCCTGAGCAAGAGAAACCAGAGAGGTAGCAAAAAAAAATCAGGAGACAACAATGTTACAGATATAAGAAAAGTTCAAGAAGAAAATAATTGAAAGCTTCAGAGAGGTCAAGCAAAATGAAGAAAGAGGACTGACTATTCATTGCATTTGCTAATATTAAGGTTGCTGATGACATTGACAAGAGTAGCTTCAGTAAAGTGATAAGGGCAGAAGTTAGAATGAAGTGGGATGAAGAGTAAATGAAAGATGGGGAAGAATGGACAGTTGGTATGACAAGTTTGAGAATTCTGCTGTGAAAAGGAGCAAAGAAATGAGGTATTGAACTGAAGGTGAGTTTAGTGTCAAGGGAAAGTTTTTAAAGATGGTATATTATAGTATGTTTGTAGGATTGAAATGATCCTATGGGAACAAAAAAATTACATGTACCTAAGTACTCAAAATGGTTTTTTGTTGTTATTATTTTAGGTTCTCCAATCTCCCACCTCCAAATCTCACCCAGTTAGGTCTGGAAGTCTGAGAGTATCTCATATGAAATCACGGCTAGCCCTTCTGCTACCATCTGTCATGTTATACTCTCCTGTCAGACTCCCTTTAGTGAAATTTAGTCCTGAGGTTCATCTAGAATATTCTGATGTCCATTCCACAGGTACTGTTTCCTGATATTCCCAAAGCTGCTAGTGCCAATATACGAAAATCCTTTAGGTGCCACAATAGTGGTGGATTTCTAGTCTTAATGGGTAATACTTAGAGCAGAAGAGGAGAGAATGCCCTTCATCATCACGTTATATATCTGGGAACCAAGCAATGCTGATTGTGACCAACGGTCTCCCAGAGTAATTTTTTAAAATAGCATACAACAACGAAGGAAATTGAAGATGTAATGAAGACCCTCCCAGCAAACAAAAGCCCAGGCCCTGACGGCTGCACGGGGGAGTTTTACCGAACATTCAAAGAAGAACTAACACCCATTTTCCTCAAACTATTCCAAAAAATTCAAGAAGAAGGAAGACTTCCAAACTCGTTTTATGAGGCCAGCATAATTCAAATTCCAAAACCAGAAAAAGACACTACAAAGAAAGAAAACTACAGGCCAATATCCCTGATGAACATAGATGCCAAAATCCTAAACAAAATACTAGCAAATGGGATCCAGCAATACATCAAAAAAATTATTCACCATGACCAAGTGGGATTCATCCCAGGGATGCAAGGCTGGTTCAATATTCGAAAATCAATAAATGTGATACATCACATAAACAAAATGAAAGATAAAAACCATATGATCATATCAATAGACGCTGAAAAAGCATTTGACAAAATCCAGCACCCATTTCTGATAAAAACGCTCAGAAATTTGGGAATAGAGGGATCATATCTCAACATTATAAAGGCCATATATGAAAGACCTACAGCCAACATCATACTCAATGGGCAAAAACTAAAAACATTTCCCTTAAGAACAGGAACAAGACAAGGATGCCCACTCTCACCACTCTTATTTAACATAGTACTGGAAGTCTTAGCCACAGCAATCAGACATGAAGAAAAAAATAAAAGGGATCCAAATTGGAAAGGAGGAAGTGAAACTCTCATTATTTGCAGATGACATGATATTATACATAGAAAACCCTAAAGACTCCATCAAAAATCTACTAGACTTAATAAATGAATTTGGCAACATAGCAGGATACAAAATTAACGTCAAGAAATCAACAGCATTCTTATACACCAATGATGAACTCACAGAAAGAGAAACTAAAAAAACAATCCCATTTACCATCATGGCAAAAAAATTAAGATACCTAGGAATAAACTTAACCAAAGAAGTAAAGGACCTATTTGCAGAAAACTACAGGACATTGAAAAAAGAAATAGAGGAAGATATAAAAAAGTGGAAGCACATACCTTGTTCATGGATTGGAAGAATTAACATCATTAAAATGTCCATACTACCCAAAGCAATCTATAGATTTAACGCAATCCCCATCAAAATACCAACGACATATTTCATAGAACTAGAACAAATGCTTCAGAAGTTCATATGAAACCAAAAAAGACCCCGAATAGCTACAGCAATCTTGAAAAAGAAGGACAAAGTAGGCGGGATCACAATACCAGACATCAGGTTATACTACAAAGCTACTGTAATCAAAACAGCCTGGTACTGGCACAAGAACAGGCACATAGATCAATGGAATAGAACAGAGAACCCAGAAATTGACCCAAAACATTATGCTCAATTAATATTTGACAAAGGTGGCAAGAGCATACAGTGGAGTAAAGACAGCCTCTTTAATCAATGGTGTTGGGAAAATTGGACAGCTACATGCAAAAAAATGAAACTAGACCATCAGCTTACACCATACACAAGAATAAACTCAAAATGGACAAAAGACTTAAATGTGACTCATGAATCCATAAAAATCCTAGAAGAAAATGTAGGCAACAAAATTTCAGACATCATACGCAGCAGAATCTTCACTGATATATCACCTAAGGCAACAGAAACAAAGGAAAAAATGAACACATGGGACTACATCAAACTCAAAAGCTTCTGCACAGCAAAAGAAACAACCATCAAAGTGGAAAGGCAACCCACTGTATGGGAGAGCATAACTGCCAATGATATATCAGATAAGGGATTAATTTCCAAAATATATAGAGTGCTCATACATCTCAACAAAAGGAAGACAAAGAACCCAATTAAAAAATGGGCTGAGGAACTAAATAGACACCTCTCCAAACAGGACATACAAATGGCCAAGAGACATATGAAGAAATGCTCAACATCACTAATCATCAGAGAGATGCAAATTAAAACAACAATGAGGTATCACCTCACACCTGTCAGAATAGCCGCCATCAACAAAGCATCAAACAACAAGTGTTGGCGAGGGTGTGGAGAAAAGGGGACTCTAGTACACTGCTGGTGGGAATGCAGACTGGTGCAGCCACTGTGGAAAACACTATGGTGTTACCTCAAAATATTAAAAATTGAATTACCATTTGACCCAGTGATCCCACTCCTAGGAATATACCCTAAGAAGCCTGAAACACCAATCAGAAAGAATACATGTACCCCCATGTTCATAGCAGTGCTATTTACAATCGCTAAGATCTGGAAACAGCCCAAGTGTCCATCAGTAGACGAATGGATAAAAAAGCCGTGGTACATATACACAATGGAGTACTATGCAGCTGTAAGAAAGAAAGATCTCTTATCCTTTGCGACGACATGGGAGGACCTGGAAACTATTATCCTAAGTGAAACAAGCCAAGCAGAGAAAGACAAATATCATATGATCTCACTTATTTCTGGAATATAATGAACATAACAGTCTGAGGAACAGGGTAGTCCCAGAGATGTGGAAGTAGAGTACAGACTGACATTTGCCAGAAAGGGGGGGGGAGCGATGAACACAGAACTTGTACGCATGTACTCATAACCAATGGACATGGACAACAAAACTGGGGACGGGGCAGGGAGGGAGGGGGAGGAGGGGGTCAATGGGGGAAAAGAGGGGAAACATCTGTAACAAAAGTAAATTAATAAAAAAATAATAATAATTAAAAATTGAATTACCATTTGACCCAGTGATCCCACTTCTAGGAATATACCCTAAGAAGCCTGAAACACCAATCAGAAAGAATACATGTACCCCCATGTTCATAGCAGCGCTATTTACAATAGCTAAGATCTGGAAACAGCCCAAGTGTCCATCAGTAGACGAATGGATAAAAAAGCTGTGGTACATATACACAATGGAGTACTATGCAGCTGTAAGAAAGAAAGATCTCTTATCCTTTGCGACGACATGGGAGGACCTGGAAACTATTATCCTAAGCGAAACAAGCCAAGCAGAGAAAGACAAATATCATATGATCTCACTTATTTCTGGAATATAATAAACATAACAGTCTGAGGAACAGGGTAGTCCCAGAGATGTGGAAGTAGGGTACAGACTGACAATTGCCAGAAGAGGGGGTCGGGGAGGGGAGTGATGAACCACAGAACTTGTACGCATGTACTCATAACCAATGGACATGGACAACAAAACTGGGTCGGGGCAGGGATGGGGGGGGAGGGTGACAATGGGGGGAAAAGGAGAAACATCTGTAACAAAAATAAATTAACAAAAAATTAAAAAAAAAAACAAAACCGACAAAATAAAGCAATGCAGAGAACAATTAATCTATAAAAAAATAAATAAAATAAAATAGCATACAGTCAGCCTTTGTTTATCGCAGTTAATCAGTTCCAGACTCCTCCGCAATAAATGAATTTCTGTGAAGTAGGATTCTTTATTTATAAATCTAATATTTTCGCAGTTAGAGCATAGAAAACCTGTTTATGACTTTCTAAATACATTTTTTAACATTATTAGAGCCCTCTAGACGTGAAATAACACCCTTTAGTCACATTACACTTGTATTACCCAATATATTAGACAAAATAAGAGAAAATAAGACATTTAGACGTTACAAATATCACATTATTATTATTATTGTACATTTAATTACACACACACACAGTTCTTACACACAACCACTAACCTATGAAAAGAGTGCAACTTGTTCGATGATGAAATGATGAAGATGAAGAGATGTACTGCACAGCAAAGAAGAGCAAGGTTACTGCTCCTCTGAAGGCACGACCTCAGTAGGAGAGTCTTCAAGTGGTGCAGTATCTTCAGCAGGTGTGGTGTCATCTTCTTCCGCTGAAGGAGTACTAGAAGTAGGCAGTGGGTGTCTAGGTGCGCAGCTGAAGAACATCATGATAGGCAGTTGCTGGCGCTGTCTTTTTATATGCATGAGGAGGCTTTTGTAGGGTTCTATCGCTCCATCAAGTGCATTCCGGAACCGCAATGCACGCATCATTTGTGGGTCCCATTTGCCAATCATGTCCTGTACTACCTTAACAGTTCTCACGACTTGTGAGAGAGACGCTCAAGTGTAAGGCCAACTTCCTCCTCCTGACCCCCAGGAACCTCTGGCTGCTCTTCCTCCTCCTCACTCGCAGACTTAGTCATCTCCACCAGATCGTCGTCAGTTAAGGGATCCGAATGTGTCTCCAGCAGCTCATCCACATCATCGCGGGTCATATCCATATTGAACACTTGTTCTGGATGATACTCGCCCTCCTCAAGGATCTTCTGGAACGTGTTGTTCACGTAGTCCTCTGCTGTAGGTTGGTCAGCAGAGGCAGCTTTTCCATGGAGAATGACACCCTTCAGATGATACCTCTTCTGGAACTTCTCAAACCAACCCTTGCTCGCTGTGAAATTCATGAACGTTGCCGAAGAGGGTCCTGGTTGAGGTTCATCCGCCGTAAAGCGCTGATAGAGCTGCCTCGCCTTCTCCTGGATGACCAGCGAATCCAACGGAATGTTTTTCTTGTGGCTGTTGCTGATCCAAATGGCTAGGGCAGACTCCGTTTTCACTATGAACTTATTACAACTTGTCACGATGCGCTTTGCTTCCTTGTTGAAAGAGACAGTAGCCGTTGCACGGATGTTCTTTTCATCTTTACAGATGGAGTGAATGGTAGACTCATTCAAGTTGTAATGGAGGGCAACCTCCACGATTTTCTTGCCATCTTTGTTCATATCTAAGAGTTTCACCTTCTTCTGGATGGTAAGCATCTTCCTCCAGCGGTTAGTTTCATCGTCAGAAGGCTTAGAAGAAGCAGCACGTTTAGGAGCCATCATGGGGTGGGGCTTAGATAAAAGTTCTCTGAAATCGCAAACACTTACAAGAACAAAGATGCTTCTGATGCGTAGCGATGTAGAAGCATGTATGAGAGAAATGAACTTGCATGAGGCTGAGTCAATCAGTGGCCAGGATAGGAAAAGGATAGGATAGCCAATCAGTGAACAGCACGCTCTAATTGGCTTGGTTTCACCACACCCGATTTTTTGGAAAAACGTTATTGCCCACATACAAGGAGTGGTCGAGCAGTTGCACCTGGCATTGAAGGATTTGCGGGGGTGCTCGAATACATAGGCCTACAGTCCATACGTACAGTAATTTTAATTTTAATTGTAATATAGGGGTGTATAATTGACTCAGACAACCGAGCACGTGCTGTATCATTTTCACTGTCTGATCAACTTTTTAATGAATATATTTGAAAAAACCGCAATAGAGTGAAGCCACGAAAGTTGGAGCGCGAAGTGGCGAGGGATGACTATATTTTGTTTCTGGTTAGAAAAATCTAAGGACCCATTTCTGAGGACAGACCCCATGTTGTATTCACAATTTTTCTTTTCACTCTACTGGTTTTATGACTTCTTTCTGCTCCCCAAACCTCATGCAAATCAATTCATGCAAATTGCTAGCTGGCCTAACACTCTGGGTCTTTTAAATCTACCCTAGATACAGAGATATAGTTTAGGCTAAAGCTTGAAACCTATCTAGTTTAGGCTAACGCTTGAAACCTATCTAGAGTTAGTAGTGTACCAAGGATGGAGTAGTGGGTGGGGTCTGCTCTGAATGAAAGCAATAAGGGGTACTAAGTGTAAAGAATTAAAAACAATAATACACCCTGGCTGGTTTGGCTCAGCAGTTAGAGCATGGGCCCATGGACCAAGGGGTTTAGGTTTGATTCCTATTCAAGGGCATGTACCTGGGTTGCAGGTTTGATCCCCAGCCCCAGTCAGGATTGTGCGGGAGTCAAGCAATCAATGTGTCTCTCTCACATCGATATTTCTCTCTCTCTCTCTCTCCCCACCTCCCTCCCACTCTAAAAATCAATGGAAAAATATCCTTGGGTGAGGATTAACAACAGCAACAACAACAAAAAATAATAAAACTGACTAAAAGTACATCTGCTTTTTACCGTCACCATGCACCAGCACTTCAAAATCACGTCAGTGATAAAATACACCTCTTCCCAAAATTTTTTGTTAGTCTAAGTTCTAAACAATTGTGTGTTTACACTGTCAGTTTTAATGATAAGCTTCCAATTAGCACATTTTTAAAATCATTTAAACATTGTTTTCTACATGGACATTAATTTGGAATCAGCCTCCAACACACTCAGACTCAGATGCACACTGAGCCACACTGGCCAGGCTGGAATGTTTTTTTAACTACTACAAGTGACCTGCAAAGTTATGGAACTTCCTGACATAACATCCAAGAATGGGGAAGAAAAAGTTGAGAGAGCAATGTTAAGAAATCAGTGGAAAAGAATAAACTAACTTTCTGCTAGGCACTCTACCAGATCCAGCTTGTTTGGTAAAAAGGTTATAATTATATTATAAGGTAGAAAATGGTTAGTATCATAGAAAAGGAAGAAAAAACGTCTCTTGAAAGTTGAGTGATTAAAAGAATCCAGAAAGTAAATGGAAGAGGCAGCATTTGAGCAGGACCTGAAAATAACATTGAATACTGCAGAGTGGATAGAATTTAAAGGTGAGAAGGAAAGACTACTAACTAACAGGCTATATTAGCCTGGATTCCCTTAAAAAAAAAATCCTGAGGCAAAGCTGAAGTGCTAACATAAGAGTCAGGAAAAAAAGAAGTGAGATAGGGAAAAGTTGGTAGCATATACAATGGAGTACCTTACTTCTCAAAGTTACACAGATAGAAACATACCTAAACAGGACATCTCCAGATAGGTTATACAGAAACAGCATGACTCAGAAAAGTCTACTGGAAAAGGATGAAGAGGGAATTCACTGGCTAGTCATTCCTGTGCCCTGTCTCCCATTGTGAAAGTTTGCCCTTCAAAGAGTTATATTTTCCAGTCACTTGCCTCTTCTGTACTTTCTGGATATTCAAGATCTCACACACTGCAGCATGATGCTTCATCTTACTCTGGAATTTGTGGGAGGAGTCAGATACTTCAAGATTCGGTTGTGAAACCAGTTGGATCCACTGGAGTCTGTAGAGTTGGTCACAGGACAGTAGCTGGGGCTGAGAAAGCAGCTGAAGGCCAGAAATAATAGTGGAAAATCTGAGGCAATGCACAAAAAATGTCAACTATACTCCCACATCTATAACGGTAGCCTTAACAGTTCCACTTAGATGGTCTACAGGCATCTCAATCTCAACATGTCTAACATATTTTCAAACATTTTTATTATATTACATATCTAGAGAAAAGTTTATTTTTAATCCTCACCCGAGGATATGTTTATTGATTTTAGAGAGAGATGAAGGGAGGGGGCAGAGAGAGAGAAAGAGAGAGAGAGAGAGAGAAACATTGATGTGAGAAAGAAACATCAATTGGTTGCCTCCCATAGGCACCCCGACTGGGGATCAAACCTCAACCTTTTGGTGTATGGGAAGACGCCCTAACCAACTGAGCCACGCCAATCAGGGCCACAGAAAAGTTTTTTTTAAAGGCCACAGAGGGAGAGAATATATTTGCAACACATAAAAATTACAAAGGACTCATTCTAGAAGAATATATAAAAAGGTACTTCAAATAATTAAAAAGTAGATAACCCAGTTGAAAAAAGAGGCAAAAGACTAACATATATTTCACAAAAAGAGAAATCCAATACCCATAAATACATGAAAACAGCGCAACTAAATTAGAGATCAGGAAAATTCACTGTAAAACATAATAATAACTCCACTTGTGGCTTGAATATAGTGGGAAGGAAAGACCAGTGCTTTTCTACAACTAGAAAAAATGGGTAAATTATAAAACTCATATTTTAAAATATGTTAGTGTTCATGAATTAAAATTTCAGAAGGAAGAGCCCTCTCCAGGTAAGCTGACAATAGCCAACTGTTTTCTTTCTTCATTATACTTGCTGATTTAAGGCACAGACAGAGGAATTGGGCTTAGCCTATTCAGAGGACTCCCTTGGGAGAAAAAGAAACAAAAAACCATTTGACAACCACATTGGCTGGCATAACGAATTGGAATTTAGAAGCAACCCAAATGTGCATCCAGTTTATCACATGGAACATTTTCTGACAATAGATCAGGAAGCTGGTGGGCCTGGACCAAGGAGGCAGAGTGAAATTTCATGCTGCTTAGGATACAAAGAGTCTTGCTAAAGTGAATGGACCTGCAACAAACACACAACAGGTTTCCCTCTCAAGAAATCTGCCAGAATTTAAGCCTACATGAGAGAAGCAAAAGAATTAAGTTCAAAACTTCAAAGTTTCCATAGAAATTTCAGAGCAGAGGAGACAGAGACTAACTAGATTTTCAACAAAACCCTTGGATGGTCACACTTGAGGATGGATCTGGACTGAAAAGGTAGAGTAAAATCTCTTTGTGTTTTATGGTGTTCAAAGCTTTAACTAAATCTCCAGTGGTGGTTCAAGCTTCTCCCAGGTCAGTACTGAAGACTTACCAAGCTTTCAATGAAAAGCTCAGAAGAGCAACCTCTAATGCACAGGGACAAATCATAGGTGGACAGGGTTTCACTAAAACTGTGACTCAGCCCCAACATAGTTCAATTCCAGATTGTTCTAACATGATCTTCACCTTATTCCATTTGCTGAGAGGAAGAGTGAACTATCTCGGATAAAATAACATCACCAGTATTCTCTAAGGTCTTATTTTATACAATGTCTACATATAAGTAAAAATTACAATATATTTGTAAAGACAAAATGACACCAACAATCAGAATAAAAAACAGTCTGAGATGGGCAGTGAGTGTAGAGGCTCCAGAGGTGCAACTGTTGACTGAGGCACCCCCCACTCACTCACTGGCTCATTCGTCCTTCTGCTAGTCACCACCATGACTTGGCTAAGTTCTCAGAGTGTTCTGGGGCAGAGCAGAAAGT
Organism: Tadarida brasiliensis; assembly: GCA_030848825.1. Lineage (NCBI taxonomy): Eukaryota > Metazoa > Chordata > Mammalia > Chiroptera > Molossidae > Tadarida > Tadarida brasiliensis. The sequence goes on from CM061264.1 coordinate 37,838,105, forward strand.
GCCAGGGTGGGAGCAGGAACAGGAGTTGCAAGACCAGGTGGGCAAGGGAGCCAGAAGCACAGCAGCTCACACACCATGGTAGTGTTGAGCCTCACAGTCAGCCAGTCTGAGGGTTGATCCTGCCCACAAACAGTCCAACAGAAATCAAGACTCAATTACAACAGGAGGGCCCACATAACCCACACAAAAGACATTCCTAGAGTATCCAATTCAGCAGATCAAGGAGACCACACCACTGGATCCCACAGGAGACCTACTACATAAGGCCACACCACAAAAACTGGGAGCCATAGCAGATCTACCTAATACATAGAAACAAACACAAAGAGACAACCAAAATGGGGACACAAAAAAACAGGCTCCAAGTGAAAGAACAGGAAGAATCTCCAGAAAAGGAGCTAAATGAAATGGATGCAAGCAATCTATCAATAGAGAGTTCAAGGCAATGGTTATAAGGATGCTCAAAGAACTTAGTGAGAACTATAACAGCATGAAAAAGGACATAGAAACGATGAAAAACAACCAGTCAGAAACAAAAACTACCAGATCTGACATCAAGAATACACTGGCCCTGGCTGGGTGACAGTTGGTTGGAGTGTTGTCTTATACACCAAAAAGAGTTGTGGGTTTTATTCCTGATCAGGACACATACCTAGGTTGTAGGTTTTATCCCTAGTCGTGTATGGGAGGCAACTTATCAAAGCTGCTCTCTGATATCAATGTTTCTCTCTATCTCCCTCCCTCTCGCTAAACAAAAAATAAAACAAAATAATAATAAAAATACATATCCTTGGGTGAGGATTTAAAAAAAAGAATACACTGGAAGGAATAGAAAGTAGGTTGGATGAAGCAAAGGATCAAATCAGTAATTTAGAAAAAAAGGAAAGAAAAAACATCCAATCAGAGCAGCAAAGAAAAAAAAAAAGAATGAAAATATGAGGCTAGTTTAAGGGAACTTTGGGACAACAGGATGTGTAACAACATCTGCAGCATAGGGGTATGAGAAGAAGGAAGCGAGAAAGGGATCAAGAACCTATTTAAAGAAATAGTGACTGAAAACTTCCCTAACCTGGTGAAGGAAAAAGACACACAAGACCAGGAAGTCCAGAGAGTCCCAAACAAGATGAGCCAAAAAGGCCCACACCAAGACACATCATAATTAAAATGGCAAAGGCTAAAGAAAAAGATAGAATCTTAAAATCAGCAAGAAAAAAGCAGTTAATTACCTACAAGGGAGGTCCCATAAAACTGTGAGCTGATCTCTTAACAGAAACATTTCTGGCCATAAGGGATTGGCACAAAATATTCAAAGTGATGAAAAGCAAGGACCTACAGCCAAGACTACTTTACTCAGTAAGGCTATCATTTACAACTGAAGAAATAAAAAGAGGAGGAAGAGGAGGAGAAAGATCAGGAGGAGGAGAAGGAGGAAGAAGAAGGAGGAAGAAGAACAAAAACAACAACAAAAACAAAAGGAACAGACTTAAAATAATAAAATGGCAAAAAATATATACCTATCAATAATCACTTTATATATAAATGGTTTAAATGCTCCAATTAAAAGACATAGGGTGGCTAAATAAATAAGAAAGCAAGACGCATATATATGTTGTCTACAAGAGACACACATCAAAACAAAAGATACATACAGACTAAAAGTAAAGGGATGGAAAAAGATATTTTGTGCAAATAAAATGAAAACAGAAAAAGCTGGGAGCAATACTTATATATGACAAAATAGACTTTAAAACAAAAGCTATAGTAAAAGACAAAGAAAGACACTTCATAATGATAAAAGGAGCAATCCAACAAGAGGATACAACTCTGGTAAACATTTATGCATGCAACATGGAAGCACCTAAATATGTAAAGCAACTCTTGATGGACATAAAGGGAGAGATTGATAGCAATACAATCATAGTAGGAGATTTTAACACCCCATTGAGATAAATGGATAGATCTTACAGACAGAAAATAAACAAACAAACAAACAAAAAAATGGTGACCTTAAATGACACACTAGGGTCAGATGGATTTAACTGGTATCTTCAGAGAATTTCTCCCCAAAGCAGCAAAATATACACTCTTTCCAAGCGCACATGGAACATCTTCTAGGAGAGTCCACATGTTAGGACACAAGCAAATCTCAATAACTTGAACAAGACTGAAATCATGTCAAGCATCTTCTCTGACCATAATGGTATGAAATTAAAACCAATGCCAGAGATTTCCTGTCAAGATGGTAGCATAGGTAAATGTGGTACTCGCCTCCTCCCACAACCACATCAAAATTATAACTAAACTATGGAATAAACATTCTTCAGAACCGCCTGAAATTGAGCTGAATGGAAGTCCTACAACTATGAAATTAAAGAAGCAGCCACATCAAGAATGGTAGGAGGGGTGGAGGCGTGGACAGGCTGGTCCCACACCCACGTGTGGCGAATAAAAATCAGGATAATTTGGCCCTGGCCGCTTTGGCTCAGTGGTTGGAGCGTCGGCCTGCGGTACAGAGAGACCCGGGTTCGGTTCCCGCTAAGGGCATGTACCTCGGTTGCAGTTTGTCCCTGGCCCTGGTTGGTCGTGAGGGTGGCAGCCACTCGATGTGTCCCTTTCACGTCGATGTTTCTCTCTCTCTCTCTCTCTCTCTCTCTCTCTCTCTCTCTTCCTCTCTCTCCCTCCCACTCTATCTGAACAAAAAATGAAAAAAATGTCCTCAGGTGAGGATAAAAAAAATTTTAATAAAAAAAAAATCAGGATACTTTGGCTGTGAATTTCCTCCCTGAGGAGTGAGGGGTCCCCATCCCACACCAGGCACCCCACTCAGGGTTCCAGTGCCAGGAAGAGAAGTCCCCATAACTTCTGGCTGTAAAAACCAGCAGGAACTGAGGATGAGGGAGGCTGAGCCTGCTGGCAGTTCCTCTTAAAGGGTGCATGCATGGACTTACTCAGACTCACACCCTCTAAGCTTGGAGGGGAGGCAGCCTGAGGGGCACCAGAGACAATCAGGGAAGAACTGAGCTGTTTGACCTCAGCACCAGGGCTGGAGAGGCGGCCTTCTCCTGGACAGATGTGCTGGCGGAGGCTGATGTTCCTTTGGTGAGCCCTTCCCTGGGGCAGCAGACAGCCGCCATATCTGGGACTCCAGCAACGTGGCTCACACTGTTTGCCCCACACCAGTGATTTCCTAAGGCCCTGCCACACCCAACTTTCGGGTCCACCCAAGCTGTTTCCAAAGGCTTTACCATAGAATTGGCCTGTCTTGGATCCTGCTTCAGAGTTTCCTAAAATATCTCAAACAAGCAGCATCTGGTCTCAGAAAGCCCCATAATTCTCATTAAGTGGCCCCAGGCCTGGCACTAGAAGAAGCCAGCCTTGGTTCACAACTTGGCTTTTCCTGGGCACCTCCAAGCCCAGCACAAGAAGCAGCCATCGGCAGATCACTTTGTAGTTTATGCTGGGTGGCCCTGGATAGAACACAGGCAGTGGCTGACCTTGCCCCAGAGCCAGCACACCCAGTGGACAGCTTCAGACCACATCGAAACACCACCACCCAACCACCTCCACAAGTGACACATTCAATGAGTGGACTCAGTGGGTACCAGAGCCCTACTGAAGTAAATCTTGCTCTGTGTGGTCGGCCCCTACACAGCTGATCCTCCAAGGTAGTCAGAGGACAGTAGTCAGTGAGCACAGCCAGCCCTTACAGCTGATCAGCCTGAGTAAATCACTCCCATTGACATTCCAACAGCAATTAAGACTCAATTACAACAGAAGGGTGTACAGTCCACACGAAGGGTGCACATTGAGGGCCCGGCTGGAGTGATTAGTGAGGCTGTACCACTGGATCCCACAGGACACCTACAACAATAGGCCACCATACAAAGCCTAGGAGACATAGCAACTCTACCTAATACATAGAAACAATCACAGGGAAGCAGCCAAAATGAGGAAACAAAGAAACATGTCCCAAATGAAAGAAAAGAAAAAAACTCCAGGAAAAGAATTAAACAAAATGGAGATAAGCAATCAATCAGATGCAGAGTTCAAAACACACGTTATAAGGTTGCTCAAGGAACTTGGTGAGATTTTCAAAGAACTTAGTGAGACCTTCAAGAAACTTAAGGAGACTTCCAAGGAACTTAGTGAGAACATCAACAACACAAAAAAGGACCAGTCAGAAACGAAGGATGCACTAACTGAAATAAAGAATAATTTACAGGGAATCAATAGTAGAGTAGGTAAATCCAAGAAGGAAACCATTGATTTGGAATATAAGGAAGCAAGAAACACCCCATCAGAACAGCAAAAAGAAAAAAGAATAAAAAAAAAAAAATGAGGATAGTGTGAGGAGCCTCTGGGACAACTTCAAGCGTGCCAACATTCACATTATAGGGGTGCCAGAAGGAGAAGAGAGGGAGCAAGAAATTGAAAACCTATTTGAAACAATAATGACAGAAAATTTCCCTAACTGGGTGAAGGAAACAGACATACAAGTCCAGAAAGCACAGCGAGTCCCAAACAAGATGAACCCAAAGAGGACCACACCAAGACACATCATCATCAAAATGCCAAAGGTTAAAGACAAACAGAGAATCTTAAAAGCAGCAAGAGAAAAGCAGTTCATTACCTACAAAGGAGCTCCCATAAGACTGTCAGCTGATTTCTCAAAAGAAACTTTGCAGGCCAGAAAGGAGTGGCAAAAGATATTCAAGGTGATGAAAAGCAACGACCTACAACCAAGACTACTCTACTCTGCAAAGCTATCATTTAGAATCAGTGGGCATATCAAGAGTTTCCAGGACAAGAAAAAGCTAAAGGAGTTCATCACCACCAAACCAGTATTATATGAAATGTTGAAGGGTCTTCTTGAAGGAGAAGAACAAAAATATGAACAAACACAATGGCAATTAATACATATCTATCAACAATTGAATCTACAAACAAAATGAGCAAGCAGAACAGAAAGCAGAGCAAGCAGAGCAGACTCATAGATACGGAGAACTTTTTGTTGCTTGCCATATGGGCGGGGGCTGGGGAGATGGGTGAAAAGGGTGAAGGAATTAAGAAGTACAAATTGGCTGTTAATACTGATGAACCTCAAAGGGAAGGAGGGAGGGAGGGCGGGATGAGATAAACCAAAGAACTTTTATGCATATATGCATAAACAATGGACACCAACAATAGTGTGGGGAAGGCTGAAAGGGGGAGGGATTGGGGAAGAGTGGGTCAATGGGGAAAAAAAGGGGGACATCTGTAATACAGTCAACAATATAGATGAGTTAAACAAAACAAAACAAAAAACCAATGCCAGGAAAAAAATAAACACACACAAAATCATGGAGGCTAAATAAGATGTTACCAAACAATGACTGGGTTAACAATGAGATTAAGGAAAAAATTCAAAAGATACCTTGAAACAAATGAAAATGAGGACACAACAATTCAAGTCTATGGGATACAGTGAAAGCAGTCCTAAGAAGGAAATTCATATTATTACAGGCCTAGTTCCCAAAACAAGAAAAAAGTCATATAAACCATCTAACTTTACATCTAAAGGAAGTAGAATAAAAGAACAAAAAAAGCCCAAAGTGAGAAGGAATGAAATGATAAAGATCAGAGCAGAAATAAACAAAAGAGAGTCTAAAAGAACAATACAAAAGATCAATGAAACCAAGAGCTGGTTCTTTGAAAAGATAAACAAGATTGAATAACTTTTAACCAGACTCATCCAGAAAAAAAGAGAGAGGACCCAAATAAAATCAGAAATGAAAAAAACAGAAGTAACAACTGAAACCAAAGAAATACAAAGAATTGTAAGAAAACATTAGAAACAACTGTATGCCAAGAAATTGGACAATCTGGAAGAAATGGATAAATTCCTAGAAACATACAATCTTTCACAACTGAATCAGGAAAACCCAGAGAATCTAAATAGATAGATTACAACTAATTAAATGGAAGTAGTAATAAAAAAAAAAAAAAAAAAAAACTCCCAACAAATAAAAGTCCTAGACAGGAAGGTTTCATGGGTGAATTTTACCAAACATTCAAAGAAGAAATAACACCTATCCTCAAACTATTCCAAAAAAAATACAAGAGGAGGGAAAATTCCCAAGCTCATTTTACGAGGCCAGCATTATTCTAGTTATAAAAACTAGATAAAGACACTACAAAGGAAGAAAGTTATAGGCCAGTATCCCTGATTAACATATATGCTAAAATCCTCAGCAGTATATTAGCAAACCAGATCCAGCAATACATTAAAAAGATAATACACCATGATCAAGTGGGATTTATTCCAGGGATACAAGGTTGGTCCAATATCCGCAAATCAATTAACGTGATACACCACATAAATAAAATGAAGGATAAAAAACCACATGATCACATCAGTGGATGCAGAAAAAGCATTTGATAAAATCCAGTACCCATTTATGATAAAACTCTCAGCAAAGTGAGAATAGAGGGATCATACCGCAATGTAATAAAGACCATATATGACAAACTCACAGCCAACATTATACTCAATGGGCAAAAACTAAAATCATTTCTCTTAAGATTGGGAACAACACAGGGATGTCCACTTTAACCATTCTTATACAACATAGTACTGGAAGTCCTAGACACAGCAATCAGACATGAAGCAGAAAAAACAGGCATCCAAACTGGAAAGGAAGAACTAACACTGTCATTATTTGAAGATGACATGATATTGTACATAGAAAACCCTAAAGACTTCACCAAAAATCTACTAGATCTAATAAATGAATTCAGCAAAATAGCAGGATACAAAATTAATATTCAGAAATCAGTGCCATTTCTATACATCAATAATGAACTATCAGAAAGAGAAACTAAGAAAACAATTCCATTTACTATTGCAACAACAACAACAAAAGGTACACAAGAATAAATTTAACCAAGGAGGTAAAAGACCTGTACTCGGAAAAATATAGGACACTGAAGAAAGAAATTGAGGAAGATACAAATAAGCGTAAGCTTATACCATGTTCATGGATTAGAAGAATTAACATCATTAAAATGTCCATACTACCCAAAGCAATCTATAGATCTAATGCAATTCCTATTAAATTCCAATGACATATTTCACAGATCTAGACCAAGTATTCCAAAAATGTATATAGAACCAAAAAAGATCCCGAATAGCCTCAGCAATCTTGAGAAAGAACAAAGTTGGAGATATCACAATACCTGATATCAAGCTATCCTATTAATATAAGACCATTGTAATCAAAATAGCCTGCTACTGGCATAAGAACAGGCATATAGATCAATGGAACAGAACAGAAAGTACAGAAATCAACCCACACCTATATAGTCAATTAATATTTGACAAAGGAGGCAAGAACATACAATGAGGGCAAAGACAGTCTCTTCAATAAATGGTGTTGGGAAAAATTGGACAGGTACATGCAAAAAAATGAAACTAGACCACCAACTTACACTACATACAAGAATAAACTCAAAATGGAGAAAAGACTTAAATATGACTTGTGAATCCATAAAAATCCTAGAAGAAAATGTAGGCAGTAAAATCTCAGATGTCTCTTATACAATATTTTTGCTGATATGTCCTTTAGGGCAAGGGAAATAAAGAAATAAATAAACAAATGGGACTACATCAAACTAAAAAGCTTCTGCACAGCAAAAGAACCCATCAACAAAATGAAAAGGGAACCCACTGTATGGGAGAACACATTTGCCAATGATACATCTGATAATGGATTAATTTCCAAAATATATAATGAACTTACACAACTCAACACCAGGAAGACAAACAATCCAATTAAACAATGGGCAAAGGATGTAGACACTTCTCCAACGAGGACATGCAGATGGCCAATAGACATATGAAAAAATGCTCAATGTCACTAATCATCAGAGAGATGCAGATTAAAACCACAATGAGATATCACCTCACACCTGCTAGAGTGGCTACCTCAATATATCAACAAACAGCAAGTGCTGTTGAGGATATGCAGAAGAGGGAACCCTAGTGCACTGTTGGTGGGAATGCAGACTGGTGCCGCCACTGTGGAAAACAGTATGGAGTTTCCTCAAAAAATTAAAAATGGAACTGCCTTTTAACCCAGCAATTCTACTTCTGGAAATATACCCTAAGAATCCCGAAACACCAATCAAAAAGAATATATGCACCCCTGTGTTCATAGAAGTGCTATTTACAATAGACAAGATCTGGAACCAGCCCATGTGACCATCAATAGATGAGTGGATAAAAAGCCATTGTACATTTACACAATGGAATACAATGGTGTCGTAAAAAAGAGAAATTCTTGCCTTTTGTGACAGCATGGATGGACCTGGACATTATTAAGCTAAGTGAAATAAGCCGGTTAGAGATAGAGAAATACCTATGATCTCACTTATATGTGGAACTAATGAACAAAATAAACTGATGAACAAAATAGAACCAATAGAACCAGAGGCATGGATACATGGAACAGACTGACAGTTGTCAGAGGGGAGGGGGAAGGATAGAGTGGATGAAAGAAGGTGAAGGGATTAGCCATAGACACAGACAACAGTATGGTGATATCCTGTGGGAACAGGTGGCAGGGGCTTTGTTGAGGTAGGCAAAGGTGGCAAAGGAATGGGAACATCTGTAATAGTGTCAACAATAAGAACAAAGGAAAAAAAAACAGCAAGAAAGGAAGCTATACAAAATCAACAAACAAACAGAGCCGGAAGGAGAGATGATCCAAATGTTGGAATTAGCAGACAAAGACATGCTTTCATTTATTTATTTATTTTATGTTAATTTATTTATTTTTGTTACAGATGTTTCTCCTTTTTTTTCCCCATTGACACCCTTCTCTCAATCCCAGCCCCCCGCCCCAGCCTTATTGTCTAAGTCCTTGTCTACGCATACATGCATATAAGTTCTATGGTTTATCTCTTCCCTCCCCCCATGTACACCTCTTCTGAAGTTTGTCAGTCTGCACCCCACTTCCATGTCTCTGGGTCTATTTTGCTCCTTAGCTTCTATATCTTCCTTATAAAGAAATTGAAGATGTAATCAAGAAACTTCCAGCAAAAAAAGCCCTGGCCCAGAGGGCTTTATGGGGGAGTTTTACCGAACATTCAAAGAAGACCTAACGCCTATTCTCCTAAAACTATTCCAAAAAATCCAAGAAGACGGAAGATTTTCAAACTCATTTTATGAGGCCAACATAATTCTAATTCCAAAACCAGATAAAGACATTACAAAGAAAGAAAACTATAGGCCAATATCCCTGATGAACACAGATGCCAAAATCCTTAACAAAATATTAGCAAATTAGATCTAGACAAGGACATGTTTTTAAAAATCAAAGAAGGGGTTTTTAAAATGTGAATAAAAAGATGGAAAACTTCAAGAGTGAGTTATAATTTATAAAAAAAAAAAATCAAATAGACAATCCAGAAATGAAAAATACAGTAACTGAAATAATGAAATCATTAAATGGGTTTAATAGCAAACTAGAAATTTTAGTGAACTAAAAGACAGTTGCAATGAAAATATACAAACTGAAGCATAGAAAGATAAAAAAGTAGGAAAAATAGTACACTAATAAAAGACGTGTACACAGTCAAGTAGTCTAACATATATACAATTGGAGTCATGAATGGAAACAAGAAAGAGAATGGGAATAAAGAAATATTTGAAGAAATAATCACCAAGATCCTTCCAAAATTGATAAAAGATAGTAATACAGATTCAAAAGCTTTAGGATAAATGCAAAGATAACTATGCCCAGGTACAATATAGCAAAATTGGTAAAAATCAAAGAAAAAAACTAAAAGCTTAAAAGCATCCAGAAGAAAAGAAAGCATTCCCTTTAAAAGAGCAACAATAAGCCCTTCCCAGTGTGGCTCAGTGGTTAGAGTATTACCCCACTCACCACAGGGTCACAGGGTCGATTCCAAGTCAAGAGCATGCACCTGGGTTGCAGGTTTGCTCCTTGGCCCCAGTCAGGGTGTGTGCAGGAGGCAACCAGTTGATGTGTCTCTCTCATGTAGATGTCTCTCTCTCTCTCCCCCCCCCCTCCTTCTCCCTCTCTTCTACTCTCTCTAAAAAGCAATGGGAAAAAAATATCCTCAGGGGAAGAATAACAAAAAAATAAAAATAAATAAATAAAATAAAAGAACAACAATAAGATTTCCAAATGACTTTTAGCAGAAACCTAAAACATCCTGGAATTACATCATTAAATTGCTAAAATTAATAATAATAACTCCCAAACTAGAATTCTGTACCTGCAAAAATATTCTTCAAAACGAGGTAAAATAAAGACAGAAAGCAAGCTAAATGCATCTGTTGCCAATAGACCCACACGACAATAAATACTAAAAATTCTTCATGCTGAAGGAAAATGAACCCAGAAGAAGTACACAGCTGCAGAAAGGAATGAAGAGTACCAGAAAGGTAAATATGTGAGTTAGTAGAGAAGAATGTTCATTATTTAAAAACAAATAACAATAATACTCTCTTATTAGGTTTATTACAGAAGTAGAAATAAAATATGACAACAATGCCACAAAAGGAGGATGGGGGATAAATGGAGTTAAACTATGGTCAGATTCTTCTATTGTGGTAGAAATTTGAGTGAATTTGACTGTATTTACTGATTTATTTGCTAGTCATTATAATAAGTTAGGGATAAATAGTACAATCTATAGGGTATTGTCCAATTTGGTAGCTACTAGCTATATGTAGCTATTAAGTACTTGATGTGGCCAGTTCAAATTGTGATGGACCGTAAGAGCAAAATACACCTGATTTGCAAGACATGTTATGAAAAAAAAAAGAAAGTGAAATATCTCATTAGCCATTTTTTACATTGATTAAATGTTGAAATGTTAATATCTTAGCTACATTTGGTCAAATAAAAACATTATTTAAAAGTACTTTCACCTTTCTCTTTTTGCTTTGCTAATGTGACCATTAGAACATTTAAATTACACATATGGCTTATTATATTTCTATTGTACAGAACTTACCTAGAGCAGCTTATTTTGTTCATTATATTCCACAAATAAGTGAGATCATGTGGTACTTCTCTTTCTCTGACTGGCTTATTTCGCTTAGCATAATACTCTCCAGGTCCCTCCATGTTGTCTCAAGGGGTAAGAGATCTTTCTTTCTTACAGCTGCATAGTATTCCATTGTGTAAATGTACCACAGCTTTTTTTATCCACTCATCTACTGATGGACACTTGGGCTGTTTCCCGATTTTAGCTATTGTAAATAGCACTGCTGTGAACATAGGGGTACATATATTCTTTCTGATTGGTGTTTCAGGCTTCTTAGGATATATTCCTAGAAGTGGGATTTTTAAAGTAACTTTAAAATTTTAAAACATTAATTTAGCAAAGATGCACTCAAATGTATTTTCAAGACATGATTACTGCATTTATTTCATCATAAACCTTTTTGTAAAATTAGAAATTGAAGCCCTGGCTGGTATGGTTCAGCGGTAAGAGTGTTGCCCGCAGACCAAAGAGTCCCGAGTTCGATTCCAGCTGAGGGAATGTACCTCAGTTGCGGTTCATCCCTGGCCCGGGTTGGGGTTGTGCGGGTGGCAGCCAATCGATGTCTCTCTGTCACATCGATGTTTCTCTCTCTTTCTCTTCCTCCCTCTCTCCCTCCAGCTCTATCTGAAGATTAATGTGAAAATGTCCTCAAGTGAGGATTAAAAAAAGAAATTAGAAATTGAAAATAATATTCTCAAAAGATATAAATTGGCTGCTGGTCAAGCTCTCAAAAATCAATATAACAGATCACATGTTAAAAACTATCATAGGTAGTTTTTAGTTGTAATTTGTATTTGAGACTGTCTCATCCATTACATTCTCATTGGTTTTGATAGTGATCTGATGTAAATTTCTTACCAGACAATCTCTAGAACATGTTATAAAATCTGGGACAGTTTAGCCTAATTAATTTATGATGTTTTAATAGGAGGAAATTTGTTAATATTCATCTGCTTCTAGTATTTTAATAGTAACTTTGCTCTTGTACACATAAAGTCAAAAGTATTATTTGGGAATGTGTATCCAAAACCAAATTTAGAAGAAACTGAACTACAGTAAACTTTTAACAGAAATGTAATTTAAAGATTTAGAAATTTATCATTTTAATGACACAAGAAATAAGCATTTCTCCTACGAAGCCACCTGTAACACATTAAGTATAAATCATAATTTCTCAAGTGCTGTTTTGGGACCTTTATGTTGCAATTCCAGATGCATAAGTTAACCTGATTAAGCAAGGGTATTGTTGCATTTGGGGTGAGCAAAAACAAAGTGATGAAAGACAGACCTTAAAATAGCTTAGAGGAGAAACACTTTGGAATTTAAATTTGATGTAGAGTAAATGTGAGGGGAAAATAACATAAAGTAATTAAGATTTAATGTATAAATATCTACATAACAGAGAATCATTAATCTACTAATCATGTTAGCTCTATTATTTTTAAGTTGTGGCATGAAAAGATTCCCTTATTTAAAAATATAATGGTGTGGCTCAGTGGATTGAGCATCATCCCATGGACTGAGGGGTCCTTTTTCCATTCCAGGTCAGGACACATGCCCGGGGTTGCCAGCTCCATCCCCAGTAGGGGGCGTGCAGGAAGCAGCTGATCAATGTTTCTCTCTCATTGATGTTTCTATTTCCCCCTTCCTCTCTCTAAATAATCAATAAAAACATATTTTAAAATATATATTAAAAACAGTACCAAAAAGTCTAAATCAGAAGAAAAACTATGTATTTTACCATTCAAATGTACCATATAAAATACAGAGTTCAGCCCTGGAAAGTTTGGCTCAGCGGTTAGAGTGTCTGCCTGTGGACCAGAGAGTCCCGGGGTCAGTTCCCGATAAGGGCACATACCTCAGTTGCAGTTTGTCCCAGGCTCCTGTTGGGGTCACGTGGGTGGCAACCACTTGATGTGTCTCTCTTACATCAATGTTTCTCTCTCTCTCTTCCTCCCTCTCTCCCTCCCACTCTATCTGAAGATAAATGCAAAAATGTCCTCGGGTGAGGATAAAAATAAATAAATAAATGACATAAAATACAGAGTTCAGTCTTAAACTTAGAGCCTCTTAAAAGTTTTACTAAAAACCTTCAATATTTTTAACAATACTTTTATAAGGCTTACAAAATGTCAGTTACTATTTAAGCACTTTACAAATATGAAATCATTAAATCTTCATAATAATTCATGGCTTAAGTACTATTATTCTCATTTTACAAATAAGAAAACACATTGCTTTTGGCTGGGTAAAATTTCCAAAATATTTATGTTAAGTATCTTGCCCAAAGTCACAAAGCTAACAAGTGGCAGACCAGACCTGAACCCAGACAATTGCTCCAGACTATGATCGTATCTATTATACTATATGTTATGTTGCTTCTCTAATGCTTAATATTAGCTGTCCAGAAGATTAATAAATATCATGTGTAGAATCAAACTAAAATGGGGTAACTTATGTCAAGGACCAAATGGAGATGGTCAATGCAGGCACAAAAGGAACCTAACCTTACAAGAATGTATAGCTCGTCCTGGCCGGTTTGGCCTAGTGGTTAAGAGCGTCAGCCTGCAGACCAAAGAGTTGCGGGTTCGATTCCGGTCAAGGGCACATCGACTAGTTGCGGGGTCATGGGGGGGGGCAACCAGTCAATGCATCTCTGTCACATTGTTGTTTCTCTCTCCTTCCCTTCCTCCCTCCCACTGTACCTGAAGATAAATGAAAAGAAAAAAAAAAATCCTTGGGTGAGGATTAAAGAAAAAAAGAATTTATAGCTCTTCTTAGAAATCAGCAGATGATATCATCCAATAACCAAATGCCAAGTTCATCTTTAGACTTCTTTGTTGCCCTGACTTAGCTGCCCTGATCCAAATAAGAAAGATCATTAAGCAACTAATCAACTAAAAAAGCAAAAAAAAACAATTTGGTATTCATCCCATACAAATCCCTTAGTCTATAAGCAACTTGGAACTCATTACTCTCATAACCTTTAATGTCCGAGCTTGCAAGTCAAAAACCTTACAGTAATCTCATCTTTCTGCTTTTTAAAAACTCAGTATGCAGAGTTTGTTTTTTGTTTTTGTTTTTTTAATATGTTTTTATCTATTTTTTTTTAAGAGAGGAAAGGAGAAATAGAAACATTGATGTGAAAGAGAAACATCAACTGGCTGCCTACTGCATGCTCCCTACTGGGGATCAAGCCTGCAACCTGGGCATGTGCCCTGACTGGGAATTGAACCGGGACCTCTAAGTCCATGGGATGACACTCAATCCACTGAGCCACACAGGCTGGGCCAGAGTTTGTTTTTTTAACAAAGGAAATAATAATGTATTTTGAGTTTTTTTAATTGAACAAAATATCAAAAAATATTAAGGCTAAAGACATTAACTACATTCTACTACAACTCCCCATACACACTTGAATTCCCCATGAAGATATTCAATGAATGATCACAGAGATTTTACTTGAACACTGCCAGTGACAGGGAATTTATACTGAAGTGGACAATTTTATTTTCAGGAATTAAATATTTTTTTGAAATCCTCCTTTAAGCTTTTATCCTATTTCTACCCTATCTTCTAAAGTCACACAATATTAATGTCATTTTTCTTTTACACTGCTGCTCTTTAAATATGAGAAGAAATATCATGTACTAATTTCCCCTCACCCAGGCTAAACATTCCACTTCCTTTAAAATGTCTTCAGGTATCCGGTGCAGTTTTCTCACATTTCTATTTTTTACTCTTCTGGACATGCTCTAATCTGTCTTGTATCTTTTTTTTTTTAATCCTCACCCGAGGATATTTTTTTACATTAATCTTCAGATAGAGCCGGAGGGAGAGAAGGAGTAAGAGAAAGAGAGAGAGAGAGAGAGAGAGAGAGAGAGAGAGAGAGAGAGAGAGAGAGAGAGAGAGAGAGAGACATCAATTGGTTGCCACCTGCACAACCCCAACAGGGGCCGGGGACGAACCACAACCAAGGTACGTGCCCTTGGCTGGAATCAAACCCGGGACTCTTTGGTCCATGGACGACGCTCTTATCGCTGAGCTGTCTTGTATCTTTTAAAGTGCACCATTTCCAAAACAAATTCCATATTCCAGGAGCATTTGTCCACAATTGATTAACAACATTACTTTTCATTCTAAGTACTGATAATGTAGATCAATACTGACTTTTAAAATAATTTTCTTACCTTTTATTTAACTCTATTTTTATTGTTGACACTATTATAGATGTCTCCCTCCCCCCACTTTGCCCACCTCCACCCAGACCCTTCTTCCCTCTGGATATCATCACACTGTTGTCTGTATTTATGGGTTATGCGTACATGTTCTTTGGCTAATCCTTTCACTTTCTTTCATCAAGTCTATCCCTTCCCCCTTCCCTCTGACAATTATCAGTCTGTTCCACGTATCCATGCCACTGGTTCTATTTTGTTCATCAGTTTGTTTTGTTCATTAGATTCAACACATTAAGTGAGATCATAGGTATTTCTCTATATCTGACACCATATTGTTTTCCATAGTGGCTGCACCAGTCTGCATTCCCACCAGCAGCGACTAGAGTCCCCTTTTCTCCACACCCTCACCAGCACTTGTTTGATGATTTGTTGATGGCAGGCATTCTGGCAGGTGTGAGCTGATACCTCATAGTTGTTTTAATTTGCATTTCTCTGATGATTAGTGACGTTGAGGATTTATTCATATGTCTCTTATGTCCTGTTTGGAGAGGTGTCTAGGTCCTCTGCCCATTTTTTAATTAGGTTCTTTGTCTTCCTTTTGCTGAGTTGTATGAGTACTCTATATACTTTGGAAATTAACCCCTTATCGTTAGCAGTTATGCTCTCCCATATAGTGGGTTCCCTTTCCATTTTGATGCTTGTTTCTTTTGCTGTGCAGAAGCTTCTTGGGTTAATGTAGTCCCATCTGTTAATTTTTTCCTCTGTTTCTCTTGCCTTAGGCATTGTTGTACCAGTGAACATTTTGCTGCATGTGATGTCTGAAATTTTGTTGCCTACATTTTCTTTTAGGATTTTTCTAGATTCACAAGTCACATTTAAGTCTTTTGTCCATTTATTCTTGTGTATGGTATAAGTTGGTGGTCTAGTTTCATTTGTTTGCACGTAGCTGTCCAATTTTCCCAACACCATTTATTAAAGAGGCTGTCTTTGTTCCAGTTATGCTCTTGCCACCTTTGTCAAATATTAATTGAGCATAATGACTTGAGTCGATTTCTGGATTCTCTGTTCTGTTCCATTGATCTATATGCCTGTTCTTGTGCCAGTACCAGTCTGTTTTGATTACAATGGCTTTGTAGTATAACCTGATATCCGGTATTGTAATCCATCCTACTTGTTTTTCTTTTTCAAGATTGCTGTAGCTATTCGGGGTCTTTTTTGGTTCCATATGAACTTTTGGAGTATTTGTTCTAGTTCTGTGAAATATGTTACTGGTATTTTGATGGGGATTGCATCGAATCTATAGATTGCTTTGGGTAATATGGACATTTTAATGATATTAATTCTTCCAATCCATGAACAAGGTATGTGCTTCCACTTTTTTATATCTTCCTCTATTTCTTTTTTCAATGTCTTGTAGTTTTGTGCAAATAGATCCTTTACTTCTTTGGTTAAATTTATTCCTAGGTATCTTAATTTTTTTGCTGCGATGGTAAATGGGATTGTTTTTTTAGTTTCTCTTTCTGTGAGTTCATCATTGGTGTATAAGAATGCCGTCCATTTCTTGACGTTAATTTTGTATCCTGCTACTTTTCCAAATTCATTTATTAGGTCTAGTAGATTTTTGATGGAGTCTTTAGGGTTTTCTATGTATAATATCATGTCATCTGAGAATAATGACAGTTTCACTTCTTCCTTTCCAATTTGGATTCCTTTTATTTTTTCTTCACGTCTGATTGCTGTGGCTAAGACTTCCAGTACTATGTTAAATAAGAGTGGCGAAAGTGGGCATCCCTGTCTTGTTCCTGTTCTTAAGGGAAATGTTTTTAGTTTTTGCCCATTGAGTATGATGTTGGCTGTAGGTCTTTCATATATGGCCTTTATAATGTTGAGATATGATCCCTCTATTCCCAAATTGCTGAGTGTTTTTATCAGAAATGGGTGCTGAATTTTGTCGAATGCTTTTTCAGCATCTATTGATATGATCATGGGGTTTTTATCTTTCATTTTGATTATGTGGTGTATCACATTTATTCATTTTCGAATATTGAACCAGCCTTGCATCCCTGGGATGAATCCCACTTGGTCATGGTGAATAATTTTTTTGATGTATTGCTGGATCCGATTTGCTAGTATTTTGTTCAGGATTTTGGCATCTATATTCATCAGGGATATTGGCCTGTAGTTTTCTTTCTTTGTAGTGTCTTTTTCTGGTTTTGGAATTCGAATTATGCTGGCCTCATAAAATGAGTTTGGAAGTCTTCCTTCTTCTAAAATTTTTAGAAATAGTTTGAGAAGAATGGGTGTTAGTTCTACTTTGAATGTTCAGTAAAACTCCCCTGTGAAGCCATCTGGGCCTGGACTTTTGTTTGTTGGGAGAGTCTTGATTACATCTTCAATTTCCTTGGTTGTTATTGGTCTGTTCAAGTTTTCTATCTCTTCCCGGTCCAGTTTTGGTAGACTAAGTGTTTCTAGAAATTTGTCCATTTCGCTTAGATTGTCAAATTTGTTGCCATATAAATGTTCATAGTTAACGATCCTTTGTATTTCTGTGGTGTCAGTTGTTGCTTCTCCTCTTTCGTTTCTGATTTTGTGTATTTGGGTTCTCTCTCTTTGTTTCTTGGTGAGTCTACCTAAGGGTCCATCAATCTTGTTTATCTTTTCAAAAAACCAGCTCTTTGTTTCATTGATCCTTTGAATTGTTTTTTTGGTCTCCATGTTGTTTATTTCTGCTCTGATCTTTACTATTTCCTTCCTTCTACTTGCTCTGGGGTTTTCCTTTTGTTTGCTTTCTAGTTCTTCAAGTTGTGAGGTTAGAAAGTCTATTAGAAATTTTTCTTGTTTCTTGAGGTAGGCCTGTAGTGCTATGAACTTCCCTCTCAGAACTGCTTTCGCTGCATCCCACAGATTTTGTGTTGTTGTGTGTTCATTTTCATTGGTTTCCAGGAAGTTTTTAATTTCTTCCTTGATCTCCTCGGTAACCCATTCATTGTTTAATAACATGCTATTTAGCCTCCATGTATTCAAATGTCTTTGCATGTTCTTCTTGCAATTGATTTCTAGTTTCATGCCATTGTGATCTGAGAAGATGCTTGATATGATTTCAATCTTCTTGAACTTGTAGAGACTTCGTTTGTGTCCTAACATGTGGTCTATCTTTGAGAATGTCCCATGTGCACTTGAGAAGAATGTGAATTCTGTAGTTTTGGGGTGTAATTCTCTGTAAATATCTATTAAATCCATTTGGTCTAGTGCTTCATTTAGAGTCTCTGTTTCCTTGTTAATTTTTTGTCTAGAGGATCTATCCAGTGATGTCAGCGGGGTGTTGAAGTCCCCTGCTATGATTGTATTGCTGTCGATTTCTCCTTTGAAGTCCTCCAGAAGATTTTTAATGTATTTTGGTGCTCCTGTATTGGGTGCATATATGTTTACCAAGGTTATCTCTTCCTGTTGGATAGATCCTTTCAATATTATGTAGTGGCCTTCTTTGTCTCTAGTTATGGCCTTCATTTTAAAATCTATTTTATCAGATATGAGTATTGCTACCCCACCTTTTTTTCCCTTTCTGTTTGCCTGGAAGATTTTTTTCCATCCCTTCACTTTCAGCCTATGTGAGTCTTTTGTTGTGAGGTGGGTCTCTTGTAAACAACGTATATATGGGTCATGCTTTCTTATCTAATCCGCTACTCTGTGTCTTTTGATCTGGGCGTACAGTCCATTTACATTTAGGGTGATTATTGATATGTACTTATTTATTGCCATTTTTGTTTAGTGTGGTTCTATTTTCCTTCCTATTTCTTCTACTAATTACAGCAGTCCTTTTAACATTTCTTGCAGTGCTGGTTTGGTGCTAATGTATTCCCTTAGCCTTTTTTTTTGTCTGGGAAGCTCTTTATTTGACCTTCTATTTTGAATGATAGCCTTGCTGGGTAGAGTAGTCTTGGATTCAGATCCTTGTTTTTCATGACCTTGATTACTTCATGCCATTCCCTTCTGGCCTGTAGTGTTTCTATTGAGAAGTCAGCTGATAACCTTATGGGGGGTTCCTTTGTAGGTAACCTGTTGCTTAGCTCTTGCTGCCTTTAGGATTCTCTCTTTGTCTTTAATTTTTGGCATTTTAATTACTATGTGTCTTGGTGTGGGCCTCTTGGGTTCTTCTTACTTGGGACTCTCTGTGCTTCTTGAACTTGAATGCCTTCTTCCTTCACCAAATTAGGGAAATTTTCTGTCACTATTTCTTCAAATATATTCTCTAACCCTTTCTCATTTTCTTCTTCTTCGGCGACTCCTATGATGTGAATATTATTACGTTTCCAGTTGTCCCACAGTTCTCTTAAGCTGTCTTCCTGTTTTTTCATTGTTTTTTCCTTTTGGTTTTCTGATTGGTTGATTTTTTCTACCCTGTCTTCTAATTCACTGATCCGGTCCTCAGCTTCTTCTACTCTGCTGTTTAGTCCTTCCAATGTGTTCTTCATTTCTGCTATGTCATTCTTCATTTCCAATTGGTTTATTTTCAATATTTCTATGTCTTTGCTCATGGTGTTGATGTCCTTACACATGCTGTTGAGCTTCCTCAAGATCATGGCTCTGAATTCTAGCTCTGTTAACTTGCTTAACTCCATTTCATTTATCTCATCTTCAGTGGAGGTCTCTTGTTCTTTCATTTGGCATCTGTTTCTTTGTTTTACCATTTTGGCTATCTCAGTGGTTTTTGGAGCCTGCCAAATTTTCCCTGTGGATGTTGGTGTTCTGCTGTTTGTGGCTCCCTGTACTGGGTTTGGATGAGCGTGGGAGGACCCACGTTATACACCACCGTCGAGTCTTACTTTCCTGGGTAGAGTTGCAAGCCCAGAAAAGGTTCAGTTATCCTCTAGCTTTTTGCCTAGAGTCTATTAGTCCTGGTTACTTGAGGATCCTTGGGTTCACAGTTGAATGAAAACCTCCCTCGGGTGTTCAGTGTGAGAGGATTTCTAGAGGGTGGGGCAGATGCTGGTAGTTAATGAGCCTCGATTTGCATTTCAATGGCCCAACTGGATGTGGCTGAATCTCCAAGGGAGGGGCTGCCGCCTCTCCCCAGAGCCCTGGGATGGAGTAAGACGGCCAGGCCACAGTACTGCATGGCCGAAACTCAGCAAAAGCTCTGAGCGCCCTCCAAATCCCGAATGTCCCCACACAGTTCCAGTCCAGTCTGCCCTCCCTCTGCCGGAGCCCAGGTGAATGGCTGCGGCTATGTTAGCACTCTGTCCCGGCCCTCTGCGCTGTGGAGCCGGCTCGGGCTTTAACCCCGAGGGCGGGCGCTGCTCACTGCTAAGGCCGCTGTTGTCTGTGGGCTCCCAGCCCCTCTGGCGCCTCTGCAATCCTATCAGGATCTATTCAGTGTCTCTGGTTGTATGGTCCTCATGAGCTGCTTTTCCGTTGCTTTTTCCCGACGATTTGACTTTGTTTTAGTTGTATTTCCAGTTTGGTCCTGGGAGATGGTCTGTGTAGCTTCCATTCACTCTGCCGCCATTTTGGAATTCATGATATTGATATTTCTAAAGAGTATAGGCCACTTGTTTTGTAGAATATTATTTGATTTGTGTTTGTCTGATGCTTCCTCACAATCAAATTAAGTTTATAATTTTGGTCACATAATATATAATGATGGTGTCATTTTGTTCCATTACATTTTCAATTACATTAGTTATTGGTTTGTTTTTTCTGTGCTACTTTTATTTTTAAATTTTTATTCTTTAATTTATCTTTATTGTTGAAAGTATTTCGAATGTCCCCCTTTTTTTTCCCCCATTGACCACCTACACCCTGCTCCCACCCCCCACCCTGGGCCTTCACTGCAGGATTGTCTGTGTCCATTGGTTATGCATATATACATATAAATTCTTTGGTTATCTCTTCCCACCTCCCTGCTATTCCCTCTGAGATTTGTCAGTCTGTTTCATGCTTCCGTGTCTCTGGATGTATTTTGTTCATCAGTATATTTTGTTCATTAGATTTCATACATAAGTGAGATCATGTGATACTTGTCTTTCTCGGACTGGCTTATTTCATTTAGCATAATACTGCATAATGATGACGTCATTTTATCCTGTTACATTGTCAATTAACATTAGTTATTGGTTTGTTTTTCCTTTGCTTTTTTTTTTTTTTTATCCTCACCCGAGGATATTTTTGCATTTATCTTCATATAGAGTGGCAGGGAGAGTGGGAGGAAGAGAGAGAGAGAAACATGGACATGAGAGAGACACATCAACCGGTTGCCACCCACATAACCCCAACTGAGGCCAGGGACAAATCACAACCGAGGTACATGCCCTCAGCAGGAACCGAACCCGGGACTCTCTGGTCCGTGGGCCGACGCTCTAACAACTGAGCCAATCCGGCCAGGGCTCCATTGCTACTTTTAAAAAATAAGCAGATATATGTACATTTTCTTATTTCCTCTTATTTTTGTATAAAAGTATATTTACTCTTTTATAGTTTGTTTTTTTTTTTACTTTATAGTATATTCTGGAATTCTCTCTATTTCAGTTTATACAAATCTTCCTTATTCTCTTTTACAGCTGCCTAGTCGGTTGTGTAGATTGTTTATTCAACCAATCTCCTATATATGAGCATTTAGGTTTTTTTATTATTCTGTAATTACAAATACTGCAGCAGTAAATAATCTTGTGCATATGTATTTTTATATTATTGAAAATATATTTTGAGAATAAAATCTTAGATATGGGATTTCTGGTCAAAGGATATATATATATTTGTTAGATATTGCCATATTCACCTCTATAGGGAATGTATTATATTGTATACAAGCATTGTTTCCTGAAAGCCTCACCAGTGCCGTGTGTTGAAAACTTGTGAAGTTTTGCCAATCTGACAGGTGAGAAACGGTATCAGTGTGGTTTTTAGTCTGAAGGACTCCCTTTAGTATTTCTTCTAATGCAGGTCTGCATTATAAGACCTGCATTAGAATTGTTTCAGTATTTATTTTATCTGGGAATATCTTATGTTTTCCTTCAATTTTGAAGGCTGGTTTTGCTCTATATAGAATTCTTGTTTGACAATATTCTTTTTTTAGTACTTTGAATATGTCACCCCACAACTTCCAGCCTCCAGGATTTCTGATTAGGAATCAGCTGTTAATCTTATTTAGGATATCTTTTACCTGATGAGTTGCATCTCCTTTATTGTTTTCAAGATTCTCTGTTTTTCAACAGTTTGATTATGAAGTGTCTAGATGTGGATCTCTCTGAGTTTATTCTACTTGGAATCTAATTTGCTAATTGAATAAGTAGGTTAATGTTTTTAAGCAAATTTGGTAAGATTTTGACCATCATGTATTCAAATACTCTTTCTGCCCTTTCTCTCTTTCTTCTGGGAGTCCCATTATGCATATGTTGATATGTTTTATGGTGTCCCACAGGTCTCTGGGACTTTGTTTATTCTTATTTCTTTCTTTTCCCCAGACTGGATAATCTCAATTATGCAGTCTCATATGTATAATGGAATGTGTGTATAATGCATAATAGTTAATCCAGGAAGTAGAGAGAGAAAGGAGCAACAACAACAAAAAAGAAAACTTAAAGAAATTGTAGCCAAAGACTTTCTAAATTTGATGTAAAACATTAATCAATACATCAAAAAAAGCTCAACAGGCTCCAAATAGGATAAATAAAAGATATCCACACCTAGACACAATCACAGGCTTCTACAAGCCAGGCAACGTAGTTTCCTAAAATATTTAGTGGGTTTCTGATTTACTTCCAGACAGTTCTATGTGCTAATAATCACAGTCCAAGTTCTTTTCTCAAGACATTAATTTATTTATCCACTCATCTATTGATGGGCACTTGGGTTGCTTCCATATCTTGGCTATTGCAAATAATGCTGTCATGAACATAGAGGTGTATATGTTCTTTTAAATTAATGTTTTTGAGTTTCTTCAGATATATACCCAGAAGTGGAATCACTGGGTCATAAGACAGTTCCATTTTCATTTTTTCAGGAACCGCCATATTGAATGTAAATTTTAATTGAAACAAAAAAGTAATTTATTTACATTTCTTTGTCTGTACAAGACCTATTTCCTTCCTTATTTAATGTTAGCTATTACATTAATAATAGGCTTCAGTGGGAAGGTACCACCCTTAGTCTAATCTTTGCAGCTGATCTAGCTCCCATTTTCTGGAATTAAAAAAAAATCTTTTATTGAGACAACAGTGGTTTAGAACATTACATAAGTTACAGGTGTGCAACTTTATCAATCAACATCTGTATGTACTACATCATGCTCACCACCAAATTCTAGTTTCCATCCATCACCATACAATATAGGCCCTTTACCTGTTTTGCCCTCCCTACTCCCCCTTTTACCTCTGTTAGCCACAAGTCTGTTGTCTGCCTCTATAAGTTTGTTTTTGTTTTGTTCAGTTTTTGTCGTTGTTTTGTTTTTACTATTCCACATACGAGTGAACTCATATGGTATTTGTCTTTTTCCATTTGATATTTAACTTAGCATAATACCTTCAAGGTCCATCCATGTCACAAATGGCAAGATTTCACCTTTTATTATGACTGAGTAGTATTCCATTGTGTATATATACTGCATCTTTATCCCTTCATTTATCGATGGACACTTAGTTGATTGCCATTTCTCAGCTATTGTAAATAATGCTTCAATGAATATAGAGATACATATGTCTTTTTGAATTGGTGTTTTCGTGTTATTCAGATATATTCCCAGAAGTGGAATTGCTGAATCATATGATAGTTATATTCTTAATTTTTGAGGAATCTCTGTACTGTTTTTCATAGTGGCTATGTACAGGGTTCCCTTTTCTCTATCTTCTCTGATACTTTTTTGTTTCTCGTCTTTTTGATGATAGCCATTCTGACAGGTGTGATGTGATAGCTCATTGTGGTTTTGATTTGCATTTCTCTAATAATTAGTGATGTTGAGCATCTTTTCATGTACCTATTGGCCATCTATATAGTAACTTCTTTGAAAAAGTGCCTATTCAGATTCTCGGCCCATTTTTTAGTTGGTTTGTTTGCAGTTTTGTTATTGTTGTTTTTGAGAAGTATGAATTCTTTATATATTTTGCATATGATTTGCAAATATCTTTTCCCATTTGGTAGGTTGCCTTTTAGTTTTGTTGATAGTTTTCTTTGCTGTGCAGAAGCTTTTTAGTTTGATGTAATCCCATTTGTTTATTTTTGCTTTTGTTTCCCTTGCCATTAGAGTTGAATCCACAAAAGTACCACTAAGAGAGATGTCAAGAGCTTACCACTTATGCTTTCTTCTATGTATTTTATGGTTACAGGCCTTATGTTTAAGTCTTTAATCCATTCTGGGTTAATTTTTGTGTATGGTATAAAATAGTGGTCTAATTTCATTCTTTTGCTTGTGGTTTTTCAGTTTTCCCAACACCATTTATTGAAGAGACTTTGCTTTCTCCATTGCATGTTCTTAGCTGTTCTGTCATAAATTAGTTGTCCATACATGTGTGAGTTTATTTCTGGGCTCTTGATTCTGTTTCATTGATCCATCAACCTGTTTTTCTCACAGTAACGTACTGTTTTGGTTACTATAGCTTTGTAGTATAATTGGAAGTCAGGGAGTGTGATCCCTCTGGCTGTTTTCCCCCCTCAGGATTGCTTTGGCTATTCAAAGTCTTTTGTACTTTAATATAAGTTTTAGGATATTTTGGATTCCGCTTAAACCCACCAGAGCATTTCCTCAGATTTCTGAGACTTTGTAGAAGGGGCAGCTCCAAAATACACTTGCTAACAGCAGCTGAGGCTCTGGAGCTGAGACACACCCCCAGCAGCAGAGGCTCGGGAGTTTACATCCATCCCCAGGCAGCAGCAGCACAGATTGGCAGCTGAGACTCATCCCCAGCAGCATCAGCAGAAGCTGATCAGGAGTGGTGCCCCAGCCCAAGTAGCAGCAAGGCTCGGGCAGCCGAGACCTGGCCCTGACAACTGCAGCAGCGGATTTGGAGTGGAGCCCCTCCCCCAGCAGCAGCAAAGTCCCAGAAGCTGAGCATCCTCCGCCCCCAACAGCAGCAGCAAATTGTGAACTGAGAGAACCCCTGGCAACAGCAGCAGCAGTACCAGCACAAACTGGGAGCTGACACTCGCCCCCAGCAGCATCAGCAGTGACTGATCAGGAGCTGAGCCTCACCAGGCAGCAGCGTACTCCATCAGAGCACTAGCAGGACCCACACACCCCAGCAGTGCACCAGCTGGACCCACACACCCCAGGAGCACCTACCATGACAGACCAATACCAGCCGCCAGTTATCAGTTCTCCAGGACCCACAGCAGGCAAGAGACACCACACACCAAAACAGTCTGGGAGGCACAGCAGCCTTATTTGATACACACCGACCTGCCTACACATTCCAGCATCCCTCACCGGGCCTAGAACTACCGGACTGCTAAAATGGTGAGACAAAGATATAACACCCAAATGAAAGAAAAGGAGGAATCACCAGAATAGGAACTACATGAAATGGAAGACAGCAATTTGTCAGATAAAGAATTCAAAGCAATGACTTTAAGGGTGCTCAAACAATTTAGTGAGAACTACAAACAACTTAATAAGAAATATGAAGAACTCAGTGGAAATTACACCATCTTAAAAACAGAGGTGGAAGCTATGAGTAAAAATCAAGAGGAAATAAAGAATGACATAGCTGTTATGAAAAATACCTTAGAAGGATTCAACAGTAGATTGGAAGAAGCTGAAGACCAAATCAGTGAGTTAGAAGACAAGGTAGAAAAAAACACCCAAATAGAGCAGCAAATGGGGGAAAAAAATTAAAAAGCAGGAGGAGAGTTTAAGGGAGATTTGGGACAATATGAAATATAACAATATTTGCATCATAGGGGTACCAGAAGGAGAATTGGAGAAAGGAATAGAGAACCTGATTGAAGAAATAATGACAGAAAACTTCCCTAATTTGGTGAAGGAAAAGTCATACAAGTCCAGGAAACACAGAGAGTCCCAAGCAAGATGAACCCCCAAAGACCCACAGCTAGGCACATCATAATTAAAATGGCAAACATTAACGACAAAGGAAGAATCTTAAAGGAAGCAAGAGAGAGACAGAAAGTTACCTACAAGGGAGCTCCCATTAGACTGTCAGCTATTTCTCAATAGAAACACTGCAGTCCAGAAGGGAGTAGCATAAAGTATACAAAGTAATGAAAGGTAAGGGTTTGAATCCAAGCAAGGCTCTATCCAGCAAGGCTATCATTCATAATTTAAGGTGAAAAAAAGAGCTTCACAGACAAAAAAAGCTAAAGGAATTTACTACCACCAAACCAGCACTGCAAGAAAGGCTAAAGGGACTGTTGTAAGAAGAAGAAGAAATAGAGAGAGAGGGAGGAGCACAGGCATAAAATAAAAATGGCAACTAACAAGTATCTATCAATAATAACCTTAAATGTAAATGGCTTAAATGCTCCAGTCAAAAGACATAGGGTAGCTAATTGGATAAGAAAACATGACCCATATATACGCTGTCTACAAGAGACCCACCTCACAACAAAAGACTCACACAGGATGAAAGTGAAGGGATGGAAAAAAAATTTTCCAAGCAAATGGAAATGAAAAACAAAGCTGGTGTAGCAATACTCATATCTGATAAGATAGACTTCAAAGCAAGGGCCATAATAAGAGACAAAGAAGGTCACTACATAATATTAAAGGGATCAATCCAACAAGAGGTTATAACCCTAGTAACATATATGTACCAAATACAGGAAAACCAGAATATATTTTAAAACTTCCGGAAGACTTCAAGGGAGAGATCAATAGCAAAACAATCATAGTGGATGACTTCAACACACCACTGACACCACTTGATAGATCCTCTAGACAAAAAATTAACAAGGACACAGAGTTCTTAAATGACAAACTAGATCAGTGGGACTTAATTGATATTTACAGAACATTGCACCCCAAAGCTGCAGAATTTACATTCTTCTCAAGTGCACACGGGACATTCTCAAAGATAGACCACATGTTAGGACACAAACGAAGTCTCTACAAATTCAAGAAGATTGAAATTATATCAAGCATCTTCTCAGATCACAATGGCATGAAACTAGATATCAATTATAACAAAAACACACAAAAACATTCAAACACATGGAGGCTAAGTAGCATGTTATTAAACAATGAATGGGTTACCAAGGATATCAAGGAAGAAATTAAAAACTTCCTGGAAAATGAAATTGAACACACAACAACACAAGATCTGTGGGACACAATGAAAGCCGTCCTGAGAGGGAAGTTTATAGCACTACAGGCCTACCTCAAGAAACAAGAAAAATTCCTAATTGACTTTCTAACCCTACAACTTAATAAACTCTAAAGTAAGTAAAAAAAAACCCAGAGCAGGAGATTCCAAAATGGCGGCAGAGTGAATGGAAGCTACACAGACCATCTCCCAGGACCAAACTGGAAATACAACTAAAACAAAGTCAAATCGTCGGGAAAAAGCAACGGAAAAGCAGCTCATGAGGACCATACAACCAGAGACACTGAATAGATCCTGATAGGATTGCAGAGGCGCCAGAGGGGCTGGGAGCCCACAGACAACAGCGGCCTTAGCAGTGAGCAGCGCCCGCCCTCGGGGTTAAAGCCCGAGCCGGCTCCACAGCGCAGAGGGCCGGGACAGAGTGCTAACATAGCCGCAGCCATTCACCTGGGCTCCGGCAGAGGGAGGGCAGACTGGACTGGAACTGTGTGGGGACATTCGGGATTTGGAGGGCGCTCAGAGCTTTTGCTGAGTTTCGGCCATGCAGTACTGTGGCCTGGCCGTCTTACTCCATCCCAGGGCTCTGGGGAGAGGCGGCAGCCCCTCCCTTGGAGATTCAGCCACATCCAGTTGGGCCATTGAAATGCAAATCGAGGCTCATTAACTACCAGCATCTGCCCCACCCTCTAGAAATCCTCTCACACTGAACACCCGAGGGAGGTTTTCATTCAACTGTGAACCCAAGGATCCTCAAGTAACCAGGACTAATAGACTCTAGGCAAAAAGCTAGAGGATAACTGAACCTTTTCTGGGCTTGCAACTCTACCCAGGAAAGTAAGACTCGACGGTGGTGTATAACGTGGGTCCTCCCACACTCATCCAAACCCAGTACAGGGAGCCACAAACAGCAGAACACCAACATCCACAGGGAAAATTTGGCAGGCTCCAAAAACCACTGAGATAGCCAAAATGGTAAAACAAAGAAACAGATGCCAAATGAAAGAACAAGAGACCTCCACTGGAGATGAGATAAATGAAATGGAGTTAAGCAAGTTAACAGAGCTAGAATTCAGAGCCATGATCTTGAGGAAGCTCAACAGCATGTGTAAGGACATCAACACCATGAGCAAAGACATAGAAATATTGAAAATAAACCAATTGGAAATGAAGAATGACATAGCAGAAATGAAGAACACATTGGAAGGACTAAACAGCAGAGTAGAAGAAGCTGAGGACCGGATCAGTGAATTAGAAGACAGGGTAGAAAAAATCAACCAATCAGAAAACCAAAAGGAAAAAACAATGAAAAAACAGGAAGACAGCTTAAGAGAACTGTGGGACAACTGGAAACGTAATAATATTCACATCATAGGAGTCGCCGAAGAAGAAGAAAATGAGAAAGGGTTAGAGAATATATTTGAAGAAATAGTGACAGAAAATTTCCCTAATTTGGTGAAGGAAGAAGGCATTCAAGTTCAAGAAGCACAGAGAGTCCCAAGTAAGAAGAACCCAAGAGGCCCACACCAAGACACATAGTAATTAAAATGCCAAAAATTAAAGACAAAGAGAGAATCCTAAAGGCAGCAAGAGCTAAGCAACAGGTTACCTACAAAGGAACCCCCCATAAGGTTATCAGCTGACTTCTCAATAGAAACACTACAGGCCAGAAGGGAATGGCATGAAGTAATCAAGGTCATGAAAAACAAGGATCTGAATCCAAGACTACTCTACCCAGCAAGGCTATCATTCAAAATAGAAGGTCAAATAAAGAGCTTCCCAGACAAAAAAAAAGGCTAAGGGAATACATTAGCACCAAACCAGCACTGCAAGAAATGTTAAAAGGACTGCTGTAATTAGTAGAAGAAATAGGAAGGAAAATAGAACCACACTAAACAAAAATGGCAATAAATAAGTACATATCAATAATCACCCTAAATGTAAATGGACTGTACGCCCAGATCAAAAGACACAGAGTAGCGGATTAGATAAGAAAGCATGACCCATATATACGTTGTTTACAAGAGACCCACCTCACAACAAAAGACTCACATAGGCTGAAAGTGAAGAGATGGGAAAAAAATCTTCCAGGCAAACAGAAAGGAAAAAAAAGGTGGGGTAGCAGTACTCATATCTGATAAAATAGATTTTAAAATGAAGGCCATAACTAGAGACAAAGAAGGCCACTACATAATATTGAAAGGATCTATCCAACAGGAAGAGATAACCTTGGTAAACATATATGCACCCAATACAGGAGCACCAAAATACATTAAAAATCTTCTGGAGGACTTCAAAGGAGAAATCGACAGCAATACAATCATAGCAGGGGACTTCAACACCCCGCTGACATCACTGGATAGATCCTCTAGACAAAAAATTAACAAGGAAACAGAGACTCTAAATGAAGCACTAGACCAAATGGATTTAATAGATATTTACAGAGAATTACACCCCAAAACTACAGAATTCACATTCTTCTCAAGTGCACATGGGACATTCTCAAAGATAGACCACATGTTAGGACACAAACGAAGTCTCTACAAGTTCAAGAAGATTGAAATCATATCAAGCATCTTCTCAGATCACAATGGCATGAAACTAGAAATCAATTGCAAGAAGAACATGCAAAGACATTTGAATACATGGAGGCTAAATAGCATGTTATTAAACAATGAATGGGTTACCGAGGAGATCAAGGAAGAAATTAAAAACTTCCTGGAAACCAATGAAAATGAACACACAACAACACAAAATCTGTGGGATGCAGCGAAAGCAGTTCTGAGAGGGAAGTTCATAGCACTACAGGCCTACCTCAAGAAACAAGAAAAATTTCTAATAGACTTTCTAACCTCACAACATAAAGAACTAGAAAGTAAACAAAAAGAAAACCCCAGAGCAAGTAGAAGGAAGGAAATAGTAAAGATCAGAGCAGAAATAAATGACATGGAGACCAGAAAAACAATTCAAAGGATCAATGAAACAAAGAGCTGGTTTTTTGAAAAGATAAACAAGATTGATGGACCCTTAGGTAGACTCACCAAGAAACAAAGAGAGAGAACCCAAATACACAAAATCAGAAACGAAAAAGGAGAAGTAACAACTAACACCACAGAAATACAAAGGATCGTTAACAAATACTATGAACATTTATATGGCAACAAATTCGACAATCTAAGCGAAATGGGCAAATTTCTAGAAACACATAGTCTCCCAAAACTGGACCGGGAAGAGATAGAAAACTTGAACAGACCAATAACAACCAAGGAAATTGAAGATGTAATCAAGACTCTCCCAGCAAACAAAAGCCCAGGCCCGGACGGCTTCACGGGGGAGTTTTACCGAACATTCAAAGAAGAACTAACACCCATTCTTCTCAAACTATTTCTAAAAATTCAAGAAGGAAGACTTCCAAACTCATTTTATGAGGCCAGCATAATTCAAATTCCAAAATCAGAAAAAGACAATGCAAAGAAAGAAAACTACAGGCCAATATCCCTGATGAACATAGATGCCAAAATCCTTAATAAAATACTAGCAAATCGGATCCAGCAATACATCAAAAAATTTATTCACCATGACCAAGTGGGATTCATCCCAGGAATGCAAGGCTGGTTCAATATTCACAAATGAATAAATGTGACACACCACATAAACAAAATGAAAGATAAAAACCACATGATCATATCAATAGACGCTGAAAAAGCATTCGACAAAATTCAGCACCCATTTCTGATAAAAACGCTCAGCAATTTGGGAATAGAGGGATCATATCTTGATATAATAAAGGCCATATATGAAAGACCTAAAGCCAACATCATACTCAATGGGCAAAAACTAAAATCATTTCCCTTAAGAACAGGAACAAGACAGGGATGCCCACTTTCGCCACTCTTATTTAACATAGTACTGAAAGTCTTAGCCACAGCAATCAGACGTGAAGAAAAAATAAAAGGAATCCAAATTGGAAAGGAGGAGGTGAAACTATCATTATTCGCAGATGACATGATATTATACATAGAAAACCCTAAAGACTCCATCAAAACTCTACTAGACCTAATAAATGAATTTGGCAAAGTAGCAGCATACAAAATTAACATCAAGAAATCGACGGCATTCTTATACACCAATGATGAACTAACAGAGAAAGTAAAAAAACAATCCCATTTACCATCACGGCAAAAAAATTAAGATACCTAGGAATAAACTTAACCAAAGAAGTAAAGGATCTATTTGCAGAAAACTATAGGACATTGAAAAATGCAATAGAGGAAGATATAAAAAAGTGGAAGCACATACCTTGTTCATGGATTGGAAGAATTAACATCATTAAAATGTCCATATTACCCAAAGCAATCTATAGATTCAATGGAATCCCCATCAAAATACCAGTGACATATTTCACAGAACTGGAACAAATACTCCAAAAGTTCATATGGGACCAAAAAAAGACCCCGAATAGCCACAGCAATCTTGAAAAAGAAGGACAAAGTAGGTGGGATCACAATATGGATATCAGGTTATACTACCAAGCTACTGTAATCAAAACAGCCTGGTACTGGCACAAGAACAGGCATATAGAGTAGTGGAACAGAACAGAGAATCCAGAAATTGACCCAAGACATTATGCTCAATTAATATTTGACAAAGGTGGCAAGAACATATAATGGAGCAAAGACAGCCTCTTTAATAAATGGTGTTGGGAAAATTGGACAGCTACATGCAAAAAAAATGAAACTAGACCATCAACTTATACCATACACAAGAATAAACTCAAAATAAATGGGTAAAAGACTTAAATGTGACTCATGAATCCATAAAAATCCTAGAAGAAAATGTAGGCAACAAAAATTCGGACATAATACACAGCAGAATCTTCACTGATACATCACCTAAGGCAACAGAAACAAAGGAAAAAATGAACACATGGGACTACATCAAACTCAAAAGCTTCTGCACAGCAAAAGAAACAACCATCAAAGTGGAAAGGCAACCCACTGTATGGGAGAGCATAATTGCCAATGATATATCAGATAAGGGGTTAATCTCCAAAATATATAGAGTGCTCATACAACTCAACAAAAGGAAGACAAAGAACCCAATTAAAAAATTGGCAGAGGAACTAGACACCTCTCCAAACAGGACATACAAATGGCTAAGAGACTTATGAAGAAATGCTCAACATTGCATCATCAGAGAGATGCAAATTAAAACAACAATGAGGTATCACCTCACACCTATCAGAATGGCCGCCATCAACAAATCATCAAAGAACAAGTGTTGGCAAGGGTGTGGAGAAAAGGAGACTCTAGTACACTGCTGGTGGGAATGCACACTGGTGCAGCCACTGTGGAAAACACTATGGTGTTACCTCAAAAAATTAAAAATGGAATCACCCAGTGATCCCACTTCTAGGAATATACCCTAAGAAACCTGAAACACCAATCAGAAAGAATACATGTACTCCCATGTTCATAGCAGCACTATTTACAATAGCTAAGATCTGTAAACAGCCCAAGTGCCCATCAGTGGATGAATGGATAAAAGGGCTGTGGTACATATACACAATGGAGTACTATGCAGCTGTAAGAAAGAAAGATCTCTTATCCTTTGAGATGACATGGAGGGAACTCGAGAGTATTATCCTAAGCGAAACAAGCCAAGCAGAGAAAGACAAATATCACATGATCTCACTCATTTGTGGAATATAATAAACATAACAGTCTGGGGAACAGGGTAAACCCAGAGATGTGAAAGTAGGGTATAAACTGACAACCCCCAGAAGAGGGGGTGCGGGGGGAGGGAAGAGATAAACCACAGAACTTATACGCATGTATGCATAACTGATGGACATGGACAACAAAGCTAGGGAAGGGGTGGAGGGGCGGGGAGGAGGGTGTCAATGGGGAAAAAAGGAGAAACATCTGTAACAAAAATAAATTAATAAAAAATAAAAAAATAAAAAAGAAATATCAATATCATGAAAGACTAAGAAAATTTGAAAAATCATCCCAGATTAAAGGAAATTTAGGAGACAAGGCAGCAAACTGTAGTGCGTAACCCTGATTGGATAGAGGATCAATGCAAAAAAACGTCTTAGGGACATTACTGAGACAACTGCCAGAAATTAAATAAGGACTGTAAATTAGATAATACTAATGTATCAATGCAAAATCTCCTAAGTTTGGTAATTGTATTATGGATATATAAGCAGATATTTTCTTGTTCTTAGGAAATATACATAGAAGTATTTAGGGGCATTATGTCTACAACTCTCACTCTAAAATTACTCAGGAAATTTTATGTGTGTGTGTGTGTGTGTGTGTGTGTGTGTGTGTGTGTGTGTATGATCTAGCAATTCCTCTTTGGGTATATAACCAAAAGAATTAAAAGGAGGGTCAGAAAGAGGTATTTATACACTCATATTCATAAAAGTATTATTCATAATAGCTAAAATGTGGAAGCAACACAAGTGTTCATTGACAGATAAATGGACAAACAAAATGTGGTACATACATACAATGGAATATTATTCAATCTTACTATGGAAAAATAATTTTGCAATATGCTACCACATGAGGACATGATGCTAATTGAAATGTCAGTCACAAAAAGAAAAGTACTGTATGATTATACTTATATGAGACATTCAGAGTAGCCAAAATTATAGACAGAAAGTATAATGGTAGTTTCCAGGTGCTGGGAAGAGGGAAGAATGGGGAATTATTGTTTAATGGGAATAGGGTTTCAGTCTTACAAGATGAAAAGAGATATGGAGATGCAGTATGGCATTTGATGGTGAACATTATAAATGCATTTAATGCCACAGAACTGTACTCTTAAAATTGTTAATATGGGTGAATTTTATGTTGTGTATTTTACTATAATAAAAATGGAAAAATACATATATGTGTGTAGAGAGAGAGTGAAGGAAAAGAGTGATAATGAAAAAAGAAACAAAATATTAAAAATTACTGAATTTAGCCCTGGCCGGTTTGGCTCAGTGGTTAGAGCGTCAGCCTGCGGTCCAGAGAGACCCGGGTTCGGTTCCCGCTAAGGGCATGTACCTTGGTTGCAGTTTGTCCCCGACCCCGGTTGGTCGTGCGGGAGGCAGCCACTCGATGTGTCCCTTTCACGTCGATGTTTCTCTCTCTCTCTCTCTTCCTCTCTCTCCCTCCCACTCTGTCTGAACAAAAAATGGAAAAATGTCCTTGGGTGAGGAAAAAAAAAAAAAAGAGTAAAAAAAAAAATTACTGAATTTAAGTGAAGGGTATACAAAAATTTGTTCTATTCTTGCTACTTTTTGGGTTTGAAATTAGATCAAAATTAAAATTTTAAAAAGATACCAATGGCCCTGGCCAGTTTGGCTCAGTGGTTAGAGTGTCAGCCTGCGGTCCAGAGAGACCCAGGTTCAGTTCCCGCTAAGGGCACGTACCTCGGCTGCAATTTGTCCCCGGCCCTGGTTGGTCGTGCAGGAGGCAGCCACTCGATATGTCCCTTTCATGTAGATGTTTCTCTCTCTCTCTCTTCCTCTCTCTCCCTCCCACTCTATCTGAACAAAAAATGAAAAAATGTCCTCGGGTGAGGATAAAAAAAAAAAGATACCAATGATCTATAGCCATCAAATGTTTTATTAAACAGTGCCTCTGCATTAAGTGAACATATATTTGATGATGAGCAATGAGAAATAACTATTGAAAGATAGGAGAAAAGAGGCAGTAAATTAAAGGTGGCAAAGTTTAGAAAAGTCCAAAAGGAAACAAGATTTATATGAATAGTTATATCAACAAAACAGAATTTATGAAAGGTAGTTCTTAAGCAATAGATTATGTTGGAAATAGGCCACTAGATTAAACTCTGGGAGAGTATATGTTTTTAATGTGTAATTCAGATTTTTTGGTAAGGGTCTTTTTTATAAGAAATTCAGAAATGAGGTAGAAAACATATTAGGCCTATTACACAGAGAAAAAATTGGCAAAATCTTGTGATGGATAAGTCATATCAAATAAAGAACTAGGAAATCAAAGATGACTTCAGGCTTCAAGCAGAGCTAACTAATAATAATTGCACACCATAACAGGAAAACGAAAACAGGTAAGTTTAGTGATAAGTGTTTAAAATAATGAATTTCAGGTGTTGGTAGGAAATCCAATCAGAGACATTTTATACTTCCTCTTTTCCACAATAAGGTTTTTCACTTCACTTTTATCCATTTTCTAGCTTCCTTCTTCAGGTGTTTCTTAAATTTCATTGTATTCCTACTGTACATCTTTGGCTATTTTTGAAATTCTCCCCACCCACTCATCTAAATTCTTCTTTCAGATCACACCCTTAAAATTATTATATATTTCATCAACATAACCATTATTACTACAGCTATGGTGAATCTCAACAGCCTTAAATATTAACAATTATATATGATCAACTATAAATAATAGTTATTATTATTTGTTAATCCTCACCCAAGGATAGTTTTTCCATTGATTTTTAGAGAGAGTGGAAGGGAGGGGGAAGGAGTGAGAGAGACAGAGAAGCATCTATATGAGACACATAAATTGGTTGCCTCCACATGCACCGTGACCAGGGCGAGGGGATGGAACCTGCAACCCAGGTACATGCCCTTGACCAGGAATCAAACCCACAACCCTCCCGTGTACAGGCCGATGCTCTAACCACCGAGCAACACTGGCCAGAGCTATAATAGTTAATTATTATTAGGTATACCTATTTCCACCTACTGGAAATAAATTTTATTTTTTAATAATTGTTTTCTGCAATTTGGGCGATTTTCTTTGTTAAAGATTATTTTAGTTTGCTCAGGCTACCATAACATAGTATCACAGACTGGGTGGCTTAAACATTTATTTTCTCACAGTTCTAGAGACTGAAAGTCCAAAATTAACATGCTAGTACAATAGTTCTTGTGAGAACAATTCCTTTCTGGTGAGAGAGCAAGATGTCTGGTGTCTTTTCTTATAGGGGCACTAATTCCAGCATGAGGGCCCCACTCTCATGATCTCATCTAAACCTAATAACCACCATCTTAGCCCTATCTCCAAATACCATCACATTGAAGGTTAAATCTTCAACATATGAATTTGGTGGGGAGGAACACAATTCAGTCCATAGCAAAGACCTAACTTGTGTATAAGTTTAACTCTGCTAGTTAATGAGATGCCATTTGGATATTATTCTTAATCTTAGTGGTAAAGATGGAGCAAAAGATCATTAAAAATATATCCATTAATTTGTAATGTATGTCTCTATTAGCAACTTTAAATATCATTTCATTGTTTAATATTTCCTTTGAAGAAATGTTTACAAAAAATAAAAATTTTGATATTAAAATGGAATAATTTGGACATTTGAAATGTATAAATGAGTATTATAGCAAATAAATGAAAACCTGATGGTAATTTTATCATATATAATAGTGTGTCAAACACTTTCTCCTTCCTAGTTCTCAAATTCTCATGTTAACATGTTAACCATGGCACCATCTTGTGGATATTTTATCAAATAGCTGAACTGTGCAAACATTTACATGGAAATATGGAAAATGAAGGTATCTGTGGAAAAAACAAATGAAATTTTAAAAATAAAGTTTGAGTAAATAAAATAAAATGTTGACAAGTAATCTTCCTCAATCTCTTTCAAGGGGCTTCAACTATATAAGTAAATTCTTAAACCAGCTCCAGAATGTTTTTTTTTTTCTTTTTAAAGTATTTCTGCATTAATGCTTATATAAAATTTCAAACTGGCCAGCTAGTTCTGAATATACCAAATAGATTATATTTTAGTCTGATATATTTTAGTATGTATAATGTGTATGTATGCTGACATATATAAATACAAATGTGTGTATGCTAGCTACTGTAATTTTATAATGATTTAACTTCAGGATCTGTTAAAAGATGGGAATTGATATAAAGTAGGATTTTAAAAAGGAAAATGTTTTAGAAATTTACATTTAATCGCTCAGTGGTACTATTATTTCTACTTTGCAGATAAGGAAAACTGAAACTCTGAGTAGTTCTATGACTTACCAAGTTCACCCAGCTAGTAAGTAGTCCTAAATTTAACTCAAGACTTCAAAACCCATATTCTTTTTATTTATTTATTGATTTTAGAGAGAGAGGGAAGGAGGGAGGGAGAGAGAGAGAAGCATCAATTTGTTGTTCCATTTATTTATGCATTCATTGGTTGATTCTTATATGTGCCCTGACCCAACATCCAACCTTGACATATGGAGATGATACTCTAAACAACTGAGCTATCTGACCAGGGCTCTAATTCCATACGTTTCAAGTCACTATTGTTAAGTGAGGACTTACTGCTATCAATTTCTTAATTGTTTTCTGTCTGTTTTGTAGTTTTTAAAAATTTATCTTTATTGTTGAAAGTATTACAGGTGTCCTTCTGCTTTTCCCCCATTGACCCCCTCCTCCCCAATCCCACTCCCTTCCTGCCTTCCCCACATTATGGTCTGTGTCCACTGGTTATGCATATATGCACAGAAGTTCTTTGGTTTATCTCATCCCGCCTTCCCTCCCCCCTTCCCTTTGAGGTTCATCAGGCTAACAACCATTTTGTACTTCTTAATTCCTTCATCTTTTTCACCCAGCCCCCTCCCATCTGGCAAGCAACAAAAAGTTCTCCGTATCTATGAGTCTGTTTCTGTTCTGCTTGCTCATTTTGTTTGTAGATTCAATTGTTGATAGATATGTATTAATTGCCATTTTATTATTCATATTTTTGTTCTTCTTCTCCTTCAAGAAGACCCTTCAACATTTCATATAATAGTGGTTTGGTGGTGATGAACTCCTTCAGCTTTTTCTTGTCCTGGAAACTCTTGATATGTCCATTGATTCTAAATGACAGCTTTGCAGGATAGAGTAATATTGGTTGTAGATCGTTGCTTTTCATCATCTTGAATATCTCTTGCCACTCCTTTCTGGCCTGCAAAGTTTCTTTTGAGAAATCAGCTGATAGTCTTATGGGAGCTCCTTTGCAGGTAACAAACTGCTTTTCTCTTGCTGCTTTTAAGATTCTCTCTTTGTCTTTAATCTTTGGCATTTTGATGATGAGGTGTCTTAGTGTGGACCTCTTTGGGTTCATCTTGTTTGGGACTCTCTGTGCTTTCTGGACTTGTATGTCTGTTTCCTTCACCAAGTTAGGGAAGTTTTCTGTCATTGTTTTATCAAACAGGTTTTCCATTTCTTGCTCTCTCTCTTCTCCTTCTGGCACCCCCATAATTCAAATGTTGGCATGCTTGAAGTTGTCCCAGAGGCTCCTTACACTATCCTCATTTTTTTGGATTCTTTTTTCTTTTTGCTGTTCTGATTGGGTGTTTTTGCTTCCTCATATTCCAAATCGATGGTTTCCTTCTTGGCTTTACCTACTCTACTACTGATTCTCTGTAAATTATTCTTTATTTCAGTTAGCACATCTTTCATTTCTGTCAGGTCCTTTTTTATGTTGTTGATGTTCTCACTAAGTTCCTTGGAGGTCTCCTTAAGTTCCTTGAAGGTCTCACTAAGTTCTTTGAAAATCTCATCAAGTTCCTTGAGCAACCTTAGTGTGAGTACCATATAATAACAAAATACTCCTAATCACTCCCTCCCATTCCTTATATCACTATTGTCATTTATTTTACTTATATATACACTCATATATACACATATAAATATAATTGAATACATTTGTTATCATTTTGAACAAAATGTTTTATGTCGGGTCAATTGAGAATAAAAAAAGTAAAAGTTTTTAATTATTTCTTACTCCTTTTTTTTTTTTAATCCTCACCCGAGGATATTTTTTCCATTTATCTTTAGATAGAGTGGAAGAGGGAAAGGGGGGAGATGAGAGAGAGAGAGAGAGAGAGAGAGAGAGAGAGAGAGAGAGAGAGAGAGAAACATCAATGTGAGAGAAACACATCGATTGGTTGCCTCCCGCACAACCCCGACCAGGGCCAGGGACAAATTGCAACCAAGGTACGTGCCCTTGGCCGGAATCGAACCCTCGACTCTTTGGTTTTCAGGTCGAAGCTCTACCACTGAGCCAAACTGGCCAGTGCTTATTCCTTACTCCTTTAAAAAAAATTTTATTTTTCAATTACAGTTGACATATAATATTATATTAGTTTGAGGAGTATACCCTGGTGATTAGCCATTCTATAACTTTCTAAGTGATGATCCCAATAACTCTCATACCCATGTGATACCATACACAGTTATTAGAATATTACTGACTATATCCCCTATGCTGTACTTTACATCCCCATAACTATTCTGTAACATCCAATTTGTACTTCTTAATCTCTTTGCCTTTTTCACCCATTCCCCCCAACAACCTTCCCATCTGAAATGTCAAAATGTTCTCTGTATCTGAGTCTGTTTCTGTTCTGCTTATTTTATTTTTTAGATTCAATTGTTGATAGATATGTATTTACTGTCATTTTAATGTTCATATTTTTAATCTTTTTTCCTCTTCTTCAAGAAGACTCTTTAACATTTCATGTAATACTGGTTTAGCGGTGATAAACTCCTTTAGCTTTTTCTTGTCTAGAATGCTCTTTATATGTCTTTTGATTCTAAATGATAGCTTTGCTGGGTAGAGTAATCTTGGTTGTAGGTTCTTGCTTTTCATAACATTGAATATTTCTTGCCAATCCCTTCTGGCCTGCAAAGTTTCTGTTAAGAAATCAGCTAACAGTCTTATGGGCGCTCCCTTGTAGGTAACTAACTGCTTTTCTCTTGTTGCTTTTAAGAGTCTCTCTTTGTCTTTAACCTTTTGCATTTTATTTATGATGTGTCTTGGTGTGGGCCTCTTTGGGTTCATCTTGTTTGGGACTCATTGCCTTCCTAGACTTGTATGTCTATTTCCCACACCAGGTTAGGGAAGTTTTTCAAATTGGTTTTCATTTTCTTTCTTTTTTTTTTTTTTTTGCTCTCTCTTTTCTCCTTCCAGCACCCCATGATGCAAATGTTGGAATGCTTGAAGTTGTCCCAGAAGCTTCCTACAGTATCTTCATTTTTTAAAATTATTATTCTTTTTTCATTTTGCTGTTCTGATTGGGTATATTTTGCTTCTTTATATTCCAAATCACTGATCTGATTCTCAGCTTCATCTACCATCTACTCTACTGTTGATTCCTTATAAATTATTCTTCATTTCAGTTAGTGTACCTTCATATATGACTGGCTTTTTTATGGTTTCTATTTCCTCCTGCATGCTGTTGAAGTTATCACTAAGTTCCTTGAAGTTCTCACTAAGTTATTTGAGCATCCTTATAACCATTGTTTTGAACTCTGCATCTGGTAGTTTGCTTGCTGCCATTTCATTTAGTCCCTTTTCCGGAGATTTCTCCTGTTCTTTCATTTGGGACCTGTTTCTTTGTCTCTGCATTTTGGCTGATTCCCTGTGTTTGTTTCTATGTATTAGGTAGAGCTGTTATGTATTCCAGACTTGGTAGAGTGGCCTTGTGTAGTAGGTGTCCTATAGGGCTCAGTGGCACAGCCTACTCAGTCACCTGAGCTGGATGCTCCAGGTGAGCCTGTATGGGCTGTGTGCACTGTCCTATGGTAGTTGAGCCTTGATTGCTGTTGGTGTCACTGGGAGAGATTAACCCCAGGCCAATAAGCGGCGAGGACCAGCTCTAACTACAGAGAAAGAGCTGTTGTGCAGGAGCTGACCTTATGAAGCAGGATTTGCTTCAGTGGGGCTTTGGTGCTCACCGAGTTTGCCCCTTGAGTGTTTTGCTTGTGGAGGGGATAGGATTGTAATCTGGCATGGTCTGAAGCTGTCCACCAGATGCACTGGCTTTGCATTGGGCCTTCCAGGAGATTCAAGGTCAGCTACCACCTATGCCCTGGGGGCCACCCGGCATTAGCTACAGATGGCTGTCACTTGTGCTGGGCTTGGAGGTGCCCAGGAGAGACCAAGCTGGGAACCATGACCAGCGGCTGCTAGTGCCAGGCCTTGAGTCACTTATTAAGAGGTACAGGGTACACAGAGATCAGATGCTGCTTGAGAGATTTTTGGAAAGTTCAGAGCATGAGGCAAGAGAGGCCATTTGTAAGGAAAAGCCACTGAAAACAGATTGAGTTGGGCCTGCAAGTTGGGTGGGGTAGGGTCCCAGGAAATCACCAGAGTGGGGCAAATATTGATAGCCAGGTTGATGGAGACTCACATATGGCACCTGCTTGCCAGCTCTGGGGGAGTGGGTGAGCCTCAGAAAAGGAACAATGATCCCTGTCAGCACTTTTGTCTGGCAGAAAGCTGCCCCCCCAGCTCTTGTCCTGATGCCAGACAATTCAGGTCCTCCCCATATGTCTCTGGTTCCTTTCAAGCTGCTGCCCCAGTGCTAGAGCTCAGAGGGAGTGCGTCAAATTAAGTCTGTGCATGGGCCCTTTAACAGGAACTGCCTGGGACTCTAGAAAACACTCTGTCTCAATCAGCCACAATGCCTACTGGTTTTTACAGCCAAAAATTATGGGAATTTCTCCTCCTGGCACTGGAAACCTGGGCTGGGAGGCCTGGTGTGGGGCTGGGACCCCTTGCTCCTCAGCAGGGACCTCCACAGCCAAGATATCCCTCCCAATTTTTATCCACCACAGGTGGATGTGGGTCCAGCCCATTCTGCATCTCTGCTCCTCCTACTAGTCTCCATGTGGCTTCTTCTTTAAATCCCTAGTTGTAGGACTTCCATTCAGCTAGATTTCAGGTGGTTCTGAATGATGGTTATTCAACAGTTTAGTTTTAATTTTGATATGGTTTGGGAAGACTCGAGTACCGCATTTACCTACACTGCTATCTTGACTGAAAGTCTTCCTTATTCCTTATTCCTTCTCCAATGCTTTCTCTTTTTATATAGACATGAGTTTCCGACCTATACTATTTTCCTTCTCTCTAAAGACCTTCTTTAAACATTGCTTGCACCCTGGCTGGTTTGGCTCAGCGGTTAGAGCTTCGGCCCGCAGACCGGAGAGTCCTGGGTTTGGTTCCCGCTAAGGGCATGTACCTTGGTTGCAGTTTGTCCCGTGTGGCAACCACTCGATGTGTCTCTCTCACATTGATGTTTCTCTCTTTCTCTCTTCCTTCCTCTCTCCCACCCACTTTATCTGAAGATAAATGCAAAAATGTCCTCGGGTGAGGATAAAAAAAATAAAAATAAACATTGCTTGCAAGGCAGATCTACTAGCAACAAATTCTCTCAATTTTTGTTTGAGAAAATTTTTATTTCTCCTTAACTTCTGAATAATTTTGCAGAATACAGAATTCTAGGTTGGTGGGGTTTTCTTAACTTTATTTCTCTCCACTCTCTTCTTGCTTGCACAGTTTCTGAGGAGAAGTCAGATGTACTTTATCTTTGTTTTCTTATAGGTTAAATCCCTCGCCCCTCTGGTTTCCTTCAGAACTTTTTCTTTATCTTTGATTTTCTATAATTTGAATAAAAACTATGCCTAGGTGTAGTTTTTTGGCATTCATCTTCCTTGATATTATCTGAGTTCCTGGATCTTTGACTTTATGTCTGACATTAATTTGGGGAAGTTCTCAGTCATTATTATTTCAGAGATTTATTCTGCCCCCTTTGTCTCTTTCTTCTTCTCCTGGTATTCCAAATACACATTAACATCTTCTGTACGTATCCCAGTCCTTGGATATTTTATTGTTGTTTTTTCTTTTCTTCAGTCTTTTTTCTCTTTGCTTTTCAGTTCTGGAGGTTTCTACTGATATATCCTAAAGCTCAGAGATTACCTGCTCAGCCATATCCAGGCTACTAATAAGTCCATCAAAGGCATTCTTCATTTCTGTTATAGTGTTTTTAAGGTTTAACATTCACTTTTTATTCTTGCTTAGAATTGCCATCTCTCTGCTTACACTGCACAACTGTTGCATATTAATCATTGTTGTTTTAAAGATAATTCCAACATTGCCTGGCTGGTGTGGCTCACTGGTTGAGCATGGGCTCATGCACCAAGAGGTCACTGGTTTGATTCCCGGTTAGGGCACATGCCCAGGTTGTGGGCCAGATCCCCAGTGCAGGGCATGCAGGAGGCAGCCAATTGATATTCTCTCTCATCGATGTTTCCATCTCTCTATCTCTCTCCTTTCTTCTCTCTCTAAAATCAATACAGAAAAGACATTTTTGTAAAAAGATAATTCCAACATTCCTGTCATCTCTCATTCTTATGCTTGCTCTGTGTCTTCAAAGTGTGTTTTTTGCCTTTTAGTATGCCTTGTAATTTTTCTTTGTAG
This sequence comes from Tadarida brasiliensis, assembly GCA_030848825.1. Taxonomy (NCBI): domain Eukaryota; kingdom Metazoa; phylum Chordata; class Mammalia; order Chiroptera; family Molossidae; genus Tadarida; species Tadarida brasiliensis. Next base: position 37,881,864 of record CM061264.1, read on the forward strand.
CTGGACATGATGTACTGGGCAAAAGAAACTGTTATAAATAGGCCTTTATTGTAATGTGGTTGTAAGGGGTCACAAAAGGGGAAGTGTTCTATGGTCCCATAGTAAGGTCTCAGTCTTTTAGTAAGTGTATGCCTCGACTGTGAACTTCACAAGTATTTCTCAGTTTTCTTCACAGTCCTTAGGTGAGGAAGGATGGCTAAAGGGGGCTAGAGTTGGGTATTTCCCTTCCCCCAGGATAGGTAGGCTCTGATAATATCCCAGCAGGTTAGTCTCTAGTTAATTATTTTTTCCTGAGAGCAGATTCTGTCAAGAACGGAGTGGTCTGGCACATTTCAAAATGGTTCCTTTTCCCTTCCTCATGCTGCAAACATGAGGAGATTTTTTTTTTTCTCCAGCATTTACTGTGGGAACCTGGATGAGTTCCAGGAGAGAAATAATACAACATTGTAGGGCCTCTCCTATGACTGGTTTTACTGGAGTTTTCAACTCTAAGACTTGTATACATTGAGCCTCCAACAATTAATCAATTACAATTCCGTTTTTCCTAACCTGGCACTGGTTCCTGCTGTGGTTTCCCATCATGAGCCATGACTTTCTGTATCACTTGTCTGTCTCTACAATCTTGGGGGCAATAGTTTTCCCTGTGTCACTCCCCTCTCTCATGGATCCAAAATTAGTTATTTGTTTTTCGGTCTGTTCAGCTTTCTACTTGTTGTTAGGATGGAGTGGTGACTTCCACGCTCCCTATGTGTGTAATTGAAAACCAGAAATCCTCATACATTGTTAATGGAAGTTTATGGTGGTATTTACATAGAGGAAATTTGGCATAATTCCTCAAAATTATAAATGTACATATCCTTTAAAATAACAATTCCACTTATAGGAATTTATTCTACAGATTTATTTGCATATATATATATATATGAAATGACATGTAAAAGGTTATTCATTACAGCAGAGTTTTATTAGCAAAAGAAGCAACTCTTGATATTCATCAACGGGGGACTAGTTATGTTCATACAATCATATGATGGAAAACTAAGCAGCCATACACATGAAACTAACAATATTTGCTTGATGAGAAGGGAATGAAAATGGAAGATAGATATTTCATTATTCACTCATTTGTATCTTTTGAATGTAGAACTTGAATTTATAATCTTTAAAAATATATATAACAGAGTTAACCCCCTGCTCCCTAAGCCCTCTGCACCTGTATGCTCTGGTTCCTCACTCAGACTGAGATGGACATGTCTAGGGTGACACATATTCACCCTGGAGATCTAACTACATGGTGTGGATGATCTCTGCAGCATAGTGGCATCCATCTACCCCAGCTATTTATAAGATCAGCCTCTCCAAGCTCTGGTGTATTAGGTGGGGTCAGACTTGCAGCCTGCAGTTTGAAAATGCTGATTCAAGTCTTACATTGGCCCAGAGTGGAATAGGTTCTTGCCCAAGGTCACACAACCAGTACAGTCCCAGAACAATATCACCTGCCTCCCAGACTGTGGTCTTTTTCTTTGCCCCCATTAAATACTTTTGCCCTTTGGGAATAAATGAATGAAGAATGAACAAATAAACAATCTCTAAATGTTGAAGTATGCCAAGACTCAATTCTTAGACCACTCTTTTTTTTTTTTTTTTTTTAAGTAACTCTAGCCTGGACCTCTCCCTTGAACTCTAGGCATGTTTATCTAATTGCTTCTTTGGCATGTTTACTTAGATATTTAATAGTACCTCAAAATTAATATGTTAAAACTGGGCTTAATCTGTCAGTTCTAATTGGCATTCTAATTAGTCCAACTGATTCAACTAATTAAGAACATTAGACTTTAACGAAGGCTATCTTGTTTTGTGTGTTGTAAAATGGAATTTAAGAGGGTGGAGATAGTAGGGGGGTGAGGGTAAGAACAAGCCTGGATTTCCATTACAGACCTGGGAAGCGGCCAGGAGTTTGGAGAGCAGAGGGAATGTACTCGTGCCTAGCTTGATGGGGTGAAGGGACAGAACAGCCTTTGCCTTCAAGAAGGGCTAAAACAGCCCTGGCCGGTTTGGCTCAGCGGTTAGAGCGTCGGCCTGCGGTCCAGAGAGACCTGGGTTCGGTTCCCACTAAGGGCATGTACCTCGGTTGCAGTTTGTTCCCGACCCTGGTTGGTCGTGCGGGTGGCAGCCACTCGATGTGTCCCTTTCATGTCGATGTTTCTCTCTCTCTCTCTCTTCCTCTCTCTCCCTCCCACTCTATCTGAACAAAAAATGAAAAAATGTCCTCGGGTGAAGATAAAAAAAAAAAGAAGGGCTAAAACGGGTTCATGCAATGATGCAGTCCTGGTGCCTGCTGAGACTTCTTATAAGTGGTATGAAAAATAAGCCAGCCCTGCCCAGTGTGGCTCAATGGTTGAGCATTGACCCATGCGCCAAGATGTCACCAGTTCGATTCCCAGTCAGGGCACATGCCCAGGTTGCGGGCCAAATCCCCAGTGTGGGGCATGCAGGAGGTGGCCAATTAGTGTTCTCTCTCATCAATGTTTCTATCTCTCTCTCCCTCTCCCTTCCTCTCTCTCTAAAATCAATAAAGAAAAAATAAATAAATAAATAAAATAAGCCAGCCCTGTGTTGGTTCACAATGAAGTGGAACCATAAACCAACTAGCTTTATACACAATATGACCTTTGTTACAATGAAAAAGATTGGGGCTTTGCAACTGAATCTCTGCAATTTCAAAATGTGTTTAATTGAAATCTATTTTTGAGACAGCTCCTTGCTCTGGTAAACTTGGCAATGGAGCAGGAAGAGCAGTGCAGGCTCTACTAGGGGGTTGGCTGGATTTACAGTGGACAGAAAAAATGTGGTGTCAGAAAAAACCAACAATTGGGCTTGATATTCACCCTCAAACCAACTCCTCCTGGCAACTCCATACTTTCAGTTATACAGACAAAAAACTTGGTGTCATCTTCTGACTCCTTTATTTCATATCACATATTCAATTAGATAGCAAATCCTGTTTGCTCCATCTTTAAAATATATCCAGACTTTTTTCATTCTTACAATCCCCAGTATTACCACCCTAGTCCAAACTACCATCATCTCTCATCTCAACTATTTTATTTTATTCTTTTTTTTAATCCCTCACCCGAGGATATTTTTCCATTTATCTTCAGATAGAGTAGGTGGGAGAGAGAGGGACAGAGGAAGAGAGAGAGAAACATCAATGTGAGAGGGTGGGGACGAACTATAACCGAACTGTAACCGAGGTACGTGCCCTTGGCTGGAATGGAACCCGTGACTCAGTCTGAGGGCTGACGCTCTACTGCTAAGCTAAACTAGCCAGGGCTCATCTCAACTATTTTAATACTCTCCCTTAAGTGATAGCTTTGCTTCTGCTTTTGTTCCCCTCCCCCATCTTCCTAGAACCTATTCTCAATACACCATCCAGAGTAATCCTGTTTATCTACATATAGACAAATGATGTCATTTCCCTTTTCAAAACACTCCAATGGATTTACATCTCACACAGAGTAAAACCTAAGTCTCTAATATCACCTAGATGGCTTTCATGATCTGGACTGCCCCTCCTAACTCCTCTAACCTTAAATTCAACAATTCTACCTTTTTTCATTCTGCTCCGGCCACAATGCCCTCCTTGCTATTCCTTGACATCTTAAAAATGGTCCTATTTTGAGGGCCATTTGCATGTGCTTGTCCTTCTTCCTGAAATACATTTCCCTGAGATATTTATATAGTTACCTCCCTCACTTTCTTTAGGCCTTGACTCAAAAGCTACCTTCTTGGTGTGGTCTTTCTTTGCCAACCTATAACAAATTTCAACCCTGTCCAAATGTTTCATATTCGCCTTCCCTGCTTTCTTATCACTATCTTAAATGTATGTGTATTTAAAGATAAATATACGTATTTGTTATTGACTGTTCTACCCATTACAATGCATGTATAATGAGAGTAGGATTATATATATATTTTAAATTTTTTTCTTTATTGATTTTTAGAGAGAGAAGAAGGGAGAGGGAGAGAGAGAGGAACATCGAAGAGAGAGAACATCAATTGGCCACCTCCTGCATGTCCCCCACTGGGGATCGAGCCCACAACCTGGGCATGTGCCCTTACCGGGAATCAAACTGGTAACCTCTTGGTGCATGGGTCGACGCTCAACCACTGAGCCACACTGGCCAGGCAGGATTTTCTATATTTTATTCACTGTATCCTTAGCACCAAGAACAGTGTTGGTGCTCTGTTGGTGCTCAATAAATATTTGTTGAGCAAATAAATGAAGTCATAAGGTAAAATAGGGTTTGGGAGAACTACCACTCAGTTTTTTCCCCAAATACTCTTTTCTTATTGAGGTACATTTTTATAAAATAAAATACACAGGTCTTAAGAGGATAGATACGTTAGCAAATGTATACTCATGAAACCATAACTTCAATCAAGATAAAGAACACTTCTAAATCACCCTAAAAAGTTTCCTTATGTCCCTTTCCTATCAGTTATCTCACCTCTAGAAGCAACTACTGTTCTCATTTTTATCAACACAGATCAGTTTTGCCTAGTTTTGAACATCATATAAATGGAATCATATAGTATATACATATCTTTTGTTTTTCCTACTTGCCCTCTACAAAATGCTTAGGAGAGTTATCCATGTTGATACATAAAACAGTAGTTCATTACTTTTTACTATTGAGTAGTATTCCATGGTACAAATATACCACAATTAATTTACCTATTCATTTGTTGATGAATATTTGGATTATTGGCTACTTTTTAGCTATCATGAATAAAGATAATATTAACATTCTTGTATAAGTCTTTTGTGGACATTTTATTTTTGGAAAATTTTCATTCTCTTGAGTAAATACTTAGGAGTGGAATTGTTAGGTCATAATGTAATGTATTAATTATTTAAGAAAGTGACAAACATAGTATTCCATTGTGTACATGTACCACAGCTTTTTTATCCACTCATCTACTGATGGACACTTGGGCTGTTTCCAGATCTTAGCTATTGTATAGTGCTGCTATGAACATAGGGGCACATATATTCTTTCTTATTGGTGTTTCAGGCTTCTTAGGGTATATTCCTAGAAGTGGGATCACTGGGTCAAACAAATGGCAGTTCAATTTTTAACTTTTTGAATACTATGCAGCTGTAAGAAAGAAAGATCTCTTATCCTTTGAGATGACATGGAGGAACCTGGAGAGTATTATGCTAAGCAAAACAAGCCAAGCAGAGAAAGACAAATATCACATGATATCACTTATCTGTGGAATACAATGAACTATACAAACTGATGAACAAAATTGACCCAGAGACATAGAGGTAGTGTACAGACTGACAAACCTCAAAAGAGGGGGTGTTGGGGGGGGGAGAGATAAACCACAGAACTTATATGCATGTATGCATAACCAATAGACATAGACAACAAAGCTGGGGATGGGGCGGGGGGGATGGGGAGGAGGGTGTCAAGGGAGGAAAAGGAGAAACATCTGCAACAAAAACAAATTAATAAAAATAATTTTTAAAACAAGTAATTGTTACCAAAAAATAAAAATGAAATAAAAAAAAAAGAAAGTGACAAACAGTTTTTCAAAGTGGTTTAGCATTTTATAATTCAACCAGCAAAGCATAAAATTTGCATTTAAAGCCCTGGCCAGTTTGGCTCAGCGGTTAGAGTGTCAGCCCTCGGACCAGGGAGTCGCAGGTTTGATTCTTTTTTTTTTTTTTTTATATAATTTATTTTATTATTAATTTGTTTTTGTTACAGATGCTTTTCCTTTTTTTTCCCCCCATTGACACCCTCCACCCCCTCCCCTTCTCCTCCTCCCCATCCCTGTTGTCCATGTCCATTGGTTATGCGCCCATGCACATAGGCTCTGTGATATATCTCTTTCCCGCGCCTCCCCCGCGCCTCCCCCGCTCCTCTGAGGCCCGTCATCCCGTACTCCACCCTCCATGTCTCTGGGTCAATTTCGTTGTTCAGTTTGCTCAGTTCTCCTGTGTGTTGCCTGCTTCCTCCGTTGGTGGGGGGGTCGCCGGGCTCCCCCGCTCCGCCTGGGCTCCCCAGTGGTGGCGGGGTCGCGGCACCCCCGCCCCTCCTGGGCTCCCCCGCGGTGGGGGCGTCTCCCGGCTCCCCCACTCCGCCTGGGTTCTCCCCTGGTGGCGAGGTCGCGGCACCCCCGCTCCACCTGGGTTCCCCCGCGGTGGGGGCGTCTGCCGGCACCCCCGTTCCGCCTGGGCTCCCCGCGGTGGGGGCGTCTCCTGGCTCCCCCGCTCCACCTGGGTTCCCCCGCGGTGGGGTGGGTCGCCGGGCACCCCCGCTCCGCCTGGGCTCCCCCGCGGTGGGGGCGTCTCCTGGCTCCCCGGCTCCACCTGGGATCCCCCGCGGTGGGGGGGGTCGCCCGGCACCCCCGCTCCACCTGGGCTCCCCGCGGTGGGGGCGTCTCCTGGCTCCCCCGCTCCACCTGGGTTCCCCCGCGGTGGGGTGGGTCGCCCGGCACCCCCGCTCCGCCTGGGCTCCTCCGCGGTGGGGGCGTCTCCTGGCTCCCCGCAGGTTTGATTCTGGTCAAGGGCACATGCCTCGGTTTCGGTTCAGTCCCCAGCCCTGGCCGGGGTCATGTGGGAGGCAATCAATCGATGTCTCTCTCTCTCTGTCTCTCTCACCCTCTCTCTCTATCTGAAGATAAATGGAAAAGTATCCTCGAGTGAAGATTTTTTTAAAAACCTGCATTTAAGGTTTGTTTTGTGATGAGGAGAAAGAATGAGGACTCTGTAATTATTCCAAGGTTGGAAAATATTTAAAATTTTAAAGTAGTCTTGCTGCCTGTCTGAGAACCAGGATAGGGTGCACAGTAGGGAGAAAATTATACTTTATGTATATTATATATACATAAAAATTATATTATACATAATATATAAACATACTTTATATTTATATTACAATAATATATTCTATATTGTTATAAATAACATACTATACATTATGTATAATATATAACATTTTTATATATCAATATAATACATAATATATCATATTATAATTAAGACAGTATACATATACAGATAACATGGATATATGTATAGAGCTTATATATAAATATAGTTATTTATATATGTGTATATATATTAATATATATGTATGTATATATAGAGATATGTGTGTGTGAGAGAGAGAGGCCTCAGTATCTATGACAAACCTTAGATGGAGTTTCTTTCTATGTAAAATATCTACCTATTTTATGAAGATTAGAATTAGTATGTAAAGTATCTAGAAATGTTCCTGTTGATAGAAGTTCCTCAATAAAGGTAATGAATATATGAATAAAAATTATTCTAGTTAAGTTCACATTTATACTGCATAAATTCATGTGTAAGACTGTTAGCCAGAGAGTTCAGAGAGCTACAAAAGAGAGGTCATTTATTTTCTAGTAAGTCAAAGGAAAAGTGAATTATTAATTATTTTCCTCTCGATTATTGACATGTAATTTAACTCTGGATAATTAATATTCAGTGTTAGGATTCTTTCAAAATATAAATTAGAACCACAAGTAACTAACACTAAAAGTATAGACTCAAACAAAAGTATAGAGTTCTATTATGTATATTTTTCCCACTAGAAATAATCTAAAGAATTTTACTTTGATATTTAGGAGAGATACTCTCATTCTGTCAATGAGAAAATGAAATCAAATGAGATGAAGTTTCATATCAAAGTTCATATACCTTAGTTGCTAGTGGCAGGACAACATTTATATAGTGTGTGCCTTATCATAAAATCAGTAAGCACTTGTTGAACTGGGAATAGCACCAGATCTTCTGACTTGTAGTTTGGTACTCTTTGCACTATATCACACCATCTTTCATAATTCCAAAGTTTGTAAAAAAAAAAAAAAAAAAAGGTTAGCGTTAGCTTTTTCAGAAAACTTTTTTTTTCCCTTTATTGATTTTAGAGAGAGAGGAAGTGAGAGGGAGAGAGAGAAAGAAACATCGATGAGAGAGAACATCAAATAGCCACCTCCTGCATGCCCCTCACTGGGGATTGGGCCCACAACCTGGGCATGTGCCCTGACCAGGAATCGAACTGGCGACCTCTTAGTGCATGGGTCGACACTCAACCACTAAGCCACACTGGCCGGACCAGAAAACAACTTTTTGAACAATTCCACAGTGCTTCATTTTTATGGAACTTCAGTTCTATTCTTAGAAACCTAGTTTTAAATAGTAAAATCCAATGATAATGCAACTAACAATAAGATTATTTGAATATAACATAATTGGCAATTGTTTTCACTCAGCCCATTCTGAAAAAAGGATAGATAAGCTAAAGCTCTTATTTTTTGTGTATGTGTGAGAAGAGTGGTGGTGGGAGGGATAGGAAGAGAATATGGGCAGAAGGCAGAAGCCATATAAGGAAATAATATTTAACACCGTCAGAAAGATCAGTAGGGCAGAGAGTGGGGTCTCCACAGTTCTATATTCTCCTGACCCTCTCTCCCTAGATCAGCCTACAAACTGAGTGCCAACCAAGGAGGAGATTCCTAGAATCACTGCAGCTGCCCAGAAGTCCCAACTAAACATAGAACCCAGAATCATTTCTGTCAGTATTTCAGCCAGAATGAACAACTGCCAGCATCACAGCTAATATCTGGATGGATCTGAATGGTGTAAGTAGACCTTTATCTATGAGCCACTAGTTACACAAGGCTTACCTCCATTTAATTTCATAAGTCTCACAATAATATGACCTTGTATTTTGTGAAATTAAAATTTTTGAAACCTACTTGTTTCACATCAAAATAGGGTTTTACTCATACTCAAAATAGTCTTATTATAAGACTGTCCAGAAAGTTTATCACTATTCCCAGGTAGTCACTTGTTACAAATGTGTGTTAAATTTTTTTTTCTTTTGACACACTCATCCAGAGTAGTATGGGAAAACCAAGAACTCCATTGACAAGCGGCACCACTGTCTCCTAACTTTATTATTATTTTTTAAATTTATCTTTATTGTTGAAAGTATTACAGATGTCCTCCCTTTCCTTCCCCACTGACCTCTTCCTCCCACCCCCTCCTGCCTTCCCCACACTATTGTCTATGTCCACTGGTTATGCATATACGCAAATAAGTTCTTTGGTTTATCTCTTCCTGCAACTCTTCCTTCCCTCTGAGGTTCATCAGTCTAACAACCAATTTGTACTTCTTTTTTTAATCCTCACTAGAGGAAATTTCTCCATCCTTTGTTCAGATAGAGTGGGAGAAAGAAAGAGAGAGAGAAACATTGACGTGAAAAGGACACATCAAGTGGCTGCCTCCCGCACGACCCCAATCAGGGTCAGGGATGAACTGCAACTGAGGTACGTGCCCTTGACCGGAATTGAACCCAAGACTCATTGGTCCATGGGCCGACGCTCTAACCGCTGAGCCAAATCGGCCAGGGCCTTTTTTTTTTTTTTTCTTTATTGATTTTTAGAGAGAGGAAGGGAGAGGGAGAGAAAGAGATAGAAACATCGATGAGAGAGAACATCAACTGGCCACCTCCTGCATGCCCCCCACTGGAGATTTGGCCCACAACTTGGGCATGTGCCCTGACTGGGAATCGAACCGGCGACCTTTTGGTGCATGGGTCAACACTCAACCACTGAGCCACACTGGCTGGGCAACCAATTTGTACTTCTTAATCCCTTCATTTTTGTGCCTATTCCCCCAACTCCCCTCCCATCTGGCAACCAACAAAAAGTTCTCTGTATCTATCAGTCTGTTTCTGTTCTGCTTGTTCAATTGGTTTGTAAATTCAATTGTGGATAGATATGTATTTACTGCCATTTTATTATTCATATTTTTTATTTTCTTCTTCTTCTAGAAGACCCTTTAATGTTCTATATAATACTGGTTTGGTGGTGATGAACTCCTTTAGCTTTTTCTCGTCTTGGAAGCTCTTTATAGATCTATCGATTCCAGATGATAGCTTTGCAGGATAGAGTAATCTTGGTTGTAGGCCTTTGCTTTTCATGATTTTCAATATTTTTTGCCCACTCCCTTCTGGCCTGCAAAGTTTGTTTTGAGAAAACAGCTGACAGTCTTATGGAAGCTCCCTTGTAGGTAATGGACTGCTTTTCTCTTGCTGTTTTTATGATTCTCTCTTTGTCTTTAAACTTTTGCATTTTAATGATGTTGTGTCTTGGTGTGGGTCTCTTTGGGTTCAATTTGTTTGGGACTCTGTTCTTCCTGAACTTGTATGTTTGTTTCCTTCACCAAGTTGGGGAAGTTTTCTGACATTATTGTTTCAAATAGGTTTTCAATTTCTTGCTCTCTCTCTTCTCCTTCTGGCATCCCTATGATGCAAATGTTGGTACGCTTGAAGTTGTCCCAGAGGCTCATTACACTTTCCTCATTGTTTTTGGATTTTCTTTTTGCTATTCTGATTGGGTATTTGTTCTTCCTTATATTAAATCGATGGTTTCCACCTCGGCTTCACCTACTCTACTGTTCATAACCTGTAAATTATTCTTTATTTCAGTTAGTGCATCCTTCATTTCTGACTGGTCCCACTAAGTTCCTTGAGCATCCTTATAATCAGTGTTTTGAACTCTGCATCTGTTAGACTGTTTATCTCCATTTTGTTTAGTTCTTTTCCTGGAAGTTTGTTCTGTTCTTTCATTTGGAACATGTTTCTTTGTCTCCTCATTTTGGCTGCCTCCCTGTGTTTGTTTCTATGTATTAGGTAGAGTTGCTTTGTCTCCTAGGCTTGGTAGGGTGGCCTATTGTAATAGGTGTCCTATAGGGTCCAGTGGCACAGCCTCCCTGATCACCCAGCTGGACACTCGAGGTGTATCCCCCCATGTGGACTGTACATCCTTCTGTTGTAATTGAGTCTTGACTGCTGTTGGAACATCAATGGGAAGGATTTACTTAGGCTGATCAGCTGCAAGGACTGGCTGTGCCCACTGACCACTGACCACCTTGGAGGATCAGCTTTGTAGGGTCCCACCACACAGAGCAAGACTTACTTCAGCAGGGCTCTAGTTCCCACTGAGTCCACCCATTGAGTGTGTCACTTGTGGAGGTGGTCAGTTTGTGGTGTTTTGACATGGTCTAAAGGTGTCCGGGTGTGCTGGCTCTGGGGCCTCCTGGGAGACACAGGTCAAGGTCAGTCACTGCCTGTGTTCTACCTGGGGCCACAGGTATAAGTTACAAAGCGATCTGCAGATGCCTGCTTCTTGTGCTGGACTTAGAGGTACCCAGGAGAAGCCAAGCTGTGAAGCAAGGCCAGCTGCTGCTAGTGCCGGGCCTGGGGCCAATTAGTGAGAGGTATGGGGCTTTCTGAGGCCAGATACTGCTTGTTTTAGAGAATTTAGGAAAATCCAAAGCATGAGTCAAGACAGGCCATTCTTATGGTAAAGCCACTGCAAACAGCTTGGGTGGGCTGGAAAGTTAGGTGGGGCAGGGCCTCAGGGACTCACCAGGGCGGGGCAAACAGTGTGAGCTAGGTTGCGGGAGTACCAGATATGGTGGTCCCCTGCCTGCCTCATGGGGGAAGGGCTCACCAAAGGAACAACGGCCTCTGCCAGCACATCTGACTGATAAGCTGCCCCTCCAGCTCTCCCATGACGCCAAACAACTCAGTTCTTCCCCATATGTCTCTGGTGCCTTTCAAGCTGCTTTCCTTACACAGAGCCCGAAGGATCGAGTCCAAGTTAAGTCTATGCAAGGGCCGTTTAAGAGGCACTGCCTGGGACTCCAGCTGCCTCAGCCTCCCTCAGCCTTGATTCCCACTGGTTTTTACAGCCAGAAGTTATGGGGACTTCTCTTCCTGGTACTGGAACCCTGAGCTGGGGGGCATGGTGTGGGGTGGGGACCCTTTGCTCCTCAGGGAGGACCTTCATAGTTGAGATATCCCTCCTGATTTTTATCCGACACACGTGGGTATGGGACCAGCCCTTCCACACCTCCACTCTTCCTACCTTGATGTGGCCTCTTCTTTAATTTCGTAGTTGTAGGACTTCCATTCAGCTTGATTTTAGGCGGTTCTGAATGATGGTTGTTCTGTAGTTTAGTTGTAATGTTGATGTGGTTGTGGGAAGAGGCAAGTACTGCATTTACCTACACTGCCATTTGACCAGAAGTCTCCACTGTCTCCTATGTTTAAATCGCAAGGTAAGTAAAGACTAAATTTAGCCCTGGCCGGTTTGGCTCAGTGGTTAGAACCTCGGCCCAAGGAACAGGGAGTCTCGGGTTCAATTCCAGTCAAGGGCACGGACCTCCGTTGCATTTTGGTTTCTGGTCCTGGTCAGGGTTGTGCCAGAGGCAACCAGTTGATGTCTCTCTCTCTCTCTCTCTCTCTCTCTCTCTCTCTCTTTCTCCCTTTCTCCCCCTTTCCTTCTTCTCCCTTTCCTTCACTCTCTGTCTAAGGATAAATGGAAAAATATCCTCGGTTGAGGATTAAAAAAAAAAGACCAACTTCATAGTCTCACCTTCTCATCAGATTCTTCTCATCCTGTGGCAAATATAATAACCTCATTTCTATATGAGTGACAAATATTAAGACTCTATAGAGTCTATAGACAGTCATTGGTTTAGTATAATAACCAACACTTCAAACAACAACATAAAAACAATATATAAAACAGAAAAAGAATAGCCAAAACGTGAGTATACTTGTACAAGCCTTTTAGTTCAGAGTCTCCTTGTCAAAACCAAATTAACACCCTAAGCGCTCCCACTTTTTGGTGTCATAGGACCTAAGATGTAAGTTCAACTTTCTTCTTTTCTGAACATATAACTCCTCCTTAGGATTTTCCTCAGAAGTAGCACAGTGTCCTTTGTTAACTTATATATTACCCACTTCTTTTTACACCCACAGGCCCAATTACTAGCAGTCTACCCTGAAGCCTCTTGAGGCTACAGTACTCCTGTTCAATGTGCAGTCCTCTAGGAAGGGGGCTACAGCAGAGTGGCTGAAGCCCCAGCTATCTACAGACATGGTCATTTAACAAAAATGACCATATTCCTTGCCATGCCAAACAGTGTGGATACAGGCTATCCCTGATTCTCTTTTCCAGATCCATCATCTTTGTCTTGCTCCTTTCTCCACTCCTTAGCTGCACCAGGCCTAGGGACAATCAGGATCTCAACAAGTGGCTCAGTATTTTCAAACAAGATAATCTCTAGTTCCCAATATAAAGGTTAAAGAGAACAGTTTGGAAAAACTCAACTCAGGAAACTTGCTTCCGTATCTTGGCTATTGTAAATAATGCTGCAATGAACATAGGGGTGCTTATATTCTTTCAAATTAGTGTTTTGAGTTTCTTTGGCTATATACCCAGAAGTGGAATCACTGGGTCAATATGCTGTATACCTGAAACAATAAAAAGTACTATTGAAGTATCCATCAGTATACATAAGCTGTCAATCAAAATAGATCCAGAGACATGGAAGTAGGGAACAGACTGACAAACCTCAGAGGGAAAGTGTCTGGGGGGGGGTTGGGAAGGGATAAACCAAAGAACTTATATGCATATGTGCACAATCAATGGACACAGACAATAGTTCAGGGAAAGCAGGAGGCAGGGGGAAGTGGGGAGGAGGGAGGTCAATGGGAGAAAAATGGGGGGACATCTGTAATTTTCAACAATAAAAAAATTGTAAGTGAACTGTAATTGAAAAATAAAATATATATACACATATAGATACATATATATATATAGAGAGAGAGATTAGGTTAAAAACTAAGGAAAAGTGAAGATGTATAATAAAATTAACTTAAATTATGTAACTAAAAATGACTTTTAGCCAGAAAATAAATATTCTAAACATACTACAATGTTGAATTTGGTAGAAGCTTTGGTCTACGACAGTTCTACTACATACTCTATACAGAAACAAATAAATGCTGAAATTTTAAAGAAGTAATCTAGGCCATACAAAATTTTCCTCATCTACTGATGGACAAAAATTTGTTAAAAGCTGTGAGTGCATTAATTTGTGTTTGAGGATATGAATAGGATGTGAACATTTCTGACTCTCAACAGAAATATGATTCAGTATAAACTCAGTAGCTTTTGGAATGATGATAATGTTCTATGTATTGATGTGATCTTGGCTACACAGTGCACAGTGTATACATTTGTCAAAGCTCATTGACCTGTACAGTTAAGATTTGTATATTTGACTGTGTACAAAATATACTTTGATAGCCCTGGCCAGTTTGGTTCAGCAGTTAAGAGCGTCGGCCTGCAGACCGGAGAGTCCTGGGTTCGGTTCCCGCTAGGGGCACGTACCTCGGTTGCAGTTTGTCCCCGGCCCTGGTTGGGCTCGTGTGGGTGGCAACCACTCGATGTGTCTCTCTCACATCGATGTTTCTCTCTCTCTCTTCCCCCCTCTCTCCCTCCCGCTCTATCTGAAGATAAATGCAAAAATGTCCTCGGGTGAGGATAAAAATATATATATATATATTTTGATAAAAATTAAGTTGGAAGAAAGGGAAAAAAAGACAGAGACTGACAGAATGGATTAAAAACACATGACAAAATTATATGCTGTTTACAAGAGACTCACTTGAGATCAAGACACAAACAGGTTGAAAGTGAAAGTATGGAAAAAGAGATTCCATGAAAATACTAACTAAAAGAGATCAAGAGTAGCTATAAAAATATCAGACAAAATGAACTTTAAATCAAAAACAGTTACAAGACACAAAGAAGAACATCATATATTAAGAAAAGTTTCAATACAGCAAGAAAATATAATAATTATAAACATTTAGCTACCTAATGAAAGACCATCAAGATACATGTACTAATGATAGGCCATCAAATCCTTATTGTACATCAAAAGACACTATTTACAGAGTAAAAAGGCAACCCACAGAATGGCAGAAATATCTGCAAATCATATATCTGATAAAGGATTAATATCCAGAATATATAGAGAACTCCTCAAACTCAACAACAAAACAAACAACCCATTTGAAAAATGGGCAAAGCACCTGAATAGGCCTATCTCCAAAGAAGATATACAAATGGCTAATAAGCACATGAAAAGGTCTCAACATTACTGATTATCAGGGAAATACAAATCATACTACAATGAGATACTACCTTACACACATAGGATGGCTAATATTAAAAAAAAGAGAAAACAACAAGTGTTGACAGGATGTAGAGAAACTGGAACCCTTATGCACTGCTGGTGGGAATATAATGTGGCACAGCCACTATGGAAAACAGTATGACATTTCCTCAAAAAATTAAAAATACAATTACCATATGACTCAGCAATTCCACTTCTGGTATATACCCAAAAGATTTGAAAGCAGGGTCTGAATGAGATATCTGTACACCCATGGTCATATCAGCATTATTCACAATAGCCAAGATATAAAAACAACTTAAACGTCTATCAACAGATGAATGGGTAAAGAAAATGTGGTATATACATACAATGGAATACTATTCAGTATTAAAAGGAAGGAAATTTTGCAATATGTTGCAACATGAATGAACCTTGGCAGTACTATGCTAAGTGAAATAAGCCAGGCACAAAAAGAGAAAATACTACATGATTCTACTTATATGAGACACTTAGTCAAAATCATAAAGACAAAAAGTATAGTGGTGGTTGCCAGGGGCAAAGAGGTGGAGAGAATGGGGAGTTATTATTTAATAGGTATAGAGTTTCAGTTTTACGAGATGAAAAGCATTATGGGAATGGAGGGTGGTGACAGCTGCACAACAATGTGAATGTACGTAATACTACTGAACTGTACACTTAGAAATGGTTAAGATGGTAAATTTTATGTGTATTTTGCCACAATTAAAAAATAAACACACCCATAAGTCAGACCAGGTTACCCACCAGTTCAATATCATTTAATAGTTTCCATTTCATTCAGAATAAGAGTCAAAGTCCTTATTATGACCCACAAGGCCCTTCATGATTTGAACCCCTACTCTTTATCACTCCAACTTCATCTTACTATCTACCTTTCCCACATTCTGTTCCTGCCTCACTGGCCTCAGGCCTCTGCACTTGATATTCCATCTATTGGAATGCATTCCCCCACAGATATCTGATTGGCTCTTTTCTTTTATCTCTGTCGGGTACGGTCCTCCTTGGCCACTCTACCTAAAACTGCAACAATCCCTACCACACACTTCCTACCCCCATTCTCTACTTTATGTTTCTATTAAACATTTCTAATCTAATGTGCAACATTATTTTGCTGATATATATTTATCTTTTTATTGACTATATCTCCAAACAGAATGTAAATTCCATGAAGACAGGGACTTTTGTCTGATTTATCCTATGATTCACATAAAATAATCAACAAATATTTGTTGGATTAATGAAAAAAATATGGTTTAAGAAGTTAATCCACATTTTTTACATATATTCAAAAATGATTCATCTATTTTCACCAATCTATATAATGTTTTTCTGAACTGTTTGCAGTTTCTAATGCTAGCCTGGGCTTGCTAATTATAACTTATAACTCTGCCTGCTTCACTAGATGTTCTCTTTTTCTCCTCCATACCCTAAATGAGGCTAAATGAAGTTGGAGGCAAAGGCCCAAAATATACAGAAGTGCATAGGCTATAGATTCTGACAGGTCTGGATTTATACACTCCACTTGATAGTGTAGGGTTTTTAACCTCTATGTGGCCCCATTGTTATAAAAAGTGTGAAATAGTGGGAAAAGTACATTAGCTTAGGAATCCGAGAGTCTTGGATTCCAATGTAGTTGCAACTTTGGGCAAGTTATTTAATATATGGCTCAGTCTCAATTTCTTCATCTATAAAGTGAGGATAATATCTCCTTCACAGGGTTCTTGTACAAATGTATAGTAAAGCACCTGACAAGAGGGTAACCAGTAAATGTTCATTTCTATTACTAATATAGGATAGTCATAAATTTTCTGCCCAAGATAATAACTTTGTTCATTGATAAGAAGGCATCCATCCTAGAGGTTTTGTTTTTTTGTTTGTTTGTTTCATGACTGCTACCATCCAAACAAAGCTAGGGTAATTGTGTTCCAATAATCCACATCACTGAAGACTGAAGCCAGAAGCATATTACTATTAGTGAGATTTTACCCACATATATACATTCCTAAGGGAATGGAAGACAATAGAAGCATTGCCAGCTTACAAATTCCTTTTGCATCCACTTTCTGTTTTCTATTACAGGTGGAATCTCATTTTAATTAATACCATTTTAAACATCTGTTTCTACATAGTGAGGCTATTTTTGTGTTCTAGCAGATGGGCCACATGGACTGTGCTTTGCTGACTTGACTAAAAAAATTCTTAAAAAATTAAAATTCTTTCTTTATAAGTACTGTCCATGCAGAAACAAATACGTTAATAAGAGGTAATTATCATTTTTGTAAGTGTTATACCCTGACCTAGGACACTTCCAAGAAAACAGAACAAGAGCTGGGTGGGTGGGTGGAAGGCAAAGGGAACTGGAAAGCAAGAGAAAATAAGAGAGAAATGGAGCAAAGCCCTCAGGTGAGATCTGTTAGAAAGTACAAACCTTAAGCCAGAACTCCACTTATAAACTAACCCCTCTTCCAAGGGGTATTTCACATGCTACCTCTTCTACAAAGCCTTTCCGATTCCCTCTAGACATATAACTCAGTTCTGGTCTCCTACTTGTTCTGAATATGTGTTGTACCATTTACCAGTGTTCATCTTATACCTTTAAAGATAATTGTTTTGTGCTCTGTCCCTTTCCTCCACCAAGACTGTCAGCTCAGATCTCTAAGACAAAGATTGATTCAACTTCCTATGACCAATACATAGTCGAGAGCCTAATACATAAGAGACATTTAATAAGTTATCACTGAATTTTTTGTTTGTTTGTTTTTTGTTTGTTTGTTTTGGTACGTGCCCCTAGCAGGAACCGAACCCGGACTCTCTGGTCTGCAGGCCGAGGCTCCAACCGCTGAGCCAAACCGGCCAGGGCTATCACTGAATTTAATCTATATTTAAAAGTATTGACATGCTTCTGTTGAGTATTTTTACCTATCCTGGATGCTCCTTGAGAGCAATAAATTATGTTTCATTTCCATGGGATCTGACATACAAGTGCTCATTGCCATGTGTTTCTTTAAAAAATCACGGAAATTGCCCTGGCCGGTTTGGCTCAGCGGTTAGAGCATCAGCCTGCGGTCCAGAGACCCGGGTTCGGTTCCCACTAAGGGCATGTACTTCGGCTGCAGTTTGTCCCCGGCCCTGGTTGGTCGTGCAGGTGGCAGCCACTCGATGTGTCCCTTTCACGTCGATGTTTCTCTCTCTCTCTCTCTTCCTCTCTCTCCCTCCCACTCTATCTGGACAAAAAATGAAAAAATGTCCTCAGGTGAGGATAAAAAAAAAATCATGGAAATTAGTAAGCCAAAATTGGTAAAAACCAAAATAAAACTTGTGACTTTTCAGGGCTTGGATGCACAAATAAATCTACTACATGTTGCTGAATTAAAACTAATAGTGACTAAAATATACTGAGTGCTCTGGGGGAGAGCCAGCTTATGGTTCTTCATCCTCGCCATAGAGGGATTACGTCGGGGTGGAGGACAAAGACAAGGCTCACCAGGGCAGGGACTTGGAAGGGCTTGGCACACCACAGGGTTTGGGGGGCTGCGGAAGTGGTTTACCTCAAAAGAACCAGAGGCCAGCACAGGAACTGCAGAAATTGACTCGACGAAGCCCGCTGGAAGCACAGTGGAAAGCTTGGTGCCCTTCCCTCAGATTACATCAACCCAGAGGCTGGTGCCAACTTAAGCCACCATTCCAAATGAGGACCCAGCTTCCGACCACCCAGCCCAAGTTTACCGCGCTCATGGCTGGCTTCGCGCCGCCCGCGCCGCCCGGGCTTTCCGGCCGCCGAGCTGCAGCTTCCGGTCGCGAAGGGGCGGAGCGCGCCCCTCACCTGCAAGCTGTGGGGGGAGCGAGAGAGGTTGGCCTCGTTGGTCCTGCTCCTCACTTGTCCTTGGCAGGTCTTGGGTCTTTCACTCTTCCTGCCGCTCCAGCAAGCTTCAAACCCTATGGGGGGAAAATGCCCCCGTTCCTCTCACTCCTGTGGAGATTGGCAGCTTCGATGGATTCTCCTGCTGGGGGTCTGAGTTAGCGACGTGTCACCCATTTTCGCCCTTGTTTTCTCTCGCTCCTTTTCCTTGGCACCCACTGGGCTTTCTAGATTTTGGAGTCGAAGACTTACCCCTCTGACCTAGAGCTCCTGGAAGAGCGTGTGCTTTAGTTGACTCCTTGGGCTTGCTTTGCCCTGTTTGTAAGGGAAAGGCCTTAATTTTTTTTTTTTTTTTAAGGATGAGGAAAGTACTAATTCTAAATTGAAATTTGCTCTATTTTGTTGTTCTAGAATGACCTTTGGAATAATGAAATAACCCTTTTTTCCCCTTCCTTACATCTGAACACTTTCTGGGGAAAAAAATCTAATTTTCTACCACGTGTAAATTAAGGTCAAGAGCCTCTCCTTCATGTATGACCTTACTTTTGCAGGAGCTGTAATGGTAATGAAGTGTAAAAACACTTTGGGAGTACGAAGTAATATCTATGACTGACTTATTCCAAAATTAAGATTTGCTGAACCTCACAAAAGAATAAAACATAGAACATAAAAAAAGCAACCAATTCTACTTATTATCAAATGTTTTTCAAAAGGCAATTCATTTTTTTTCACTGTCAAGAATGTGTATTCAAAGTTATTATTCTTCTCTTGAACATCTATTTATACTCTTCTCTGAGTATATGCCATATAGAAATTTAATTTTGAGCCTATCTAATGTGCCTAATGAACAAGAAAAAGAAAGTTCAGAACTGAGATGGTGGTACAAATATAATACAGTTGGGTAATGTAGAATCAGATGGACCTAAGCTCGCTATTTATTAGCTGTGTATGACTAAAGCAACTTCTTTATCTTAAATTTGGTTTCCCCACAACTAAGGCCCTCAGACAAGGATTGGGGTACAAAGAACTGTATCTGGTTCTGTGTGAACCATGGTAAGGAAGTAAGACAAGGAAGAAGGGAGAAGAGCTGATAAAAAGTGTGTTCATGAGCAAGTTACCACTGAGGGCAAATGAAACTCAATTCAACTGGTGATCCTCGAGAGACTACATAGAAAAGAACTCAGAATTGTCCCACTGAGTTATTTTAAAACTGGAATATTTATCTACTAATTCCTTTCCCTCGATGACTGAGGAACACTTGGGAGTGTTAACTCTCTGGTACTTCCCTTGGAAGCCTTCCCAAAGTAGCACATGCTTCTGATGCTAGAGAAAACCCTCAGACAGAAAAACAGATAGTTGAGATAGGAAGCCATTGGCATGGCATTATGGGACTTGCCACTGAAGCTGCAGGTAGCCTCCATGGTGGGTCAGGGGGATATAGGCCATGCACTAACGATGTCTGATACGTTCATTCAGCCTTGTATCTTTGTAAACTAGAGATAATAGTTAGAGATTATAGCTAGAATGATGTTAAGTTCCTAGCCCATAAAAATGGTCAAAAATATTATTTTAATATGTTAATGTAATAATGTTGTATAGGCAGCCCTTTAAAAAATTTTAGCATACATTAATATGTGGCTGTGGTGCCACTCTATTTGTGGAACACATGCCTCTTTCCTCTAGTCTACTGCTTAGCTGTCACATTGGATGCTTAGCTGTCACATTACCTGGAAGATATTCCTGATTCCTTAAAACCCTGCTCCTTCCCCTAGAATTATTTATATCTCCCCACTAGACCATAATGAGAACAAAGACAGTGTAATTTATACTGTAATTCATATAGCAGAAATGTATGAAGCACTATGACAAACTAGGGAAAATAAAGATTAAAAAGGAAAACCCTACTCTCAGGAGTTTACAATTCAGGCTGGGTCTAAACCCAAAATCAAACAGCTAAAATACATTAAGATACTCTGATAAAGATATACCCAAGGTTTTTTGTTTTTTGCTTTTTTAAATATGTTTTTATTGAATTTTTAGAGAGCGAGGAAGGGAAAGAGAGATAGAAACATATTAGGGGGACCGGAAAGTAATGTCGTTTTTTTTACATTAAATTCAAACAGATAAGTTTTTAACAAGTTTTTATTTTTAATCAATAATGTAATCACCCTCATTATCAACAACCTTTTGCCATCTAGTGTGCAAATTTTCAATGCCGGATCGATAAAAATCAATTGGTTTTTGAGCAAAATATCTGGAGATGGCATTTTGGACATCATCCAAATTGTCAAATTTTTTGCCACTTAGAAAATGTTGTAGCGATCGGAATAAATGGAAATCCGATGGCACAATATCGGACGAGTATGGTGGGTAAGGCAATACCTCCCACCCTAATTCATTAATTTTTTTCCAGGGTTCATCTTGCGCAGTGCAGTCTTGCATTATCGTGTTGCAGAATAACGCCTTTTCTGGTGACAATCGCTGGGCACTTTTCAATTAAAGATTGATTTACTCGATCCAATTGTTCACAGTAAAGGTCTGCATTCAGTTTGTCCAGGTTTCAGCACTTCAAAATGAACGACCCCATGAATACTCCACGAAACACACAAAAGTGCCTTTTTGGGGTGTAAACCTGGCTTAGCTGTACTTCGTGGCGATTCATTCGGAGAGAGCCACTGCCTTTTGCATTTTGGATTATCATAGAGGACCTATTTTTCATCTCCAGTGATCAAGCGATCAAAAAACGCTTCTGTATTGTGCCGCTGAAGCAATAAGTTGCATGTGGTGGACTGGTTAGCTTTGTTTTCTTCGGACAGTTTATGTGGGACTCAAACACCTGCTCTGCTTACTGTAACAATCTGCTGCAAATGTTCTTGGATGGTCGACCAAGGTTGGTTAAGAGTGTTTGACAGTTCCTCGATTGTCTGACACGGATTTGCTTCCACTTCCACCCTTAACATGTCATTGTCTAAAGTTGTTGGTCTTCCTGATCGATACGAGTCAGAAAGATCAGAATTACCGGATTTGAATTTAGAAAACCACCTTTGGCATTTACGAACGTCTAATGCACTTGGATAAACATTGCAAATGTTTTTGGTAGCAACTGTTGCGTTACTACCCTTGTGAAACTCAAAAAGCATACAATGCTGAATATGTACTTCTGGTATTTGGCTGGCCATTTCACTATAAATTGCAAAAAAAAAATATTAAGATTTAATTATTTACGAGTAAACAAGTCACTCTAACCTTAAAATGTCTTTGGCACAATTTTGAAGTACACAGTGAGCTGATAAATGACAACCAAATAGCGAAACGCGCAGAAACGACATTACTTTCCGGTCCCCCTAATAGATGTGAGAAACAGTGATGTGAGAAACATCAATTGGCTGCCTCCTGCACGCCCCCTACTAGGGATCAAGCCCACAAGGCAGGCATGTGCCCTGACCAGAAATCGAATAGGGACCTTTCAGTCTGTGAGACGCGCTCAATTCACTGAGCCACACCGGCTGGGCAAGATATACCCAGAGTTTTATAGAAATCAGTAGAAGGAGTTAACCAACCCTGTCTTATGAGGGTCAGAGAAAGCTTTCCTAAATTCAGCTAATGGGATCAGATTTTCATAAGACAGCATCATTTTATGGTTACTATTCTTACTACTTTCTTTAGCAGATTTTTCCAGTGGCATTTTTTACTGATATGTAGGATTTTACAAAATAATTTTAATCATAGTTAATGATTTACTATTGAATAACAAAGTGACTTAAAACATCTGCTGTATTATGTTATGGTTGTATTTTATTATGCTTTTGGGTCCAAAAAAAGGGAGATTAATATGAGTGCTGAACTAGACTACTTATATTGGGCAGTTACCATCCTCAAATTTAGAACAGACCCAACACAAAGAATTTAATTTATTAAAGTGTTAGAAAACAAAGTGATTTTATGGATGGTAGAAAAGCAGAGAGTTTCAACAGAAAATGTAAAACAAAGACAAGAATTGGCAACAAAAATTATTATTTTAATATTTTAAGAATCATTTTATAAGGTAAACAAAAAGGATATCAGTGAAATCATAAAAACTTCTCTTTAAAAAAGATAAACAAGGAAAAAGAAACTCAGTTTTACTTTAACAGAAAAAAGGATATTGTTGGAAATTATAAGAAGTTTGAAATACAGAAGTATCAAATTACATGCTATAAAGGAATTTTAAATTATTTTAACTAAGAAAGAAGGGAGTTGAAAAGAATATCAGTCCAACATTAAATATTAGCAAGGTGATCTGACACATACATAGATGGTGAATGCATTACTAAAAAAGACTTAGTAAGCATCTCAGTATTAAGTTCAGCCAACTCTCTTCAGGACAATGAAAACAATCATTTAACTGTAAAAATGAAATAGATATGTTTTTAGTACATTGCTAACAATTTTTAAAGATAATTCATTAGCGTTTCAGAACATAGAAACCATATGATCTGTTTAAATCAGTGTATTTTTTTTAATGTTTTATGTGTTAAATGGGAAAAAAACCCACTGTGTTTTATTTAAAGCACGTCATGGAAGTTTATGATAATTAAATAGTTTAATAAATGGTAGAAGCACTTGGCAAATATTCTCAGAAAATTCATTTACCAGAATTTACTCAAAAGGGAAAGTAAAAGTCCTTTATCCTTCTTAACCTCTATGAAACAAAAAAATCAACCATAGTTCAAAAGAGTCACCAAGTTACAGAAAAGTATAAGTTTGATTGTATAAACAGTAACTCAAGAAATCTTTTTTTTTTTTTTGTCCTCACCCGAGAGACACATCGAGTGGTTGCCACCTGCATGACCCCAACTGGGGCCAGGGACAAACTGCAACCGAGGTACATGCCCTTAGTGGGAACCAAACCTGGGACTCTCTGGTCCGCGGGCCGATGCTCTAACCACTGAGCAAAACCGGTCAGGGCAAGAAATCTTTGTAATAAAATGAATAATAGATCTTGGAATTTATTCAATGTATTTTATTTTATTTTATTTTATTTTATTTGGTTTTATTGAATAATATCATTTTTTTAAAATTATTTTTATTAATTTGTTTTTGTTACAGATGTTTCTCTTTTTTCCCCCACTGACACCCTCCTCCCCATCCCCCCTGCCCCATCCCCAGCTTTGTTGTCTATGTCCATTGGTTATGCATACATGCTTAAAGAGAGTCTCCAGTGCATTCTTACGCTTCAGATGCGTAAGAATGCACTGGAGACTCTCTTCTAGGCTGGCTAAGCCCTTATCCTATGCTTGAAGTTTTATTCTCTGTGCCCAAACAGCAGTTTTAATTGCTTCTCTGGTAGGTACTTGGTAACTTCAGAGTCTCCTTCTTGTTTCATAAGCATTTGATTTCTTGCTTCTTTATACTTACTCTTAGGGTTCCATTAAGTTCTGACTTAAGTCCTACCTCCTCTTCAGTTTTTTGGTATAATAAGCATTCTTAATGTGATAGCCATGTGTAATATCTCTGATATTGGAATCTCTGGGCTTTTGGGGTTTTCAATTAATCCCATTGCCATGACTTTGTCATTGTTCTCTTGAGACCCTTTCACTTATTACAGGTGTCCTTGGGAAGCAGCAACATCTGTAATTAGAAGAGAATAGATTTCAGAAATAACACTAATCTCCAGCTTTTTCTTATATGTTCTATTATACATTATCAATACCTATTTATGTGATTGATCTCTAAAGCATCCTATAATAACTAAGGATCTTTTCTGTTTGTTTTATAAATTATAGTATTTTTTATCAATTTTGTATCACTCATTAGAAACTTATTCTTAGATAACTCACTTTCCTTTTCTAGTTGGCTTTTTAATTTTTTTGAATGGATAATAAATGTACATGGAGTCGAAGCCAAAATAGACAAATAGATAGCCACAATTAGAGAATTTAAATTGCATGAGAAATTTATCAGTAGTAGTGTCAGTATTATTTTTACTTTTGTAATTGCATATCTCTCAGATAATTATTTAAATCTGATAAGCATTAACATAATGCTTTGTGAAGTTGATAATTTAAAGAAAATAATGAAGCACTACATATTTTATTCCTGTCCTAAATGCTCTAAAATCTATTTCTCAAAAACTATAAAAGCTTTTCTCAAAAGTTATTAAATAAATTAATGCCCACCAGAGGATGCTGCAACTGCATAAAGAAAATCAAACAATGTCTCAAGATATCACACCTGCTAATTCAAGTTAGCACTGTAAAAAATGCCCCCAGTGATTGAATTGGTGACACATATAGTCAATATGCCTTTGCTGACAATTCATATCTTTTTGTGGATGGTAGTAAGAAAATACACATTATATTGAGATATCCTTTCCAAATTCCACCTGGTTATTAGGTGATTTCCTCAAGACCTTTACTACTCTTATTTGCTAATGTGTTTATAATTTGTTTATCTTATTCTTATTTGCTTATGTGTATCTTATTTACCTATGTGTTTATTATTTGTTCTCCCCCTCCCCCCCACTAAAATATGAGTCCCAGGACGCTCCTCTCATTCATCACTGTATCACTGGCTTCAGAACAGTGTCTGGTACATAGTAGGTACTCGGTAAATAATCGTGGAATTCATGAATACCACTCCCATTGTGTGGCAGTTCTTCAAACAGTAGTATGAACCATGCATAGTTAAATTCTTACTGTATGCTATGCTACAAGCGAAATTTAAGGATATTGTTAAAAGAAGGGTCGCCCTGGCCAGTTTGGTTCAGTGTGCAGTGGTTCTCAACTTTCCTAATGCCGCAACCCTTTAATACATTTCCTCATGTTGTGGTGACCTGCAACCATAAAATTATTTTCGTTGCTATTTCATAACTGTAATTTTGCTACTGTTATGTCTTAGGCGACCCCTGTGAAAGGGTCGTTCGACCCCCAAAGGGGTCGCGACCCACAGGTTGAGAACCGCTGGGTTAGAGCGTCAGCCTGCGGACCAGAGAGACCTGGGTTTGGTTCCCACTAAGGGCACGTACCTCAGTTGCAGTTTGTCCCCGGTCCCGGTTGGGGTCGTGTGGGTGGCAACCACTCGATGTGTCTCTCTCACATTGATGTTTCTCTCTCTCTTCCTCCCCCTCTCCCTCACACTCTGTCTGAAGACAAATGCAAAAATGTCCTCGGGTGAGGATAAAAAAAAAATTGTTTTTTAAATAAAAGAAGAGTCAAGAGCCCTAGCTGGTTTGGCTCAGGGGTTAAAGCCTCAGCCCATGGACCAAAGAGTCGCGGGGTGGATTCCAGTCAAGGGCACCAACCTAGGTTTCTGTTCAATCCCCAGCCCTGGCCAGGTTCGTGCGGGAAGCAACCAATTGATGTGTCTCTCACACATTGATATTTCTCTCTCTCCCTCCTACTCTATCTGAAAATAAATGGAAAAATATCCTCGGGTGAGAATTAAATAAAAAAAAATAAATAAAGTAACAAGGGACACAAGAGGGAATAATTTATGGCCCTTTCCTTTGAAGTACTAACAAAGTTCTGGCGAATTTTTAAAATGTGTACCTTTCTTACTTTTAGAAAGGATATAAAGTAGTTTTCAGTAAAAGTCGCATAAATAGAACTGATAAAGATATAAAAGATAGAAACTAAAAGGAAAAATGGAAAAGCTATAAATTTAAAATTTGAGTATTTGAGTTAACATAATTTCCATAATCAAGCATGAATTTTAGTTAGAACTTTCTAGCATTCAAAGCAAAGAAACACTGGATATCTAATTCTTATTATCTGACAAATGAACACACTGTCAATTGGTCTGAAAAGAATGTTGAATCCTTATATAGGGGGCACTTAGACTATGATAGATAATATAGTTGCTGTTTAGATGATTATTCCCTATACAATCATTTATTTATTATATCCTTGCTATAAAGACATAATATTAGGGTTCAGCTGGAGGGCTTGGTGGCTGGCCCTAGGGTGGGCTCGCCGGTTATCGTTATCTGTCTCACCGCAGCACCAGCCTTCAGGAAACCGACTGAATTCCTTGGTCTCTTAGCAACAGGGACAAGGGACCGGCTGTGGACTGAGGGAGAGGTGGCCAGTCCAAATCGCTCAGGTGCTAGCCAGCACCTAGGAACCTGGCCCAAACAGGAGCCGAAAACCAGAGATTGGAAGAAGAAGCAGGAAATGGCTGAGGAGGCATTGTTTTTCCTTCTCCATAAGGAGGTGGTGTCAGGAGTGTACAGATCCGGGGAGCAATGGCAGGTGGAAAATGGACGCTGTATTAC
Source organism: Tadarida brasiliensis (assembly GCA_030848825.1). Classification (NCBI taxonomy): domain Eukaryota; kingdom Metazoa; phylum Chordata; class Mammalia; order Chiroptera; family Molossidae; genus Tadarida; species Tadarida brasiliensis. The sequence goes on from CM061264.1 coordinate 37,909,098, forward strand.
TAAGCTGGAAAACATGGGGTTTGGAGTGGGACAGAGATTGATAGAAAGGTTTACAAAAGATACCACAAGGTTCAAGGATGTGTTAGATATCATGAAGTTCATTTGTAAAGATTTCTGGACTACAGTATTAAAGAAACAAATTGACCTAAGGACAAATCATCAGGGCATCTATGTACTTCAGGACAACAAATTTCATCTGCTTACTCAGATGCACATGCGTCTAAGTGTTTAGCACTTACATGTGGCTTAATCAGAGGTGGCTTATCAAACTTGGGGATAAAAAGTATTGTAACAGCTGAGGTGTTTTTCAGTGCCTGCCTGTGTTGATACAGAACTTGTAGAACATACTGAAATGCAAGGCTTCAGTATGTGTAAAGAGTGTATGAAGCATTTCAAGTAGCAATGATTTCATTACATTGTTGGACATTTGTGTTGATATAAGCTGTTTGCTAAGTTGTATAGTGAAAGCTGTACTCTTAAGCAGGAGTAAGGTTGTATTTTATCAATTTAACATAGACCAAGTTAAAGCAGATAAAGAGACATTTTACCAAGACATACACTTTACTGAAACTATTTAGAATGAAAAAACCTGATTTCAAATAAATAAACACCAAGATGTAGGATCCTTCTTTTAAACATTTTTATTCGCTTAGAGTGATGTGTATTCAACCACAGATGGAGAAGCAAAACTCGAAGTTTGATAAATGAGCATAAAGAAAAGTATGCACCAGTAAAAATAATTTGTGTAAGAATGAACAAATTTTGATTTTTTTAAATGAATTTGTTTTAGTTATTTAAAAAGCAAACAGCAAAAAAAGACATTAAAACATAACGTTAAAGACATTTCTGTAGAAATACTTATCTATTGTGGCTTAGATATATTTTCTAATAGTGTCACTTATTGCAAGTAATATTTGATTATATAGTTTTACTATTTCAAGTTTCATTTGTCTGGACTGATTTTGTGAGGAGCCAGATAGCTGCCAGTTCAAGACTGTCTGACAAGGATTCAAAGTCATTTTTTATTTACTGAAGGAAAAATGTATTTTATGTGATAGATATACAAGTAATAAAGTATATAATCTGTTCTGAAAAGTAAAGACATTGACTTTTACTCTTGCCAGAGTAATAATATATTTGATAACTTTTTCCAGCTTTAATATGTTTTTCATTCATCAGCTAATTTAATCTTCCCAAACCCACCTGAGATAGATGTAGTAGGATTGCTGGATCTATGGTAGCTCTAATTTTAAATTTTTTTTTCTTTTATCAATGTTTATTGTCTAAATATGGCTTAGTTTCTTATAAAAACATTACTTGGACATTACATTTATTGAATTTCAGTTCAAAAGAGGTTCTAAGGCAATTCTTATCATTGAAAGCAAAAAAGAAAAATATGAATATGCTTTCATATTGCCTACTTGTGAAAAATAATGAAATTCTACTAGAGAGCTGTTTGATACTAATTTTTGTCTTTCAAACATTTTCTCTAAATACTAAAAAATATATAAATCAGTTACATAAGACTAAATGCAAAGGAAAGCACAGCTGGTTATAGTGTATATAAGCACAGTTCAGCATATGCAGAATTAAAGAGAAAAAAGCTTCACATCCTTATTAGTTACACTGAAAACCATTAAGAAAAGTTCTTCCCTGTCAACAGTGTTCAACACTTAAGACTAAGAGGATATAAAAACAAAAACATTAAAATTCACTTAATGAAAAACAGATTTTCATATGTACTTGAATATAAAAAAAAAGACTATCCATGTTATGAAAAGTGCAAACCAAATTAACAGAGGGTTTCACAAAGTCCTTCTCATGACACAGGTAAACTAGCCCATGGGGACAAATTTGCTTCATCAGTTAGTCTTTAATTGTGGCCAGATGTCATCAGGACTTCTGAGAGTTCGAAGAAAGGCTTAGTACTGGAGAAGCAGCTCTGTCCAGACTGGGGATTGGCACTGGCATGTGGCCATTAAGCAGTGTTGGGAACTGGAACAGCGTGTTGGGCCCTTGCAGCCGGGCAGGGCTCAGTGGAGCAACTGGACTAAGGCTGCTCCAGAAGTGAATGCTGGAGAGCAGTGGACTCGGGGTCAGAAGCAGTCCATTTGGTGTCTGTGCAGTGAAGAAGGCTGGGGTGAGGGATCCTGAGGGCAGGGCCGGGCTGTTGAGGGTGATGGAGCCAATATCGGTGCCGGAGAGCACCAGCGGAGGCCCGGAGATTTCTAAGCCTTTGGGGTTTTTGGCCTGATGACAGTCCTGACTTCTTCCACAGGAGGGCTGTCTTCTGGCTGCTCCTCCAGCTTCTCCGTCTTGATGGCCTTGAAGGGTTCCGGTGCAGGGAGTTAATGGTGAAGGACGAGTACAGGCCTGAGTGGATGTATTCGTTGCGGCTTGTACTTTTGAGGGCCGACAAGCCGTGTCTGCGCGCCTCGTGGCCCTCGGGAGGCGCCTTGCAGTCCCTGTCCTGCAGCAAAAGGCTCTCCCGGCTAATCTCCACGGCATGAGGGTCCATTTTCAGTATTTCCGGGGAGGAGATGAACTTGTACACAAACTTCTGCCCAATCACCTTCTTGATGATGTTCTTGTCATAATAGTATCGCAGGGCTCTGCTCAGCTTATCGTAGTTCATGTTCGTTTTGTTTTTTCGGAGTCCCCACAATTTGGCCACTTCTTCTGCTTTGAGGAGCTTGAATTCACCATCGTTGGAGGTCCAGCAGATCAGATGCTCATGTTTCTGGTCCAGCAGCAACTGCAACAGGAACTGCCACAGCGTGATTGCACTCTCCATACCTTCTGGAGCCCTCCATTCCCAAGCCTGCACTCTTTGGCAGCTCGGACCAATGGCTCTCAAACTTCAGTGTGCACCAGCTTCACGGGGGGGGGGGGGGGGCTCATTAAAACACTGGTTGCCAGGCCTCAACCCTCTAATTTTAATTTTTTGAGAAAACTCCATACTGTTTTCCATAGCAGTTGCATCATTTTGCATTCCCACGAACAGTGTACTGTACAAGAGTTCCAATTTCTCCACATTCTCGCCAACACTTACTGTCTTTTTGTTTTTTAATGGCCATCTTAACAGGTGTAAGCTGATATCTCATTGTGATTTTGATTTGCATTTCCCTAATAGTTGGTGATGTTGAAAATCTGTTCATATGCCTGTTGGCCATATGTATGTCTTCTTTGAAGAAATGTCTATTCAAATCTTTAGCCCATTATTTAAATTGAGTTATTAGCTTTTTTGCTATTGGATTTAGTTTTTATATTTTGGAAATTAACCCCTTATAGTTTGCAAATATTTTTTCCATGTTGCCATTTTACTCTGTTGTTTCCTTTGCTGTGCAGAAACTTTCTAGTTTGACATAGTCCCACTTGTCTATTTTTGCTTTTGGTGTCACATTCATGAAATTACTGCCAATATTTAATGTCATAAAACATTTTTCCTGTTTTCTTCTAGGGGTTTTGCAGTTTCAGATGACAGTTGTTTTTTGTATATTGTTCTTGTATCTTGCAATCTTGTTAAACGCACATAATTATTCTACTTTATTTTAAATTCCACAGGTTTTTCTACATGATGATCATGTTCTTTGTGTGTCTTGGTCTGTTTGAGCTGCTGTAATAAATACCACAAACTGGGTGGCTTATAAAAACAGAAATTTATTTCTCACAGTTCTGGTGGCTGGAAGTCTGAGACTAAGGTACCTGCACGGTCAAGTTTTGTGTCTGGAGAAATCCCTCTTCTTGCTTATTGCTATGTCCTCACATGGTTGGAAGGGGCCAGGGAGTTCTGTAAGATCTTTTTCATAAGAGCACTAATCCCATTCATGAGGGCTCCATTCTCATGACCTAAGTACCTCCAGAAAGCCCCACCTTCTAATACTCATTGAATACCAATATCATATTGGACATTAGGATTCCAACATATGAATGTGGAGGGCCACAAAAGCATTCAGACTGTTACACTGAGAACATAAACATTTATTTCTTCTTTTTAAATTAAGATGCCCTATATTTCTTTTTCGTGCCTGGTTGCACTGTGCAGAACCTTCAGTGTGGTATTGAATAGAAGTTGTGAGAGTGTACATCCCTGTATTGCTCCTGATTTTAGGGAAAAAAGCATTAAATCTTTTACCATTAAGTCTGATTTCTTTTTGTAAATGGCCTTTATCAGGTTGAAGAACCTGATAACTGGGATAGAGTTTCCATTCTATCATAGTTTGCTGAGAGTTTCATTTTTAAAATCAGGAATGGATGTTGGATCTTATCAATTTTTTGTTGTTAATCTTCACCTGAAGATTTTTTTTCCATGTATTTTTTTAGAGAGAGTGGAAGAGAGAGAGGGCAGGGCGTAGGAGACGGAGAGAAACATCAATGTGAGAGAGACACATCGATCGGTTGTGCCCTGACTGGGACCCGGGATCAAACCTGTAACCCAGTTACATGCCCTTAACTAGGAATCGAACCCACTACCCTTTGGTGCACGGGCCAACACTCTAACAACTGAGCCACACTGGCCAAGGCAAGATCTTATCAAATTTTTTCATATCTATTGATATAGATCCATATTGTTCATGTGGATTTTCTTTCAAACTTGTTAATATGGTATATTTCTTTGATTGGTTTAAAAATGCTAAACCAAACCCATATTCTTGGGATAAACCCCACTTGATCATGATGTATTATCCTTTTAATATAATGTTGTATTTATTTGCTAAAATATTGTTTAGAATTTTTGCATCAATGTTCATGATACATGACCTAGATGTTGCAAGTATATTCAATTTATAATTTCCTCCCTTTCTCTTGCTCTTCTTGTCTGGTTTTGGTGCCAAGGTAATGCTGGCCTCATGGAATGAACTGAAAAGTGTTCTCTTGTATTTAAATTTTTCGAAGCATTTGTGTTGAATTAGTATTATTTTAACACTAATAAGTAGTTTTATTTTAATACTAATTCTTACTTAGCATTAATCCTTATATATTTAGTAGAATTTACCAGTGAAGCCACGTGGACATGGAGTTTTCTTTGTAGGAAGAATTTTTACTACAATTTCAATTTCTTTAATTGATATATTTCTATGTATGTTATCTATTTCTTCTTGAATTAGCTTGGAAATTTATGTCTTTTAAGGAATTTTTCCATTTCAGGTAAGTTATTAAATGTATTAGTATAAAATTGTTAATAATATTGCCTTACTATTCTTTTATTATCTGTAGAATCTGTAATAATATCACCTCTCTAATTTCTGATATTGGTAATTTGTGCCCCTTTTTATTTATTTATTTTTTCTTTAGTGAAAGGTTTTTGTTTTTTTTAATAAATTTATTTTTGTTACAGATGTTTCTCCTTTTTCCCCCATTGATACCCTCCACCCCATCCCCCCTCACCCCGTCCCCAGCTTTGTTGTACAGTTATGGGTACATGCATATAAATTCTGTGGTTGGTCTCTTCCCTCTCCTGTCACCCCCTCTTCTGAGAGTTGTCAGTCCACACCCCACTTCCACGTCTCTGGGTCTACCCTGTTCCTCATTATATTCCACAGGTAAGTGAGATCACGTGATATTTGTCTTTCTCTGTTTGGCTTGTTTCGCTTAGGATAATACTCTCCAGGTCCCTCCATGTCGTCTCAAAGGATAAGAGATCTTTCTTTCTTATAGCTGCATAGTATTCCATTGTGTATATGTACCACGGCTTTTTTATCCATTCGTCTACTGATGGACACTTGGGCTGTATCCAGATCTTAGCTATTGTAAATAGTGCTGCTATGAATATGGGGGTACATATATTCTTTCTGATTGGTGTTTCAGGCTTCTTAGGGTATATTCCTAGAAGTGGGATCACTGGGTCAAGTAGCAATTCAATTTTTAATTTTTTGAGGTAACACCATAGTGTTTTCCATACTGGCTGCATCAGTGTGCATTCCCACCAGCAGTGTACTAGAGTCTCCATTTCTCCACACCCTCGCCAACACTTGTTTGATGATTTGTTGATGGCGGCCATTCTGACAGGTGTGAGATGATACCTCATTGTTGTTTTAATTTGCATCTCTCTGATGATTAGTGATGTTGAGCATTTCTTCATATGTCTCTTAGCCATTTGTATGTCCTGTTTGGAGAGGTGTCTATTTAGTTCCTCTGCCCATTTTTTAATTGTGTTCTTTGTCTTCCTTTTGTTGAGTTGTATGAGCATTCTATATATTTTGGAGATTAACCCCTTATCTGATGTATCATTGGCAATTATGCTCTCCATAGAGTGGGTTCCCTATCTGTTTTGATGGTTGTTTGTTTTGCTGTGCAGAAGCTTTTTAGTTTGATGTAGTCCCATGTGTTCATTTTTCCTTTGTTTCTGTTGCCTTAGGTGATGTATCAGTGAAGATTCTGCTGCGTATGATGTCTGAAATTTTGTTGCCTACATTTTCTTCTAGAATTTTTATGGATTCACGAGTCACATTTAAGTCTTTTATCCATTTTGAGTTTATTCTTGTGTATGGTGTAAGTTGATGGTCTAGTTTCATTTTTTTGCATGTAGCTGTCCAATTTTCCCAACACCATTTATTAAAGAGGCTGTCTTTACTCCATTGTATGTTCTTGCCACCTTTGTCAAATATTAATTGAGCATAATGTCTTGGGTCAATTTCCGGATTCTCTGTTCTGTTCCACTGGTCTATATGCCTGTTCTTGTGCCAGTACCAGGCTGTTTTGATTATAGTAGCTTTGTAGTGTAACCTGATATCCAGTATTGTGATCCCACCTACTTTGTCCTTCTTTTTCAAGATTGCTGTGGCTCTTCAGGGTCTTTTTTGGTTCCATATGAACTTTTGAAGTATTTGTTCTAGTTCTGTGAAATATGTCACTGGTATTTTGATGGGGATTGTATTGAATCTATAGATTGCTTTGGGTAATATGGACATATTAATGTTGTTAATTCTTCCAATCCATGAACAAGGTATGTGCTTCCACTTTTTTATATCTTCCTCTATTCCTTTTTTCAATATCCTGTAGTTTTCTGCAAATAGGTCCTTTACTTCTTTGGTTAAGTTTATTCCTAGGTATCTTAATTTTTTTGCCGTGATGGTAAATGGGATTTTTTTTTAGTTTCTCTTTCTGTGAGTTCATCATTGGTGTATAAGAATGCTGTCGATTTCTTGACGTTCATTTTGTATCCTGCTACTTTTCCAAATTCATTAATTAAGTCTAGTAGATTTTTGATGGAGTCTTTAGGGTTTTCTATGTATAATATCATGTCATCTGCGAATAATGACAGTTTCACTTCCTCCTTTCCAATTTGGATCCCTTTTATTTTTTCTTCATGTCTGATTTCTGTGGCTAAGACTTCCAGTACTATGTTAAATAAGAGTGGTGAAAGTGGGCATCCCTGTCTTATTTCTGTTTTTAAGGGAAATGTTTTTAGTTTTTGCCCATTGAGTATGATGTTGGCTGTAGAACTTTCATATATGGCCTTTATTATGTTGAGATATGATCCCTCTATTCCCAAATTGCTGAGTGTTTTTATCAGAATCGGGTGCTGGAATTTGTCGAATGCTTTCAGAGTCTGTTGATATGATCATGTGGTTTTTATCTTTCATTTTGATTATGTGGTGTATCACATTTATTGATTTTCGAATATTGAACCAGCCTTGCACCCCTGGGATGAATCCCACTTGGTCACGGTGAATAATTTTTTTGATGTATTGCTGGATCCAATTTGCTAGTATTTTGTTCAGGATTTTGGCATCTATGTTCATCAGGGATATTGGCCTGTAGTTTTCTTTCTTTGTAGTGTCTTTTTCTGGTTTTGGAATTCGAATTATGCTGGCCTCATAAAACGAGTTTGGAAGTCTTCCTTCTTCTTCAAATTTTGAAATAGTTTGAGGAGAATGGGTGTTAGTTCTTCTTTGAATGTTCGGTAAAACTCCCCAGTGAAGCCGTCCAGGCCTGGGCTTTTGTTTGCTGGGAGAGTCTTGATTACATCTTCAATTTCCTTTGTTGTTATTGGTCTGTTCAAGTTTTCTATCTCTTCCCGGTCCAGTTTTGGGAGACTGTGTTTCTAGAAATTTGTCCATTTCGCTTAGATTGTCAAATTTGTTGCCATATAAATGTTCATAGTATTTATTAACGATCCTTTGTATTTCTGTGGTGTCAGTTGTTACTTCTCCTCTTTCATTTCTGATTTTGTGTATTTGGTTCTCTCTCTTTGTTTCTTGGTGAGTCTAGCTAAGGGTCCATTAATCTTGTTTATCTTTTCAAAAAACTAGCTCTTTGTTTCGTTGATCCTTTGAATTGTTTTTTTAGTCTCTATGTCATTTATTTCTGCTCTGATCTTTACTATTTCCTTCCTTCTACTTGCTCTGGGGTTTTCTTTTTGTTTGCTTTCTAGTTCTTTAAGTTGTGAGGTTAGATAGTCTATTAGAAATTTTTCTTGTTTCTTGAGGTAGGCCTGTAGTGCTATGAACTTCCCTCTCAGAACTGCTTTCGCTGCATCCCATAGATTTTGTGTTGTTGCGTGTTCATTTTAATTGGTCCAGGAAGTTTTTAATTTCTTCCTTGATCTCCTTGGTTACCCATTCATTGTTTAATAACATGCTATTTAGTCTCTATGTGTTCAATTGTCTTTGCATGTTCTTCTTGCAATTGATTTCTAGTTTCATGCCATTGTGATTTGAGAAGATGCTTGATATGATTTCAATGTTCTTGAACTTGTAGAGACTTCGTTTGTGTCCTAACATGTGGTCTATCTTTGGGAATATCCCATGTGCATTTGAGAAGAATGTGAATTCTGTAATTTGCGGGTGTAATTCTCTGTAAATATCTATTAAATTCATTTATTCTAGTGCTTCATTTAAAGTCTCTGTTTCCTTGTTAATTTTTTGTCTAGAGGATCTATCCAGTGATGTTAGCGGGGTGTTGAAGTCCCCTGCTATGATTGTAATGCTGTCGATTTCTCCTTTGAAGTCCTCCAGAAGATCTTTAATATATTTTGGTGCTCCTATATTGGGTACATATATGTTTACCAAGGTTATATCTTCCTGTTGGATAGATCCTTTCAATATTATGTAATGACCTTCTATGTCTCTAGTTATGGCCTTCATTTTGAAATCTATTTTATCAGATATGAATATTGCTACCCCAGCTTTTTTTTCCTTTCCGTTTGCTTGGAAGATATTTTTCCATCCTTTCACTTTCAACCTATGTGAGTCTTTTGTTGTGAGGTGGGTCTCTTGTAAACAACATATATATGGGTCATGCTTTCTTATCCAATCAGCTACTCTGTGTCTTTTGATCTGGGCGTTCAGTCCATTTACATTTAGGGTGATTATTGATATGTACTTATTTATTGCCATTTTTGTTTAGTGTGGTTCTATTTTCCTTCCTATTTCTTCTACTAATTACAGCAGTCCTTTTAACATTTCTTGCAGTGCTGGTTTGGTGCTAATGTATTCTGTAGTCTTTTTTTGTCTGGGAAGCTCTTTATTTGACCTTCTATTTTGAATGATAGCCTTGCTGGGTAGAGTAGTCTTGGATTCAGATCCTTGTTTTTCATGACCTTGATTATTTCATGCCATTCCCTTCTGGCCTGTAGTGTTTCTATTGAGAAGTCAGCTGATAGCCTTATGGGGGTTCCTTTGTAGGTAACCTGTTGCTTAGCTCTTGCTGTCTTTAGGATTCTCTCTTTGTCTTTAATTTTTGGCATTTTAATTACTATGTGTCTTGGTGTGGGCCTCTTGGGTTCTTCTTACTTGGGACTCTCTGTGCTTCTTGAACTTGAATGCCTTCTTCCTTCACCAAATTAGGGAAATTTTCTGTCACTATTTCTTCAAATATATTCTCTAACCCTTTCTCATTTTCTTCTTCTTCAGGGACTCCTATGATGCAAATATTATTACGTTTCCAGTTGTCCCACAGTTCTCTTAAGCTGTTTTCCTGTTTTTTCATTGTTTTTTCCTTTTGGTTTTCTGATTGGTTGATTTTTTCTACCCTGTCTTCTAATTCACTGATCCAGTCCTCAGCTTCTTCTACTCTGCTGTTTAGTCCTTCCAATGTGTTCTTCATTTCTGCTATGTCATTCTTCATTTCTTCTTGGTACTTCTTCATTCCCAATTGGTTGATTTTCAATGTTTCTATGTCTTTGCTCATGGTATTGATGTCCTTACTTATGCTGTTGAGCTTCCTCAAGATCATGCCTTTGAATTCTAGCTCTGTTAACTTGCTTAACTCCAATTCATTTATCTCATCTTTGGTAGAGGTCTCTTGTTCTTTCATTTGGGATTTGTTTCTTTGTTTCACCATTTTGGCTATCTTAGTGGGTTTTGGAGTCTGCCAAATTTTCCCTGTGGATGTTGGTGTTCTGCTGTTTGTGGCTCCCTCTACTGGGTTTGGATGAGCGTGGGGGGACTCACGTTAAACACCACTGTCAAGTCTTACTTTCCTGGGTAGATTTGCAAGCCCAGGAACGGTTCAGTTATCCTCTAGCTTTTTGCCTAGAGGCTATTAGTCTTGGTTACTTGAAGAGCCTTGTGTTCTCAGTTGAATGAAAACCTCCCTCTGGTGTTCAGCTAAGAGGATTTCCAGAGGGTGGGGCAGATGCTGGTTGTTAATGAGCCTCAATTTGCATTTCAATGGCCTAACTGGGTGGGGTTGAATCTCCGAGGGAGGGGCTGCCACCTCTCCCCAGAGCCCTGGGAAGGAGTAAGATGGTCACCATTCTGTGTGGCTGCAACTCAGCAAAAGCTCTGAGCGCCCTCCAAATCCCGAGTGTGCCCACACAGTTCCAGTCCAGTCTGTCCTCCCTCTGCCAGAGCCCAAGGTGAGTGGCTGTGGCTATTTTAGCACTCTGTCCCAGCCCTCTGCGCTGTGTTGCGGGCTTGGGAATTTAACCCCGAGGGCACTGCTCACAGCTAAGACCGCTGCTGTCCGTGGGCTCCCAGCCCCCCTCTCGCGCCTCCACAATCCTACCAGGATCGATTCAGTGTCCCTGGTTATGTGGTCCTCGCAAGCTGCTTTTCTGTTGCCTTTTCCCGATGATTTGTCTTTATTTTAGTTGTAATTCCAGTTTGGTCCTGGGAGATGGTCTGTGTAGCTTCCATTCACTCTGCTGCCATTTTGGAATCATCTGTGCCCCTTTTTAAAGGAGAATTTTCATTACTCTTATGTACAGAAAACTCGCTAGTGTACACTTGGCCTAGGTTGGGGGGGCCATTTCTTTAGCCTTTGCCTTTTTCAGCTTGGAAACGAGCCACCGACTTTGGACCCAGGACATTGCCTACCCAGTGGCAGCAGATCTCATCATATCTGCCATTGTAATTGATCCAGATAGCTTCCACCAGCGTAGCCAGAGCTCCTTTGTCTTCTGAGTTAACCTTTTGTGAAGGCGATGGTGGTGCAGGTCTTCCTGTGGACTAGACACCCTAGCTGGTTCTTTGAGATCTACAAAATTGAAATCTTCTAGCTAGACTGACCAATAAAAAAAAAAAAAAGGGTCTCTCCTACCACCGCCCAAGATACCAAAAGGAAAGAAGGCTAAGGAGAAGCAGGAGGCCAAGAAGGTGGTAAATCCCATTTGAGAAAAGGCCAAAGAATTCTGGCACTGGACAGGACATCCAGGCCAAAGGGGACCTCACCCATTTGTCAAATTGCCCTGCTGCATTTGGGTGCAGCGGCGGAAGGCTAGTCTCAAGTCTCTGAAAGTGCCTCTTGTGATTAACCAGTTCACTCAGGTTTTGGTCTGCCAAACAGCTACTCAACTGCTTAAGCTGGCCCACAAGTATGGACAAAAGACAAAGCAAAAGAAGCAGAGATTGTTGGCTTAGGCTGAGAAAAAAGCTGTTGGTAAAGGGAGTATCCCCACCAAGAGGCCACCTGTCCTTCTAGCAAGGGTTAACACTGTTACCACCTTGGTAAAGAGCAAGAAGGCCCAGCAGGTAGTGATTGCATGTGATATGGATCCCATTGAGCTGCTTGTCTTCCTGCTTGCCCTGTGCTGTAAGTTGGGGTTTCCCTGCTGCATTATCAAGGGGAAGGCCACTCTATTTCACTGGTTTTCACTTTAGTATTTTTTTTCTTCTGTTTATTTTGGGCTTAATTTGTTCTACTTATTCTAGTTTTTAAGATTATTCACACATTTTCTTTTCTGATATTGCAGTTTTTTGGTATAGACTTTTTTCCCCCTAAGTACTGCTTTGGTGGTATCCCACAAATTCTGATGTGTTGTGTTTTCATTTTATTTGGGTTGAGTGTCAGTTAGATTCCTGGTGACATATGGCTTCCAAAGTTCCCTTTGGATCATCTCCATCCCAGTTAAGCCTAAAGGAAAAAGAACATAGAGAAAAGTGCTTTGGAGCTTTTTATGACATCACTTCCACTCAAATTCCATTGGTTAGAATTCAGTCACATGGCTTCACCTAATGGTATGGGAAGCTGGGACATGTAGTCTAGCTTTTTTTGCCTGGGAAGAAGAAGAAAATGTATTTGGACAAACAGCCAGCAATCTCTTTCTGTTTTCTGGAAGAGCTTGTATAAGATAAGAAATACTTGAATCATGGGTATACAGTAGAAATTATAAAGTTATTGGGGCCTGCTTTTTTCTTTGGGGTAAATTTTGTAACTGCTGATTCAATTTAATGGATACATGTTCATTTAGGTTTTCTATTACTTCTTGAGTCACTTTTTGTAAGTCATTTTTTAGGTATATATAATAATTTATATAAGTTTTAAAACAGATAAATTTGTTTAAAGTATTTTATTTTAATCTATGCTAAAACTGTATGTTCATTCTTCATTTTTTATGTTGTTTTATTTATACCCTCTTTTTTATTTGGTCAATCTTAGTACAGATTTGTCATCTTATTAGTCTTTACCAAAAATCTTAATTTATATTTCATTAATTTCTGTTCTTTATTTCCTTCTACATTATTTAGGTTTATTTTGCTGGTCCTTTTCAACTTGTAACTTGAATGCTAAGCTTATTATTTTTCAGATTTCTTTTCTATGTATGTAGTTAGGGTCATATGTTTCCCTTGAATTTGGCTCCAGCTTTGTTACTGCAAGTATTTATACAGAGTGCTTTCACTTTTGGTTAGTTCAATGTATTTCCATTGACTTCTTCTTTAATGAATGAATTATATACATGTGATTATAAATATCCACAAGTATGGAAGGTTTAGGGTACATATTAGGTTATTAATTTCAAAATTAATTGCATTATTTTCAGAGAATGTAGTGTGTAATAATGATTCTATAAAACTTGTTTACTCTTGCTTTATGGCCTGATATATGCAGGTTAACTTTGAGATGTCTTCCCATTTATTATGTTATTAATTCTATGCAACATTATCTTATTTATTTCTTATTCTAATTCTGTGAGATAGATAGTATGACACCTATTTTTCTTATTTTATTTTATTTTTCAATTACAGTTTACATTAAATAATATTTTGTAATAGTTTCAGGTGTACACCATAGTAGTTAGACAATCATATACTTTACAAAATGTTCTCCTCAATATCTCCAGTACCCACTTGGCACCATACATAATTATTACAATATTATTGACTATATTTCCTATGCTGTATTTCATGTCCTCACCATTTTTCAAATAAAATAAAATCAACATAATAATTACCTTTTCCAAGTTTACAGATCTAGTCATAGATTTTTAAACCTCAGGACAAGAATTCATTCTTTTTTTTTTTTTTTTTTTTTGGATTCATTCTTATTTAAATGGATTTTTATCCCTTGCTTGGTGCTTCAAATAGTATCTCACACATATTTGGTATTCAACAGATGTTTGTTGAATTGGAATAAATCTGAGACTGAAATCTGAAAAAAAAAAAAAAAAACCTGAAGTATAATAAACGGGTAATTTGTCAATAATAAAAAAATAAAACAGGGCTTGTACTTCTGATATAATTGCAAAAAAATAATCTGAAAACACTCCTGATACAGATAGCCAGTATTTCTGGTTAAAGATATAGATACAGCCCTGGCTGGTGTTTCCCAGTGGTTAGAGTCAGCCTGCACACAGAAGAGTCTCGGGTTTGATTCCTGGTCAAGTGCACTTATCTGGGTTGCAGGTTTGGTCCCGGTCCCAGTTGGAGTGCAAACAGGAGGCAATCAATCAATGTGTCTCTCGCCTCCACGTTTCTTTCTTTCTTTCTCTCTCTCTCTCTCTCCCTCCTATCTCTAAAAAAGATATAGATACAGACATACATGTATATATGTAATACCTATATTTATATCTATTTATAACTTTTATGTATCTATATATCTATTCATACATCCTTTTACATACCTATATAGATATAGATAAAATATATATATTTATACTTAGATATAGATATATATGTTAAAGGATATATGGGCAAGAGAGATTTACAAAGTCAGTAAAGGCACAGACAGAGAAAAGGGAGGAAAACCAGGTGAATTTAGGTTGCTAATGCCAAGATGAGAGAGAGAGAATTGTCAATAGTGACCTTTTGATTTTGTGTTAATGAAGTTATTTAACGACCTTGGAAATAGATGTTGTGAAGAAGTAGACATTTTCATTTTAAGAATTTTGGCTGCAAATGGTAAGAAAAAGATCAGGTGTAAGCTGGAGAGTGCTGTGGGAAGAGAGTCTTTTTTTTTTTTTTTTTTTTTTAAGATGAAAGAATCATGACTTGGTTTAAGACACTCTTTAGCTAGCTATCTCTTACTCATTCCATAAGATTCAGTTCAGGTGTTTGACCGTTCCTGGTCAAATTGCCTCTGTTGTCTTAGCACTATCAACCAGGTCATTATCATAGAAACTAGAATATTTTAATGAATATATCGGTTTAAATGTCTTGTCCTCTCCAGCCTGTAAGCTCTATGCTCATGTGTTACTTATCTTTGAATCACCAATTCTTGGCAACAGAGCGTTCTCAAACAATGTTTAACTAAACTATAGGGCCTTTTCAATGTTAAACTTTCCCATCTTTTAAAAGATATTTCTGTATCTATATTTTGTACTTATTTCTTCCCTATAACACCTGTAATACATTTTAATTGCAATTATTCCTTTTCACACAACTAAACAACATATTTATATTATTCATTTTTATAATACTAACATCTTGCACAGTGCCTATCATTCATTCATTGACTATTCAATTATTTCTTGAGTAACCAGTCATTATTCTAAATTCTGAGAATACCATAGTGAAAAAATAAAAAGACATTTCTTGTAAAGGAAATAAGACAATAAACCAATAAGTAAAGAATATTATTTATGATAGCAATTAATAAAAACAAAGAAATGATGATATGATAGAATGGCTTGTGCAAGTGGGGAGTCATAACTTCAGATAGGATACTTAAGGGCAGAGTCAAGAAAGTAAAAATACTCTTTTTGTATATAATGTTTCTTTATAATATATATTAACTAAATCTTCAAAGTGAGGGGATCTTAATGATCTCAGAGTCAAGACTTTTCATTTTACAGATTGATTTAGAGAGAAAGGCCACTTGTTGAAGGTGTTTAGCAAATATGTAATTTATCTTACTCTTCATAAAGTGGTTTAGAAACATTTCTTTATACCTCATTGGAATTCCCCTGAGATGTAAATGACTCATTTAAACCAAGGACTGGAATGGTGAATGGTGTACTAATCACACCTATTTTTCTTCCCTAATGGAGAATATTTTTTTTAAAAGTGTAAAGAGGAGGACAGTGATCTTCAAGAGAAAACTAATTGGGCTATAAGCACAGTAATAACAATAGAGAAGGTGCTACAAGGAAACTTGTAGCATCTAAGGACTTGGGAATTCCATATGAAGCTTCAAAAACTGTTTTTCTGATTTTTCTAATATATTTATGGTAGGAATTTTGAATATACAGAAAAGTCTGGAGTGGAAAATTGTAATTATAAGCCCTCACCCCAGGAATAACTATTGTTGATTATTTCTTGTATACAAATGTTTCTCCCTTTTTCTCTTTCTATAAATTAAGACCACGTGGTTTTCATATATATAAAATTTTTTTTTAATTCTCACCTGAGGATATTTTTTCCTTTTATCTTCAGATAGAGTGGGAGGGGGAGAGAGAGAGAGAGAGAGAAACATCAACGTGAGAGAGAGACATTGACTGGCTGCCTCCCGCACGACCCCTACCAGGGCTGGGGACCAAACTGCAACCAAGGTACGTGCCCTTGACCGGAATAGAACCCGCGATTCTTTGGTCTGCGAGCTGACACTCTAACCACTGAGCCAAACCGGCCAGGGCATGGTTTTCATATTTTTTAATTGAGAAAATAAGAAAAGTGAAAATTCAAAAGATAAGGACAAAGAATAAAAAACACCTATATATTTCCTACTAAACAAATATTTTTAGTCATATAAGCTTCAGATCTTTAATTTTTTAAAGAAATAAAACATTATAATAGTAAGTTTATGTTTTGTTTATAGTCTCATTCCCCTCATTTCCTCTCCAGACACAACTAATATGAATTTACTGTATTTTAATACTTCTGTTATACTAATGTTTTTTTTTTAAAAATAGTCCTATTTTGTGTTTTCTTTTAATGTGCATAAATGAAATCAGTACATAATTGTAATAATTGAATATAAATTTACGGAAATTGCTTTTTTCACTGAACATTAATTATGTTTTTCTGTTCTGTTCATGCTGACACATATAGATCTAGTTTATTTATAAGTCAGAAGTGTTAAGCTTGATGAATTTTCATTGAATACAACTATATAACTAGCGCCTCATTTAAGAAACATTACCAGCATCTCTGAACTCCTCCTGATATCTGTGTTTAAACTTTATGTCTGCCTTCTTTTTGCCCAACATTGTTTATGAAATGTATTCATTTTATTATGCACATTCATTCCCTTTTTTAAGTGTCAACTGTAACAAATTTTATTTTTATTTATATATTATTTTAATTAAAAAATTTTAATGTTGACATTATTTCAGGTGTCCCCCTTTTTCTGCCCCTTTGCCCACCTCCTCCCACCCTCACCTCCCCTTGGCCTTCACCAAACTATTGTCCATGTCCCTGGGATATGCATATATGTTCTTTAGCTAATCACCTTCTTTATCCAGTCCCCCCACCCCCTTCCCCTCAGGCACCAGCCATTCTGTTCCATGAATCCATGCTTCCAGTTCTATTTTGTTCTTCAGTTTATTTTGTTCATTAGATTCCACATATTAGTGAGATCATATAGTATTTGTCTTTCTCTGACTGGCCTATTTCGCTTAACATAATACTTTCCAGGTCCATCCATGCTGTTGCAAAGGGTAAGAGTTCCTTCTTTTTTATAGCCATGTAGTATTCCATTGTGTAAATGTACCATAGCTTTTTTATCTACTCATCAGCTGATGGGCACTTAGGCTGTTTCCAGATCTTGGCTATTGTAAATAATGCTGCTATAAACATAGGGATGCATATATTCTTTCTGATTGGTGATTCGGGATCCTTAGGATATATTCCCAGAAGTGGGATCTTTGGCTCAAAAGGCAGTGCCATTTTTAATTTTTTAAAATGTTTTTATTTATTTTAGAGAGGAAGGGGGAGAGAAAGAGAGAGAGAGAGAGACATCGATGTGAGAGAATAACATCGATAGGCTGCCTCCTGTACACTCACCTCCTGGGGATTAAATCTGCATCTTGGGCCTGTGCCCTGACCGGGATCAAACCAGGACCTTTCGGTGCACAGGGTGATGCTCAAACAACTGAGCCACATGGGCCAGGGCCATTTTTAATTTTTTGAGGAAACTCCATTCTGTTTTCCACAGTGGCTGCACCAGTCTACATTTCCACCAACAGTGCACAAGGGTTCCCTTTTCTTCAAATCCTCACCAGCACTTGTAGTTTGTTGAATTATTGATAGTAGCCATTCTGACAGATATGAGGTGATACCTCATTGTAGTTTTTATTTGCATTTCTCTGATGATTAGTGACCTTGAGCATTTTCTCATATGTCTATTGGCCATCTGTATGTCTTGACAAAGGAGGCAAGAGAGTACAATGGAGTAAAGACAGTTTCTTCAATAAATGGTGTTGGCAAAATTGGACAGGCACATGCAAAAAAATGAAACTAGACCATCGACTTACACTACACACAAGACTGAACTCAAAATGGATAAAAGACTTAAATGTAAGTCATGAGACCATAAAAATCCTAGAAGAAAACATAGGCAGTAAAATCTCAAACAACTCTTGCTGCAATATTTTTGCTGATATTTGATATGTCTCCGAGGGTAAGGGAAACACAGGAAAAGATAAACAAATGGAACTACATCAAGCTAAAAAGCTTCTGCATAGCAAAAGAAACCAGCAACAAAATGAAAAGAGAACCCGCTATATGAGAGAACATATTTGCCAATGATACATTCAATAAGGGGTTAATTTCCAAAATATATAAAAAACTTACATGACTTAACACCAGGAAGACAAAAAATCCAATTACAAAATGGCAAAGGTACCTGAATAGACACTTCTCCAAAAAGAATATACAGATGACCAATAGACGTAATTTTTTTTCTTCCTTTATTTTTTTTTCTTTTATTGATTTTTAGAGAGAGAGGAAGGGAGAGAGAGAGATAAAAACATCGATGAGAGAGAATATCGATTGGCCACCTCCTGCATGCCCCCCACTGGGGATCAGGCCCATAACCTGGGCATGTGCCCTGACTGGGAATCGAATTGGCAACCTCTTGGTGCATGGGTCGATGCTCAACCACTGAGCCACACTGGCCGAGCATTTTTTTTTTAATATGGTTTTTTTTTCAATCCTCACCCGAGGACATTTTTCCGTTTATCTTCAGATAGAGTGGGAGGGTGGGAGAGAGAGAGAGACAGAGAGAAACATTGCCGTGACAGGGACACATCGACTGGCTACCTCCCACACGACCCTGACCAGGGCTGGGGACGAACTGCAACGAAGGTACATGCTCTTGACCAGAATCGAACCCACGACTCATTGGTCTGTAGGCTGACGCTCTAACCACTGAGCAAAACAGGCCAGGGCAAATATGTTTTTTTTAATTGATTTTTTTGAGAGAGATGAAGGGAAAGAAAGAAACATCAATGAGAGAAAGAAACATCGATCGGCTGCCTCCTGCACGTTCCCTACTGGGGATCGAGCCCACAACCTGGGTATGTGTCCTAACCAAGAATCAAACTGGGACCTCTCAGTCCATGGGATGATGCTCACTCCACTGAGCCACACCAGCTGGACTACTATTATTTTTTAAATAATTTTTTATTTTTCAATTACAATTACATACAATATTATATTAGTTTCAGGTGTATACCCCAGTGATTAGACAATATATAATTTTCTAAGTGGTCATCCTGATAAATCTCATACCTATCTGACATCATATATAGTTATTAGAATATTGACTATATTTCCTATGCTATATTTTACATCCCCATGACTATTCTATAACAACCAATTTCTACTTCTTAATCCCTTCACCTTTTTGTCTCTCCTCCTAGCCCCCCTCCCATCTGGCAACCAGCAAAAAGTTCTCTGTATCTATGAATCTGTTTCTGTTCAGCTTGTTCATTTTGTTTGTAGATTCGATTGTTGATAGATATGTATTTATTACCTTTTTATTGTTCATATTTTTTTTCAAAATATGTTTTTATTTATTTTTTAGAGAGAGGGGAAGGAGAGAGGGATAGAAACATCGATGTGAGACAGAAACATCAATTGGCTGCCTCCTACATGACCCCACTGGGAATCAAACCCATAACCCAGGCATGTGCCCTAACCAGGAATCGAACTGGGACCTCACAGTTCCTGGGATGATGCTCAATCCACTGAGCCACACCGGCCAGGCTTCTTCTTCTCCTTTTTTAATTTTTTTTAATCCTCATCCAAGGACATTTTTGCATTTATCTTCCAATAGAGAGGGAAGGAGAGAGGGAGGAAGAGAGAGAAACATCGATGTGAGAGAGACACATCAACTGGTTGCCACCCACACCACCCCAACTGGGGCCAGGGACAAACTGCAACCAAGGTACGTGCCCTTAGTGGGAACCGAACCTGGAACTCTCTGTTCCGCGGGCCAACGCTCTAACCGCTGAGCCAAACCGGCCAGGCTAGACTTCTTCTTCTTAAAGAAGACCCTTTGACATTTCATATAATACTGGTTTAGTGGTGATGAAATCCTTTACTTTTTCTTGTCTCGGAAGCTCTTTATTATGTCTCTTGATTCTAAACGATAGCTTTGCTGGGTAGAGTAATCTTGGTTGTAGGTCCTTGCTTTTCATCACATTGAATATTTTGTGCTAATACCTTCTGGCCTGCAAAATTTCTGTTGAGAAATCAACTGACAATCTTATGGGAGCTCCATTGTAGATAACTAAGTGCTTTTCTCTTCCTACTTTTAAGATTCCGTCTTTGTCTTTAACCATTTACATTTTAATTATGATGTGTCTTGGCATGGGCCTCTTTGGGTTCATCTTGTTTGGGACTCTTTGCACTTCCTGGACTTGTATGTCTATTTCCCTCACGAGTTAGGGAAGTTTTCTGTCATTATTTTTTCAAATAGGTTTTTGATTTTTTGCTCTCTCTTTTCTCCTTCTGGCACCCCCATGGTGCAAATGTTGGAATGTTTGAAGTTGTCCCAGAGGCTTCTTCCTACCCTATCTTCTTTTTTTTTTAATCCTCACCAGAGGATTTTTACATTTATCTTCACATAGAGTGAGAGGGAGGGGGAGAGAGAGAAAGAGAAACATCCACATGAGAGGGACTCATCAACTGGTTGCCTCCTGCATGACCCCGACCAGGGCCGGGAACGAACCGCAACTGAGGTACGTGCCCTTGACTGGGATCGAACCCGAGACTCCTTGGGCCGACGCTCTAACTGCTGAGCCAGACCGGCCAGGGCTGCTGCTGCTTCTTTTTTTTTGGCATTCTTTTTTTCTTTTTGCTGTTCTGATTAGGTGCTTCTTGCTTTCTTAAATTTCAAATTGCTGATTTGATTCTTGGCTTCATCTACTCTACTGTTGATTCTCTGTAAATTATTCTTTATCTGTTAGCATATCCTTCATTTCTGACTGGCTCTTTTTTTGGCTTCTATGTCTTTTTTCATGCTGTTAAAGTTCTCACTAAGTTCCTTGAGCATAGTTACAACCATTGTTTTGAACTCTGTATCTGGTAGTTTGCTTGCTTCTATTTCATTTAGTTCTTTTTCTGGAAATTTCTCCTGTTGTTTCATTTGGGACCTGTTTCTTTGTCTCTGCATTTTTGGCTGGATTCCTATGTTTGATTCTATATATTAGGTAGAGCTGCTATGTCTCCAGGAATTGGTAAAGTGACCTTGTGTAGTAAGTGTACTGTAGCACAGTGGCAAAGCCTCCCCAGTCACCCAAGCCTCTGTGTGGGCTGTGTGTACTGTCCTGTTGTAGTTGAGCCTTGATTGCTGTTGGTGTCACTGGGAGGGATTGACTCTCAGAATGGTCAGCTGTGAGGACCAGCTCTGAACACAGAGAAAGAGCTATTGTGCAGGAACTGATCCTATGGAGCAGGACTTGCTTCAGTGGGGCTTTGGTCCTCACTGAGTCTGCCCCTTGATTGTGTTGGTCATGGAGGTGGTAGGGTTGTAATCTGGCGTGGTCTGAAGCTATCCACCGGGTGCACTGGCTCTGGGGTCTCCTAGGAGGTACAAGGTCAAGCCACCACTTGTGCCCTGTCTGGGGCCACCCGGCATGAGCTACAGAGCAATCTGCAGATGGCTGTCACTTGTGCTGGACTTGGAAGGGCCCAGGAGAGACCAAACTGGGAACCAAGGCCTGCTGCCACTAGTGCCAGGCTGGGACCACTTATCAAGAGATACGGGGTACACAGAGGCCAGATGCTGCTTGTTTGAGAGATTTTTGGAAAGTCCGAAGCATGTGGCAAGAGAGGCCATTTGTATGTAATAGCTACTGGAAAAGGCTTCAATGGGCCTGCAAGTTGGGTGGGGCAGGGTGTTAGGGAATTACCAGGGTGGGGCAAACAGGGTTAGCTAGGCTGATGGAGATGCAGATATAGCACCCACCTTCCAGCTCTGTGGATGAAGGGGGAGTCTCAGAAAAGGAACAATGGCCTCTGCCAGAACTTTTGTCTGGCAGAAAGCTGCCTCCCAGCTCTTGTCCTGATGCCAGACAATTCAGTTCCTCCCTGTATGTCCCTGTTTCCTTTCAAGCTACTGCCCCAGTGCTGAAGCTCAGAGGGAGTGAGTCCAAGTAAGTTTGTGCACAGGCCCTTTAAGAGGAACACCTGGGACTCCAGCATGTCCTCCATCTCAGTCAGCCACAATCCCTGCTGATTTTTTTGTTTTTGTTTTTGGTTGTACGTGCCCCTAGCGGGAACCGAACCCGTGACTCTCTGGTCCACAGGCCGACGCTCCAACCGCTGAGCCAAACCGTCCAGGGCTCCCTGCTGGTTTTTACAACCAGAAGTTATGAGGATTTCTCCTCCCAGCCCTGGAACCTGGGCTGGGAGGCCTGGTTTGGGGCTAGGACCCCTCGCTCCTCAACAGGGACCTCTACAGCCAAGATATGCCTCCCTATTTTTATCCGCCACAAGTGGGTGTGGATCCAGCCCATTCTGTGTGTCTGCTTCTCCTACCAGTTTCAATGTAGTTGCTTCTTTAAATCCCTAGTTGTAGGACTTCCATTTAGCTAGATTTCAAGCAGTTCTGAATGATGGTTTTTCGTAGTTTAGTTGTAATTTTGATGTGGTTTGGGGAGGAAGGCACTACCACTTTTACCTATGCTGTCATCTTGACCGCAAGATATTCTTTCTTATTGTTATAGAATATTTTGTTTTCTTATATCAGTTCAACTTTTTAAATTTATTCATTCAACTATTAATGAGCATTTGGGCAGTTTCTAATTTGTGGCTCTCTAATAGTGATGCTATAAACATTATAGTACATTTTTTTAAACGTATGTATGTACTTCAGTTTGGTATATATCTAAGAATTGCTGGTCATGGGACATGCATATATGTTCAGCTTTACTAATAGTGCCAAACAGTTTTCCAAGTTACTGTACAAAATTACATTCCCATCAGCAGTGCTTGAGAATTCAGGTTACTCTGCCTCCTTGGCAACACTTGATATTTTCTGTCTTTTTTATTTTAGGCATCATATAAAGTTGTCATATTATCTCATTGTGGTTTCATTTGCACTTCCCTGATTATTAATGAAGTTTTAATATGTTTATTGGCCATTTATATTTTTTAAATGATATCCTTATATATTCACCACTCATACATAACTGGTTTTTTTTTCTAACAAATCTAAAGATATTCAGTGACTATTCTTAACCCAATCTACATAAGGAAGGACCTTAGCAATTTTTATTGTTTATTGTTTTTTATAATCCTCACCTGAGGATATTTTTCTATTTATCTTCAGATAGAGTGGGAGGGTGGGAGGGAGAGAGAAACATCAGTGTGAGAGGGACACATCGACTGGTTGCCTTCTGCAGGACCCCGACCAGGGCCAGGACGAAGCGCAACCGAGGTACGTGCCCTTGACCGGAATCGAACCCGTGACTCACTGGTCTGCGGGCCAATGCTCTAACCGCTGAACCAAACTGGCCAGGGCACCTTAACGATTTTTAAATGACTACTGTTCTGTCACTTACCAGTTGTATGCCTTTAAGCAAGTTAACCTCATTTTGCCTCATCTATTTCCTCATCTGTAAAGTGGAGAATTAATAGTACTTAACTCACAAAGCTGTGAAAAATAAATATATATAAAACATTTTGAACAGTGCCTGGCATATAGTATTTGCTCTATAAATATTAGATATTATTATTGTTGTTATTGATGAAAGGATATGCAACATATATCAAGGGAACAGAATAGAGAATTCAGAAATAGACTGACACAAATATAGCTAATTGATTTTTTACAAGGTTGCAAAGGCAACTCAATGAAGAAAGGATAGCCTTTTCAACAAAAAGTGTTGGACCACTGGATATACATATTAAAAAAAATAAGAACTTGCCCTGGCCGGTTTGGCTCAGCAGTTAGAGCATCGGCCTGCGGACCAGAGAGTCCCAGGTTCGGTTCCTGCTAAGGGCACGTACCTCGGTTGCGGTTCGTCCTCAACCCCAGTTGGGGTTGTGCGAGTGGCAACCAGTCTATATGTCTCTCTCACATCGATGTTTCTCTCTCTCTCTCCCTTCCTCTCTCCCTCCCACTCTATCTGAAGATAAATGCAAAAATGTCCTTGGGTGAGGATTAAAAAAATAAGAACTTGATCCATACCTTGTACCTTATGCAAAAATTAATTCAAAATGAATCATAAATTAAATATAAACATAAAACTATAAATCTTTTATAAGAAAACATAGTAGAAAATCTTCATGACCTGGGCTAGGTAAAAAGTTCTCAAATAGAACCCCATAGTATAATCCATAGAAGAAAAAAGTAGATAAATTGGACATCAACACATGAAGTTTTGCTCTGTGAAAGACACTGTTAAGAGAATTGGAAAGACAAGCCACAGACTGGGAGAAAATATTTCCAAATCACATGTCTGACCAAAGACTTGTACCCAGAATATATGAAGAATTCTAAAAAATTAGCAAAGGTTGAAACACATACTTCACTGAAGAAGCTATACGGATGGCAAATAAGCACATGACAAGATGTTCAACATCATTATTCACTAAGGAAATGAAAACTAAAACCACATGAAATGCCCCAACACATGTGTTAGAATGGCTGAAATAAAATGGACAATATGAAGTCGTGACAATGATGCAGAGCAACTGGATCTATTGTGTATTGCTGGTGGGAAAGCAAGACAGTATAGCCACTTTGGAAAGAAGTTTGGCAGTTTCTCATAAATTTAAATACATACTTGCTACCTGACACTACTGAAATAAAAACTTATATTTCAACAAATACCTGTGCAAGTCTGTAGTAGCTCTATTCTTAACAACCCCAAACTGGAAACAATCAAATGCCTCTCAGCTGGGGAATAAACAAACTGTGGTACATCTATAGAATGGAATGTTACTTAGCAATAAAAAGATACAAACTATTGATACATGCAATAACATGGATGAATCTCAACTGCATCATACTAAGTGAAAAAAAGCCAGACTCGAAAGGCCACATATTGTATGACATCATTTATATGAAATTCTGGAAAGGCAAAAGTGTAAGGTTGGAGAATATGGATGGAAAATAATCAGGGGTTGCCAGCAGTTAGTGCTTGACCCCTTACAGGCAGTGTGAGGAAATTTTGCGGGGGTGGTGGAAGTGATCTGTAAGTTAGTTGATTGTAGAGGTGATTAAACACTCTTTGCATTTGTCAAAACTTATAAAACTGCAAACACATGCACAAAAGTGAATTTTAGTATGTGTAAATTTAAATTTTTTTAAAGTTCAAATCTTAGGTTGTATCTCTGAACATTGCTTCTCTGCTACTTCTCTTTTTTCTCTTTTAGAACTCTTATTAGCTTTATGTTACATACTCTTAATATTTTCCAAGTATTATAACTTATTTATCATATTTTTATTTCTTTATGTAATTGGGCAAAATTTCTCAGTATTATCTTTTATTCCATTAATTGTGAAGAGTTTACTCCATACTAACATTTAAAATTTTTTATTTCCAACATTCTTCCTTTAGTCCACTTTTGGTCTTTTATTGGTGGCTCAGGAATCCCTTCCCTAAACGATTTTAATAATATCATCATTCATTGTACCAGAGTGTGGTTTGGTCTAGGTCTTATCTCAATGATTTTCTTGGATTCTTCCAGCTAATTCTTGCTTCCAGATCTCACTCAATACCTAGCATGGCTGTGGTTTTAGCCCCTACTTATTTTTCTGTTGCTTTTCTTCTTTTGTCCATAGAGATCCTTATCTTCTTATATTTGAGTACAACTGTATCTTTAAATTTTTTTAAATATGGGTTTTATCTATCTTGCTTTTATCATTTAATACTATCTGACATTTTATACCACTATGTCAGTGATTCTCAATTGGTGGCAATTTTGCCCACCCCTCAGAATACATTTGTTAATGTTTGGAGACATCTTTGGTACAATGCAGGGGACAGTCCCTACAACGATTTATCTGATTCAAAAGATCAGTAGTATTGAGGTTAAGAAATATAGAATACTATATTTACCTTTTATAATACCATCATAACTCATTTAATTCCTAATGTGGGACATTTAAAGGAGTTTTTTGTATTATGAGTATCACTTTGATAAATAGCCTTATGTAACTTTCTTGGTACCATTAATTCCCAAATGTAGATGAGAAAAGTAAGATTTGAGAGGCTGGAAGTTAAGAAAAAAACTAAGATTCTTAGAAGCCTGAAATTACTTAGGAAACAATTCAAGTATGGGAACAAAGTCTTTATCATGTCATATCCCTAGTGGAACTTATAATATGTTTACACATAAACATCTTCTGTTAGTTTTATACTTTTAAATATTTTTATTCCCAAATAATACACTCCTAGGTTGTCTTAAGGCCCTTCAAGTTCCATACAGCCTTTTGTGAAAGATTTCTACAACTCGCTTTTTGCTTAAGTAGCAGATTTTGGATTCTTAATGAATACTTGATTAATCTGACAATAATTACCTTTCTTCATTCCTATTTATTTTGAATACATACCAGTATTAAGATTGTTGAAATTAAGATAATAGAAAAAAATCAGAGGACTGGCTTTAATTTCTTTTATTTAGGTTTGGCTATGATCTTTTACTGTTCTTGAGATAAAGTGTATATATATATTTTTTTTTTCTCTTTTTTTTGGTGCAAATGTTGGAATGTTTGAAGTTGTCACAGAGGCTTCTTCCTACACTTTCTTCTTCTTCTTCTTCTTCTTCTTCTTCTTCTTCTTCTTCTTCTTTTTAATCCTCACCCGAGGATATTTTTCCATTTATCTTCAGATGGAGTGGGAGGAAGAGAGAGAGAGAAACATTGATGTGAGAGAGACACATCGACTGGTTGCCTCCTGCAGGACCCCAACCAGGGCCGGGGACAAACCGCAACTGAGGTACATGCCCTTGACCAGAACTGAACCCGCGACTCACTGGTCTGCGGGCCGGTGCTCTAACCGCTAAGCCAAACCGGCCAGGGCTTGAGATGAAGTATAGATAAAACGTTAAAAAATTCCTAAGATCTTTATAAATTCCTTATAATTGTTCTTTATTACCCTCATCTAACTTTTTGTGGTGATTGATAATCAAAATCTTAAAATGAAGTATCTTGTTTTGGAAGACTGTAAAGAATGATGCTAGAAGAATAACAATTCATAGCTGAACTGGGAAGGGAGAAAACTAGATAAGAAAACAGGAGGTGACAGCTGTACAAAACAAACAAAACCAAGGTCTCAAATCTGGTAGGGTCAGAGACATGCACTCTGGGCCCTTATTAGCATGATTAGGATCCTGAAATCTATGAGAAGGCAAAGGAGTAGAATTTAGGTCTCCCTAATTAATCTCTTAACACTACACTATATAGTACCATTTGAAATATATCATTTAATTTTATCTAAAGATTGAAGATACATGCATGAAATATTCTTTTATAATTTATTTGTATAGGTTTTTCTAATCACTTAACCTATTTTCTGGCTGCTGGTGCTGTTGCTTTTGGAATTGGTTTCTTTGCTTTTGCCTCAGCTTTGTGGTTCCTGATTTGCAAACGAAGGTAAGGTTTATCAGAATATTTTACTTTTGTTTCTTTTATAAACCCAGTGAAAGACTTTTTCAAATGTTATTAAACTTAAATAACTAAAAGAGTATTGATTCTGTAATTTGAGATTTGGTTATAGACCCATTGATTGGGAGGGAAAGTTTTACATGTTTTAAGTAGCCTGAAAAGAGAAGTTTTAGTAGTATAATTATCCAACTGGTAAAATAACAGTCTTTGTGCATTAAAATTTTAAGAAATAATGATGTCTATTGTATCCTCTGGAAGACACACATTTGAATTATAATATAAGGCTAAAAATTAAAAAAAAATTTTTTACCACTAATAGAGGTTAAAAACATAACTGACAGGAAGACTCCCTTTCTTCAGAAGATACTTAAGAAAATAATTGTAGTTCTTTGCCAGACACAGAAAAAAAGAAACTTGACACCTCAGTTCCTTTCAACACTAAAATTAGGTGTTTTTTTTCTTTTATTGAATTTATTAGGGTGACATTAGTTAATAAAATTATATATATTTCAGGTGTACAATTCTATAATACATAATCTTTATATTGTATTCTGTGTTCACCACCCCAAGTCAAGTCCCCTTCCATCACTATTTATGCCCCCTTTACACTCTTCTACCTCCCCTCAACCCCTGTCCTTCTGGGAATCACCATACTGGTATCTGAGTTTATGAGTTGTTAATGTTTTGTTTTGTTTTTGGTTTGTTTTTTTGCTTAATCCCTTCAGATTTTTCACCCAGCCCCTCTGCCCTCCCCTCTGACAGCTGTCAGTCTATTCTCTGTATCTATGAGTCTATTTCTATTTTGTTAGTTAGTTTGTTTGTTTTGTTCATGAGATTCCACATGCACGTGAGATCATATGGTATTTGTCTATCTCTGACTGGCTTATTTCACTTAGCATACTACTCTCCAGGTCCACCTATGCTGTCGCAAAGGATAAGATTTCCTTCTTTTTGATGACTGAGTAGTATTCCAATGTGTAAATATACCACACCTTTTTTATCCACTCATCTATTGATGAGCACTTGGGCTGTTTCCAAATCTTGGCTATTGTAAATAATGCTGCAATGAGCATAGCGGTATATATATTCTTTCGAATTAATGTTTTAGATTTCTTTGGGTATATTCCCAGTAGTGGAATTGCTGGGACATAAGGCAGTTCCATTTTTACTTTTTTGGAGGTAACTTTATACTGCTTTCTGCAGTGGCTGCACCAACAGTGCACGAGGGTTCCCTTTTCTCCGCATCCTTGCCTACACTTGTCATTCCTGCATTTATTGGGGATAGCCATTCTGACAGGTGTGAGGTGATACTTCATTGTAGTTTTAATTTGCATCCCTCTAATGATTAGTGATGTTGAGCATTTTTTTTTTATATATGTCTCTGTATGCTATCTGTATGTCTTCCTTAAAGAATTGTCTGTTCAGCCCTGGCCAGTTTGGCTCAGCGGTTAGAGCGTTGGCCTGCGGTACAGAGACCCGGGTTCAGTTCCTGCTAAGGGCATGTACCTCGGTTGCAGTTTGTCCCCGGCCCTGGTTGGTCGTGCAGGTGGCAGCCACTCGATGTGTCCCTTTCACGTCGATGTTTCTCTCTCTCTCTCTCTTCCTCTCTCTCCCTCCCACTCTATCTGAACAAAAAATGAAAAAAATGTCCTCAGGTGAGGATAAAAAAAAAAAAGAAAGAAAAAATTGTCTGTTCAGGTCCTTTACCCATTTTTTTTTTTTTAAATCCTCACCCGAGGATACTTTTCTATTTATTTTCAGACAGAGTGGGAGGGGGAGAGAGAGAGAAACATCAGTTGGTTGCCTACCGCATGACCCCAACCAGGGCCAGGGACCGAACCGCAACCGAGGTATGTGCCCTTGACCGGAATCAAACCCGCGGGCCATTGCTCTAACAGTGGGCCATTGCTCTAACTGCTGAGCCAAACTGGCCAGGGCTCCCATTTTTTAATTGGATGGATTTTTTGTTTTTTGATATGTTGAGTTGTATAAGTTCTTTATGAATTTTGGAGATTAAGCCCTTATCAGATGTATCATTGGCAAATATGTTCTCCCATTCAGTGGGTTGTCTTTTTTTATTTTGTTGAGGTTTCTTTTACTATGCAAAATCTTTTTTTTTATCCTCACCCAAGGCCATTTTTGCATTTATCTTCAGATAGAGTGGGAGGGAGAGAGGGGGGAAGAGAGAGAGAGAAACATCAATGTGAGAGAGACACATCAACTGGTTGCCACCCACATGACCCCAACCAGGGCCGGGGACAAACTGCAACCGAGGTACGTGCCCTTAGCGGGAACTGAACCCGGGACTCTCTGGTCCACGGGCCGACGCTCTAACCTCTGAGCCAAACCAGCCAGGGCTATGCAAAATCTTTTTAGTTTTCTGTAGTCTCGCTTGTTTATTTTTTCTTTTGTTTCCCTTGCCCTAGAGATATATCAGAAAAAAAATATTGCTATGAGAAATGTCTGAGATTTTACTGCCTGTGTTTTTTTCTAGGATTTTTATGGTTTTGAGTCTAACATTTAATTCTTTAATATATTAATATTTTGAGTTTTTTCTAGTGTATGGTGTAAGAAAGTGGTCTAATTTCATTTTTTGCATGTATCTGACCAGTTTTCCCAGCATCATTTATTGAATAGACTGTCTTTACCCGATTGTATATTCTTGCCTCCTTTGTCAAATATTAATTGACCTTATAAGCATGGGTTTATTTCTAGGCTCTCTACTGTGTTCCATTAATCTATATGTCTGTTTTTATGCCAATAACATAATGTTTTGTTTACTATGGCCTTGTAGCATAGTTTGACATCAGGTATTGTGATTCCTCCAACTTTGTTCTTCTTTCTCAAGGTTGCTGTGGCTATTGAGGATCTTTTGTGGCTCTATATAAATTTTTAGGATATTTGTTCTAGTTCTGTGAAATACACCATTAGTATATTGATAGGAATTGCATTGGGTAGTATGGACATTTTAATAATGTTCATTCTTCCAATCCATGAATACGGTATATGCTTCCACTTATTTGTATCTTCTTTCATTTACTTCTTCAGTGTCTTATAATTTTCTAAGTACAGGTCTTTTACATCCTTGGTTAAATTTATTCCTAGGTTGTTGTGTGTTGTTGTTATTTTTTATATGAAATTGTAAATGGGATTGAATTTTTAGTGCCCATTTCTGATTGTTCATTATTGGTGTATAGAAATGCAACTGATTTCTGGATATTTATTTTGTATCCTGTTACTTTACTGAATTCATTTATCAGTTCAAGTAGTCTTTTGGTGGAATCTTTAGGGTTTTCTACATACAGAATTATGTCATCTGCAAATAATGACAGCTTTACTTCTTCCATTCCAATTTGGATGCCTTTTATTTCTTTGTCTTGTCTGATTGCTGTGGCCAGAATTTCCAATACTATGTTGAATAAGAGTGGTGAAAGTGGACATCCCTGTCTTGTCCCTGATCTTAAGGCAAACACTTTTAGTTTTTGTCCATTGAATATGATGTTGGCTGTGGGTTTGTCATACATGGCCTTTATTACATTGAGGTATGTTCTCTCTATTCCTATTTTGCTGAGAGTTTTATCATAAATGGGTGTTGGATTTTATCAAATGCTATTTCTGCTTCTATTGATATGATTATATGGCTTTTATCCTTCATTTTGTTTATGTGGTGTATCACGTTCATTGATATGCGGATATTGTACCAACCTTTCATTGGGATAAATTCCACTTGATCAAGGTGTATGATCTTCTAAATGTATTGCTGGATCCGATTTGCTAATATTTTGTTGAAGAGTTTAGCATGTATGTTCATCAGGTATATTGGGCTGTAATTTTCTTTCTTTGTATTGTCTTTATCTGGTTTAGAAATTAAAATAATGCTGGCCTCGTAAAATGAGCTTGAGAGTCTTCCTTCCTCTTGAATCTCTTGGAATAGTTGTAGAATAGGTGTTAGTTCTTCTTTGAATGTTTGGTAAAATTCACCTGTGAAGCCATCTGTTCTAAGATGTTTGTTTTTTGGGAGTTTTTATTTTTATTTATTTATTAAAAATAATTTTTTTTCTTTATTGATTTTTAGAGGGGGAGGAAGGGAGAGGAAGAGAGAGAGATAGAAACAGAGAGAGAACACTGACTGGCTGCCTCCTGCATGCCCCTCGCCCCCCGGGGATTTGGCCCACACCCTGGGCAGGTGCCCTGACCAGGAATCAAATTGGTGACTTCTTGGTGCATGGGTCAGCACTCAACCACTGAGCCACACCAGCCGGGCTTGGGAGTTTTTTAAATTGCTGCTTCAATTTAATTAGTTGTAATCTATCAGATTTTCTGATTTTTCCTGATTCAGTTTGGAAAGAATATATATCTAAGAATTTATCCATTTCATCCAGATTGGTATAATTTGTTAGTATATATTTGTTCGTAATGTTTCCTTACAATCCTTTGTATTTCGTTGGTATCAGTTGTTACTCTTTCATTTCTAATTTTATTTATTTGGGACCTCTCTCTTTTTTTCTTGATGAATCTGATTAAAGGTTGGTCAATCTTGTGTATCTTTTCAAAGAACCAGTTCTTGATTTTAGACTACATCTTGCTTATTTCTGCTCTGATCCTTATTATTTCCTTTCTTTTATTCACTTTGGGCTTTGTTTGGTGTTCTTTTTCCATTTCCTTAAGTATAAAGTTAGATTGTTTATTTGAGATATTTCTTGTTTCTTGAGAAAGGCCTGTAATGCTATAAATTTCTCTTTAAGGACTGTTTTCACTGTGTCCCATAGATTTAGGGTTGTTGTGTTCTCATTTTAATTTGTTTCAAGGTATATTTTGATGCCTTTCATGATCTCGTTGTTCCCCATTCATTGGTTAGTAATATGTTATTTAGCCACCATGTCTCTGTGTGTTTTTCAGTGTTTTTGTTGTTTGTTGTTGTTGTTGTTGTTATTGATTTCTAGTTTCATACCATTATGGTCAGAGAAGATGCTTGATATGATTTCAATCTTTTTAAATTTATTGAGACTTTTTCTGTGTCCTATCATGTGGTCTGTCCTAGAAAATGCCTCATGTGCAGTTGAAAGGAATATATATTCTGCTGCTTTGGGGTGAAATTCTCTGAAGATATCAGTTAATACCATCTGATCTATTGTGTCATTTAAGGCCACCGTTTCCTTGATTTTTCTGTCTGGAAGATCTATTCATTGATGTCAATGGGGTGTTAAAATCCCCTACTATGACTGTATTACTGTCAATCTCTCCCTTTATGTCCACTAAGATTTGCTTTACATATTTAGGTGCTCCTATATTAGGTGTATAAATGTGTACAAGGATTATATTCTCTTGTTGGATTGCTCCTTTTATCATTATGTAGTGTTCTTCTTTGTCTCTTATGATAGCCTTTGTTTTAAAGTCTATTTTATCAGATATAAGTATTACTACCCCAGCTTTTATTTCTTTTCCATTTGCATGAAATACTTTTTCCATCCCTTTACTTTTAGTCTCTGTGTATGTTTTGTTCTGAGGTGAGTCTCTTGTAGATAGTATATATATGGGTCTTGTTTTCTTATCTATTTAGCTGCCCTGTGTCTTTTGATTAGAGCATTTAAACTATTTAAATTTGAAGTGATTATTGACATGTACGTATTTATTGACATTTTATTCTTTTTATTATGTTTCTCTGTTTTCTTCTCCTTCTCCTCCTCCTTCTTCAAGAAGGCCCTTCACTTTTTCTTATAATACTGGTTTGGTGGTAACTAACTCCTTTAGTTTGTTTGTTTGTGTGTTGGGTTTTTTTGGTCTGGGAAGCTCTTTATTTCTCCTTTAATTTTAAATGATAGTACTCTTGGTTGTAGGTCCTTGCTTTTCATCACTTTCAATATTTTGTGCCAATTTCTTTGCACCTGAAATGTTTCTTTTGAGAAATCAACTGGCAGTTTTATGGGAGCTCCCTTGTAGATGACCAACTGTCTCTTTCTTGTTACTTTTAAGATTCTTTCTTTGTCTTTAACCTTGTGCATTTTAATTGTGATGTGTCTTGGTGTGGGCCTGATAGGGTTCATGTTGTTTGGGACTCTCTGTGCTTCCTGGACTTGTGTGTCTTTTTCCTTCACCAGGTTAGGGAAGTTTTCAGTCACTATTTCTTCAAATAGGCTCTCAATCCCTTGCTCTCTCTCTTCTCCTTCTGGTATCCCTATGATGTGCATGTTGTTATGCTTGATGTTGTCCCAGAGGTCCCTCAGACTTTCCTCATTTTTAAAAAATTATTTTTTTCTTTTTGCTGCTCTGATTGGGTGTTTCTTCTTACCCTGTGTTACAAATTGCCGATTCAATCATCTGCTTCATCCAACCTACTGTTTGTTTTTTCTAGAATATTCTTCATTTCTGGCTGATTCTTTTTTATGGTTTCTATGTATTTTTTCAAGATTTGTATTTCTCTCTAAGTTCTTTGTGGTTCTCACTAAGTTTCTTGAGCATCCTTATAACTATTTTTTTTTTTTTTACTCTATATCTGATCAATTGCTTGCCTCCATTTCGTTTAGCTCTTTTTGTGGAGATTTCTCCTGTCCTTTTCATTTGGGGCATGTTTCTTTATTTTCCCATTTTGGCTCTTCTTTGTGTTTGTTTGTATGTATTAGGTAGATCTGCTATGACTTTCAATCTTGGTGTGTGACCTTTTTTGTAGGTGTTTTGTGGGACCTAGTCACGCAGTCTCCTTGATCACCTGAGCTGGGTGCTCTAGGAATATATCTTTTGTGAGTTATGTGGGTCTTCCTATTATAATGGAGTCTTGATTACTATTGGCCCCTTTGTGCATGGGGGTCAACCCTCAGGCTGGCTGACTGTGGGGATCAACTCCAACCATAATGTACGAGCTGCTCTGCAGGTGCTGACCACCCAAAGCTGACTGTACTTCAGCAGGGTCTAGTGCATGCCAAGATCACCCTTTAGATATTCCATTTGTGAAGCTAATTGGATCCTGCTCTGATGTTGTCTGAAGCTGCCCTCTGGGTGTGTGTTGGTTCTGGGTTCTCTTGGGAGAAAATCTGGTGCTGGCCAACGTCAGCCTTTGCCTGTGACTGGTCCTGGGCAACCCATTTGGAGCTACAAAGCAATCCTCTGTTTGAGGCTGCCTCTGCAAGAAGGATCAAGCTGTATGCCAAGACTGGCTTTTACCAGCACCAGGTTCAGGAGCAAGTTAGCAAAAGTCCCAAGGCACCCCAAGATCCACATCCACCTGCCACCACCTGCCGGCTGCCTGTTAGGCTTAATCAATGAAAGAGCCTCTGGCGGTACTCAAGTTGCATGAGTTAGGTTCTCTGTGAGTCACCAAGTAGGGAATGTTGGTGTTCATCAGATCAATACAGGTTGAAACTTGTGTCAGTGCTGGGTCTGAGGCCATTCAACAATTGTCCCAGGATATACCAAGTCTAGCTGCTATCTGGTGGGTGCTCACACACTTTTGTGGTGGGGCAGGGTCTCATGGAGTTGTCAGAGTGAGGCCAGAAGAATTTATTAGGCCCAAACAGACCAAGATTTGGCTGTGTGCAGGGAGGGCTCTGCACCAGTCAGGCATGTGAGGGAAAAATGTCCCCAGTCATAGAGCCACACCACTCAATCTGTCCTACACTCTGCCCAGAGCCTGATATTAGCAGGGTGGAGCTGCTGGGAGTAGGGAGAGTGGGTCTAGCAGATCTCCTGTGAGGGGATGACACCAGTCTGGTTCACAGGATAGTAGGGGGAATGGCCCCTACCCAAATCCACACAACTCAGTCACAGATACCTCCTGAGTCTGCCCAGATCTCTATACTCCAGCCCTGACAGCTGACTCCTCAGCAGGGCACAAGTTCTGTAGGGTGGGACGACAGGGAGTCCAAAGGATGAAGCTATTGCATTCCCCAGGCTGATGCCATATGAAGGGTGGTGCTTCACCCAAGAAAGATGGCATCTGCGGTATGGGGGAAAAAACTCAGCTCAGTGATTCTGGCAGCTGTCCCTTCAGCTTTCTCTGCAGAGCCACAAATCCCAGTTCTCCTCACGTGACTCTAGTCTGCTTTGCTCTCTCTTTGCTGGAGCCCAGGGTGAGTGAAAACAAATGAGATTTTGCGCATTTATTGGCCCTTTAAGAGGGCACCTGTGTCTCTAGCAGACTTTCATCTCTCCCTGGCAGACAGAATCCCTGGTGATTTTTATAGCCAGATATTATGTGGGCATCTCTTCCTGGATCTGGTGCTCTGGGCTGGGAGCTTGGCTTGGGGTTGAAACCCCATGCTTCTCAGGGGGAACTTTTGCAGTTGAGATATTCCTCCACCCATGGAAGTGGGGCCAGCCCTTTTCACATCTCCCACCTTCTCACCAGTGTCAATGTGGCTTCTTCTGTAAATTCTTGGTTATAAGACTTCTCTTTGGCTAGCCTCCTGGTAGTTATTCAGGTTAATTATTCTATATTTTAGCTGTAACATCAGTTTGGTCCTGGGAGGAGGTGAGTGTAACATTGAACTACTCTGCCACCATCTTGGATCCTCTCTAAAATTTGGTGTTTTTAATTATTTAATCATTTTGGTGTTTTCTTTGTCTGGTGTTTACAAAATATAAATTGTAACATGATCTGCCCACACACTCTTCCAGTGTTGCCAATTTCAGCAAATGAATACTTACTATCTATACTAACTTGCCCAAGTTAGGAACTGTAAATTATTCACTCATTCATTCTTTCAACAAATAGTTATTGCATGCCTGCCACTGTTCTGTGAACAAGTCAGACATGGTTTCTGTCTCACAGAGGAGACAGATAATGATGAACAAACAGATAATGTGGTCAGAATTTGTTTTCAGGTGGGCAGTATTTAATCTGAGAGCTGAGAGAGAGGGAGACAGACGTGAAGACTGTATGGAAGAGCTTTTGAAGCTGAAGAGAAGAGATAGCAAATTCAAAGACCCCAAATGAGAATGATGTTGGTATTGTTCAGTAAAAAGAAAGGCCAGTGTGAATAGACTGTACCAAGAGGAAAATGATGACATTGAAGAAGTAGATAGGGCCCAGATCACATAGGAATTTGTAGGCTAGAACAGCAGTTTTTAACCTTTTTCATCTCATGGCACACATAAACTAACCACTAAAATTCTATGGCACACCAAAAAATATATTTTTCTCCAATCTGACAAAAAATAGGTATAATTTTGATTCATTCACACCGGGCCACTATTGTTGTGTTGGTTGTCATCATTTATTTTTTTAAAATCCTCATCCGAGGATATTTTCCCCATTTATCTTCAGATAGAGTGGGGGAGAGAGAGAGAGAGACATCAATGTGAGAGAGACACATTGACTGGTTGCCTCCCGCATGACTCCGACCAGGGCTGAGAACCGAACTGCAACCAAGGTACGTGCCCTTGACCGGAATCGAACCCACAACTCATTGGTAAGTGGGCCAACTCTCTAACAGCTGAGCCAAACCAGCCAGGGCTGTTGTTATTTTTTTTATTTGACAATCTAAGGGAAAAGAGGTCAGTGCCCTTGACTATTTAGTCAGCTATTACATTTAAAAAAAAATTCTTGCATCACACCAGTTGAAAATCACTGGGCTTGTCAACAATAAAAAATTTAAATTAAAAAAAATCACTGGGCTGGAATATGTAGTTTTGATTTTATTATTTGTGCTGTCAGGATTTAAGCAGGGGAATAACACATTATCATCACAATAATAGCTCACATTGAGTGCTTTCCTACATACTAAGCATGTTCTAAGTGCTTTATATGTTATCTCATTTAAACTTCATAATAGGCCCATGAGATATCAATAAATTATCCTTATTTTAAAGGTAACAATGTCACCTATAGATGAATTAATTTTTATAACACTTCTTAAAATTTGAGATATAATTCACATACAAAAAAGTGCATTGATTTTAAATGTATTATGATTAATTTCAACAAGCACATTCCCATGTAACAACAATCCCAGTCAAGTTACAGAATTTTTCCAACATCCTGTAAATTTTCTTCATGCTCCTTTTCAGGTATTACTCCCTATCTCCTACCCAGAGGCAATCATTATTCTGATTTTTACCATCATAGATTAATTTTACCTATTCCTGAACTTCATATAAATGGAATCACATGGACTTTATGTCGGCTTTTTTTCACTTAACATATTTTTGAGGTTCATTTATGTTGTATTTATCTGCAGTTCATTTTTTTTTATTGACAACTAGTATCCCATTGTATGAATATACCTAAGTTTGTTTATTCATTCTTCTGTTAAGGGACATTTGGGTCATTTCAAGTTTTTAGCTGTTAGGAATAAGGCTGCTGTGAACATTCTTGTATAAATATATCTATACATGTACTTTCACTTCTGTTGGGTAAAGACCTAAGAATGAAATTGATGGATCATATGATTAACTTTATAAAAAACTGTCTGTTTTCCAAAGTGGGTGTATACTCGAACCGGCAATGTATGAAAGTTCTGATTTATATTTTTAAAAGATTTTTCTTGTCTGTGAAGCCTGAATTTTAATGGAATAAGGATGAAACAGAGAGACAATTTAGGAGGCTTTACATAGTCAAGATGAGAGGTGATAGTGTCTTGGACTAATGTGGAAGTAGAGGAGATGTAAAGAAGAAGTTGGATTTGGAATATATTTTGCAGGGAAAGTTAGCAGGGCTTGATGAATTGAATAACGTAAAGATAAGTGAAATGACCGAATTAATGCTAACACCTATGTATTTATCATGAGTAGTTGTTCATGCTATTTACTAGGATAAGGAGATGATTAGAGGAGAGAGCAAACTGAGGGAGTAGTAATAAACTAGGAGTTGTATTTTGGATGTACTTTTGAAAGCCTATTAGACATCTAAGAAGAAATTTCAAATAGACAGTTGGATATGATATGTATGAACTTTAGGAAAGAAGTAAGGGCTGAAGATTTAGGTTTTCTAAAGTTATAGAACTGGATGAGACTAACCAGGGAGTGATTGGTTGTTTTTATTTGTTTGTTAATTTACTGATTGATTTTAGAGAGAGAGAGGAAAGGAGGGAAGAAGGGGGAGGGAGAGGGAGAGAGACATCGATTTGTTGTTTCACTTATTTATGCATTCATTGGTTGATTCTTGTATGTGGGCTGACCAAGGTTCGAACCCACAACCTTGGCCTATAAAGCTACCATTCCAGGGCTTGGGAGTGATTGTTGAAAAATATCCATGGGTGAGGATTTAAAAAAAAAAGAATTTTGGTTGAGTGATGGGTTCAGAATTTACCTTTGAGTAAAACACGAGAGGTGAGAAAATTGAGACAAGTATAGACATCTCTTTCAAGAAGCTTTATGTGTATATGTGTGTTTGTGAATGTGTGTGAAGGGAAGTTGATAAATGGGGCAGTAGCCAGAGGAGAATGTAGGGTCAAGGAAGAGTGGTTTTTTCTCTAAAGATGGAAGACATACTTGATATCTCTCTTACTCTTTCCCATCCCCACTAAATATGAACCATCACCAAATTCAATTTTTTTATTATATTTTTTTTAATCCTCACCCGAGGATATTTTTCTATTTTTCTTCAGATAGAGTAGGAGGGAGGGAGAGAGAGGGAGAAAGGGAGAAAGAGAGAAACATCCATATGAGAGAGACACATCGACTGGTTGCCTCCTGCAGGACCCCGACCAGGGCCGGGGACGAACCGCAATGGAGGTACGTGCCCTTGGCCAGAATCAAACCCATGACTCATTGGTCCGTGGGCCGATGCTCTAACCACTTAGCCAAACTGGCCAGGGCAAGTTCTACTTATTTTACGTCATACGTTTCTCAAAAATATCCATTTCTCTTCACTACCACTGCTATTACCTTATCCAGGTTATCATTATCCCCCACACATAGACTGCTGCAGTAGAAGTTATAAGTGAACCCTTACTTTCTATCACTTTTATTTAATCTCTTCTCCACACTTAAGCCAGACATTGTCCAAATACAAATCTGATAAGTGACCCCACCTTGCACCCCATCCCCACTATATTATTAAAGGACTTCCCATTTCTTTTAGGATAAAGACAAAATGACATGACTTTTAAGTCCCTACATGGTCTTCCCATGCAGATTCCCCAATTTCATCTCCCACTTTCCCTCTTGCTTTCTGTGTTTTTGCTGTACTGCTCTAATCTGGCCACTAGGTCTTTAGACTTGATATTCTCTCTGACTAGAATATTCTTACCTCCACTATCTAATTCTTTCCTCCTCTATCTAATAACTACTACTTTTTCTTCATATATCCAGTTCAATTATCCCTTCCTCACAAAAGCCTTCCCTGACCTCACTAACCAGATTAATTCCCTTTGTTATATAGTTCTCACACAGTACCAGGTAGCTTTCCTTGATAACACTTTCCACAGTAGTAATTTTTCATTTTCTTGTGATTATTTTATTGTCTGTCTTTCTTACTAGTGTTTAAGTTCTACAAGAGCAATGACAGTTCTATGAGGGTAGTGACTGTGTTTATTTTCCTTTGCCACTATATATACAACACTCAGCACAATGTGTGACACATAGTAAGTACTCAATAAATATTCTTTAAGTAAATGGAATTCAATGAATGGATAAACCCTAATTGTTAAAACCTTACTAAGTAACATAATATAGACTCTTGAATTAATTTGGAAATTCCCTAGTATCT
This sequence comes from Tadarida brasiliensis, assembly GCA_030848825.1. NCBI lineage: Eukaryota > Metazoa > Chordata > Mammalia > Chiroptera > Molossidae > Tadarida > Tadarida brasiliensis. Next base: position 37,949,407 of record CM061264.1, read on the forward strand.
CTGAAAGAAGAAATGGCAATTAACATTATTATTTAAATCATTAAGTTTAGAATGACTGTTAGAAACTATATTCCCTTATACATAACTGTCTTTGATTATCTGGGGTTGTACTTGCTGCTTTATTATTTTAAACCCTCTCTCAAAATTGTTTGGGGTTACATGGATAAAGATCACAGGTACTCACCCAGCCAGCGTGGCTCAGTGTTTGAGCATCAACCCATACATCAAGAAGTCACTGGTTCGATTCCCGGTCAGGGTACATGCCTAGGTTGTGGGCCAAATCCCCAGTGGGGGGCATGCAGGAGGTGGCCAATTGATGTTCTCTCTCATCGATGTTTCTATCTCTCTTTCTCTCCTTTCCTCTCTCTCTAAAGTCAATAAAGAAAAACTTTTTTTTATCCTCACCCAAGGACATTTTTCCATTTTTTGTTCAGATAGAGTGGGAGGGAGAGAGAGGAAGAGAGAGAGAGAGAGAAACATCGACGTGAAAGGGACACATCGAGTGGCTGCCTCCCGTACGACCAACCAGGGCCGGGGACAAATTGCAACTGAGGTACATGCCCCTAGCAGGAACCAAACCTGGGTCTCTCTGGACCACAGGCCGACGCTCTAACCGCTGAGCCAAACCGGCGAGGGCAAGAAAAACTATTCTTAAAAAATGATTGGAATATTAAAAAAAAATCACAGGTACTCTTCTTTTGTAAGTCATTAATTTCAATTCAGTTTCTTTCCACTTACTTTTGTCAGAGATGTTATTAAAGTTGACCATTGAGTTTCATTTAACTTAATTTCCTTTGTCATTAAAGGCAAATTTATGAAAACGCTAATTAACATTAAAGTCAATTAAGTATCTCACAACCAGAAAGAAGGATATCAAAAACTCATGGTTACATATGATTTTACTTGTATATGGAATCTAAGGAACAAAATAAACAAACAAAATAGAAATAGACTCATAGGGCCCTGGCCGGTTTGGCTCAGCGGTTAGAGCGTCGGCCTGCGGTCCAGAGAGACCCAGGTTCGGTTCTGCTGGGGGCACGTACCTCGGTTGCAATTTGTCCCCGGCCCTGGTTGGTTGTGGGGGAGGCAGCCACTCGATGTGTCCCTTTCACATCGATGTTTCTCTCTCTCTCTTCCTGTCTATCCCTCTCACTCTATCTGAACAACAACAAAAAAAGAAATAGACTCATAGGTACAGAGAACAGACTGACAGTTGACAGAGGGGAGGGGGTTTGGAGACTGGGTGAAAAGGATAAAGGAATTAAGAAATACAAATTGGTAGTTACAGAATAGTCACAGAGATGTAAATTATAGCAGAGGGAATATAGTCAATAATATTGTAATACTATGTATGGGGCCAGGGGGGGTACTCTGTGAAGTACATGATTTTCTAAATACTATGCGTACATCTGAGACCAATACAAAATAATACTGAATGTAAACTGTAACTGAAAAATTTTTTTTAATTTAGAAAAACTCATGGTTGACCTTCAAACTGTAAATATTAACCCTGCATAAGAAGTAGCTTAATTTACATTCTGTGAATAAAATAGGTATAATGAAATCAGTAACATATGAGAAGGTAATATATAAATTGATTTGTACTTTTAAAAATGAATATGTAGTAATATATTTATTCTGATTGTAAACCCTTATGTATAACTATTGGAAACAAAATAATTTTAATTGTTTTATAAAATAATTCATTTTAATAGCATTTCTATAAAATATTTTTCAGAGAAATATTTCAAAATTCAGCTGACGGATGCAGCCAAAGACCATCAGAAGTGGAAAGTAAATCTGATTCGCAGTGTGTTTTTATTTCTCGAAATTTTCATACTGGAATATTCCAATTACAGGTAGAGTGCAATCTTTTTCAAATAATTTTTTTGATACCATGTCATTAGCATTGTTGTCTTTCAATTTTGAAAGACAGAGTATCTACTGTTATTTTTCAATCTGAGGGACAATAACATGAGCTAAATTTAAATTTCCCGAACTAGTTAGGGTTTACATTACGGGACACTGAAAAACTAAATGAAAATGTCTCCTATAGTTGCTTCACTATATCTCTAGCCTAAGAATCTATATTCCCCACATTATGATTGTTGCAGAGTAAAGATAAATGGCTAAGAAAAACAAAGCAAAATTGCCAGGCCTATCAGAAGAAAGATATATGGAGATAAGAGGATACTCAGATAACCAGATAATCTAACAGAACCAACTAATTAAAATTAAAGATTTATTAAGCCTTCATTATATTTCAAGTTCTGCCCCCCCCCATTGAGGTTAGTAAGATATGACCCTACATTTGAGGTGCTAGCTAGTATAAGTGTGAAAGGCAAACACATAATTAACTTTTTAAAATGTGAGTGTGAAAAACTGCCAAGTAAAACAAGGGAGAGACCAGTAGAAACTTAAAACTATGATATAGCTAAACAAAACAAATACTTTAGTGGTTTTATAACATTAACAGTAAAATAGCAACAAAATTATAAGATGGCAAAGTTTCATTATACATCTTGAATACTGAACTCAAATTGAACTCAGTGTTTATTCATTTGTTTATCAAACATTTTTTGAGTGCCTTAAATATGGCAACACTAGTTTTGGCACTTAGTCGACATAAACAAATAAGACGAGTCCAGACCTAGATGATCCCAAAGTTAGTAGAGAAGAAAAAACATAAACTAAAAATTATAACATAATGTGGTAAGAGCCACATAATTGAAGAAATGCAGACAAGGGAGCATAAATTTAAAAAGGATTCACAGAGAAAACATTTTTAGCTGGGTTTGAGAAGTGAATAGAAGTTTGCCAGGAGGAAAGAAAACAAAGGTCAGTATGTGCAAAGGCTTGTAGCTATGAAAGGAAGTAACATGTTCAGAAAAATTTTATAATGTTTGGAGCCTAGGGTTTATAGAAGGGAGTGGTGGGAAAAGATCCTGGAGATGACATTGTAAGGAATCTTATTTGCAGTAAGGATTTTGGATTTTACCCTATAGGCTCTACAGATCTACTAGAGGCGTTATGGCATTATAGTCAAGAGCATAGACTGAAGAGGTTAGAATCCTTGTTCCACCACTATAGCTCTGTCATTTTAGGCAAGTTACTTAACTTCTGTGTCTCAGTTTCCTCATCTGAAAAATGAGGATGATTTCATCTCCATAGAATTGTTATGGGAATTAGATGAATTAGTATATAAAAAGCACTCAGAATAGTACCTAGCCCCATAGTGAGTATCATACAAGCATACCGTTGTTATTACTGGAGAGCTTTAAGCAGGCAGGTTTAATGATCAGATTAATTCTAAAGATTATTAAAGAAAGCTCTGACTTTCAAATGAAGGATAGTTTGAAATAGAGATAGCACTGCAGAGAAAAAATTGTTTCTATGTATGCATTTACTATTAATTGGATTTACTGGTACCCATCACATGCTAGGAATTTTGCTAGGTACTAATGATATAATGGCGTCTTCATATCCAATGGTGGGTACATACAAAAAGACAATTACATAAATGTCGTGAGTGCTATGATGAAAGAAGTACATATATAGGGATACTAAATTTTAATTAGGTTGTTTATTATTCATTCAGCAAATATGTAATAAGTACTTATGTGCCAGGCATTGTTCTAGGCAACTGGAAATTTGGTAGTGAACATGAGAGATGAGTCTCTGCTCTCATGAGACTTAGAGTCTAGTGGGAAAGATAAGTAAACACGAATTCAGGACTCTTGATAGTCAGTGAAAGGAACCTAATTCAGAATAAAAGATATAATAAAACATAATATAGCTAGTGTTGACCTTAACCACAATCAGTTTTGGTATATAATGAACTCTTTTTCATATTGTCACTCTTTTTCTAATCTCTGAGTATTGGTCTCTTTCTCTCCTACTACAATAGATAAACAGGAGGATGAAAATTATTTTTTAAATATGATTTAATTAATATAGAACTACAGCTTGGTTTCTAAAAGAGCTTTTATTGTGAAATACAGCATACATACAAAAAATATACATACACAGTTTAAAGAATAATACATGGAATTTTTATACCTACCACCTAGAATAAGAAATAGAGTATTAGCAGTACCTTTGAGGGTGTCCTAAGTCTTTATCTCTTACATCCCACACTCCCACCATTCACTGAAGGACCCACTATCCTGCAATTGCAATTAACTATTTCCTTACTTTTCTTACTATTTCCTTACTTTTCTTTATGGTTTTACCACAAATGTTATAGATCGTTGGACAATATATTATTAAATTTTATATGTTTTGGAACTCTATGTATAATATACTCTTACCTTTTTGTGCAATATTATGTTTCTAAGATTCATCTAGGTTTGCATATATACCCATAGTTCATTATTTTTACTGCTATATGGCATTCCATTGTATGGATATATCAAATTTTATGTTGTGGACTTTTAGGTTCTTTTTACTTGTTTTTTAAGGAAATTTCTGTAGAGAAAATATCTAATGGTAGAATTGCAGACTTATGGGGTATGTGCATGCTCAATATTATTAGACAATTCCAAATTGTTTTCAAAAGTAGCTGCATCAATATACATTACCCCAAGGCATGAATAAGTGATAGGATTGCTCCACATCTTAAAAAAAAATAGATATTTTTAGGCTCCTAAATTTTTGACAGTCTGATGACAGTGTAGTAGTATCTCACTACAGTTTCTTTTTTTTCTTAATAGACTTTATTTTTTGAGCAGTTTTTTAGGTTCATAGCAAAAGTGAGTAGAAAGTACAGAGTCCCATATACCCCTTGCCCCCACACCCTCTCCCACTATCAGCATCCAGAGTGGTACATTTGTTACAATTAATGAACTTGTATTGATACATCATTATCACCCAAAGTCTATAGTTTACCTTAGGATTCATTCTTAGTGTTATACATTCTATGGGTTTTGGGGGGAAATATCTATATGTATCATATATAATATATATATTGTCAAAACCATAGTGGGGGGAGGGAGAGAGAGAGAGAGAGAGAGAGAGAGAGAGAGAGAGAGAGAGAGAGAGAGAGAGAATGGAAGAAGGGAAGGGAAAGGAAGGGAAGGGAAGGGAAGGGAAGGGAAGGGAAGGGAAGGGAAGGGAAGGGAAGGGAAGGGAAGGGAAGGGAAGGGAAGGGAAGGGAAGGGAAGAGAGCAATCTACCATTAGAGTATTATACAGAACAGTTTCACTGCCCTAAAAATCTTGTTATTCTTTGCCTGTTCATTCCTCCTTCCCCTCTAATCCCTGGCAAGCACTGATCATTTCAATATTTCCATAGTTTTCCCTTGTTCATAATGTCATATAGTTGGAATCATATAGTATGTAGCCCTTTTAGATTGGCTTCTTTCACTTAGTAATATGCATTTAAGGGTCTCCCTGACTTTTCAAGGCTTGATAGCACATTTCTTTTTAGCACTGAATAATATTCCATTGTATGGATATATACCACAGTTTATTTATCTACTCCCTTACTGAAGGACATCTTGGTTGCTTCCAAGTTTTAGCAATTATGAATAAAGCTGCTATAAACATCCATGTGGAGGTTTTTGTTTGGACATAAGTTTTCCACTCATTTGAGTAAATACCATGATCATAATTGCTAGATAGAATGGTAAAGGTGTTTAGTTGTGTAAGAAACTGATGAACTGTCTACCAAAGTGGTTGTACCATTTTGCATTCACACTAGTAATGAATGAAAATTCCTGTTGTTTCTTATCTTTACCAGCATTTGCTGGTCAGTGTTCTGGATTTTCATCATTATAATAGGTAGATAACTGTATTTTGTTGTTTTAATTTGCATTTCCCTAATGACATATGATGTTGAACATCTCTTCATATGTTTGTTTGCCATCTGTATACTTTTATGGTGAGGTTTCTGTTTAAATCTTTGCTCATTTTTAATTGGGTTGTTCATTTTCTTATTGTCAAGTTTTTTGTTTTTTTTTAATCCTCACCCGAGGACATTTTTTCATTTTTTGTTCAGACAGAGTGGGAGGGAGAGAGAGGAAGAGAGAGAGAGAGAAACATCGATGCAAAAGGGACACATCGAGTGGCTGCCACCCGCACGACCAACCAGGGCCGGGGACAAACTGCAACCGAAGTACATGCCCTTAGCGGGAACCGAACCCAGGTCTCTCTGGACCGCAGGCCGACGCTCCAACCGCTGAGCCAAACCAGCCAGGGCTTATTGTCAAGTTTTAAGACTTCTTTATCTATTTTAATAAGTCTTTTATCAGATGTATCTTTTGCAAACATTTTTACCCAGTCTGTGACTTGTCTCCTTACTCTTGTGATATCTCACTATAGTTTTACTCTATTTTCCTGCTAAAAAATGAGACGATTGTCTTTTCTAAAGTTCATTGGCTATTATGGTTTTCTCTTATGTAAAATGCCTGTTCAAATCTCACCTCTTTTTCTATTAGTTTGTCTTTTTATTATAAAACTTTAAAAGAATTATTTATCCTGGATAACCAATCCTTTGTCAGTTATGTTAATTTGTATATATTAATCCAATCTGTGGCTTTCCTATTCACTATTTTTATGGTATGTTTTTTTTTTTAACTTATCTTTATTGTTGAATGTATTACAGATGTTCCTCATTTTTCCCCCATTGCTCCCCTCCTCCCCATTCCCGCCCCCCTCCTGCCTTTCCCCACACTGTTGTCTGTGTCCATTGGTTATGCATATATACATATAAGTTCTTTGGTTTATTTCTTCCCACCCCCCAACCCCCCTTCCCTTTGAAGTTTGTCAGTCTAACAACCAATTTGTACTTCTTAATCCCTTTACCTTTTTCACCCATCCCCACAGCCCCCACCCATCTAGTATCCAACAAAAGTTCTCTGTATCTATGAGAATGTTTTTATTCTGCTTGTTCATTTTGTTTGTAGATTCAATTGTTGATAGATATGTATTCATTGCCATTTTGTTTGTTCATATTTTTTTATCTTTTTCTTCAAGAAGACTCTTCAACATTTCATATAATAATGGTTTGGTGGTGATGAACTCCTTTAGCTTTTCCTTGTCTGGGAAACTCTTTATATGGCCATCGATTCTGAATGACAGCTTTGCAGGATAGAGTAATCTTGGTTGTAGGTTTTTGCTTTTCATCACTCTGAATATTTCTTGCCACTCCCTTCTGGCCTGCAAAGTTTCTTTTGAGAAATCAGCTGACAGTCTTATGGGAACTCCCTTGTAGGTAACTAACTGCTTTTCTCTTGCTGCTTTTAAGATTCTCTCTTTGTCTTGAACCTTTCGCATTTTGATGATGATGTGTCTTGGTGTGGGCCTCTTGGGGTTCATCTTGTTTGGCACTCTCTGTGCTTCCTGGACTTGTATGTCTGTTTCCTTCACCAAGTTAGGGAAGTTTTCTGCCATTATTGTTTCAAATAGGTTTTCGATTTCTTGTTCTCTCTCTTCTCCTTCTGGCACCCCCAAGATGAGAATGTTGGCACGCTTAAAGTTGTCCCAGAGGCTCCTTACACTATCCTCATTTCTTTGGATTCTTTTTTCTTTTTGCTGTTCTGATTGGGTGTTTTTTGCTTCCTTATATTCCAAATCAATGGTTTGCTTCTTGGCTTTACCTACTCTACTATTGAATCTGTGTAAATTATTCTTTATTTCAGTTAGTGCCTCCTTCATTTCTGACTGGTCCTTTTTTATGCTCTTGAGGCCCTCACTAAGGTCACTGAGGTTCTCACTAAGTCCATTGAGCATCCTTATAAGCAGTGTTTTGAACTCAGCATCTGTTAGATTGCTTAACTCATTTCACTTAGTTCTTTTCCTGGAGTTTTGTTCTGTTCTTTCATTTGGGACCTGTTTCTTTGTCTCCTCATTTTGGCTGCCTCCCTGTGTTTGTTTCTATGTATTACTTAGCGAGAGGTATGGGGCTAACTGAGACCAGATGCTGCTTGTTTGAAAGAATTTAGGAAAAGCTGAAGCAGGATCCAAGACAGGCCAATCCTATGGTAAAGCAACTGGCAACAGCTTGGGTGGGCCTGAAAGTTGGGTGGGGCGGGTCCTCAGGGAATCACCAGGGCGGGGCAAACAGTGTGAGCCAGGTTGCTGGAGTCCCAGATATGGCGGCGTCTCCCGGCCCAGGGAAGGGCTCACCAAAGGAACAAAGGCCCCCGACAGCACGTCTGTCCAGGAGTTTTGATAAACAAAAAATTATTTTATTTTTAATGTAACCTAATTTCTCAGCCTTTTCTTTTATGAGTTATTATTTCCTTCCCTACTCCAAAGTCATAAAGATACCTTTCTATATTGTTTTCTAAGAGTTTTATAGTTTTGACTACATAGGTCTTCAATCAGTCTGGAATTGATTTCTGTGTTTGGTGTAAATAGAAATCCAATTTCACTTTTTTTCCATATATTTGCCCAGCTGTCTAGTAGCATTTACTGAAATTCTTTTGGAATTTCAAGGGGAATTAGAACACAGTTTTAGGTCAGTTTTGAGAAAAACTGATTCTTTACAATGTTAAGTTTTTAATCCATGAGCATGATGTTTTTCTGTATTTATGTTACCTTTAATATCTTTCTATAAAGCTTTATAATTACCTTCATAAAAGCCTTGCACATCTTATATTAACTTTTATCACAGGAAAATTTATGTGTTTATGCTTTCACATATGTTTTTTAAGTTATTTTTTTATTTTGGAATAATTTTAGATTTATAAAAAGTTGCAAAGATAGTATAGAGTGCTATTACACCTTTCACCCAATTTACCCCATTGTTAAAATCTTAAATTACCTTGATACATTTGTTAAAACTAAGAAACCAACATTGGTACATTGCTATTAACTAAATTCCAGATTTTATTTGGATTTCACCGGTTTTTACACAAATGTAGTTTGCTCCTTCAAGATCTAATCCAATATACCATATTGCATTTATTTCTTTAATTTCCTTTGCTCTATGACTGTCTTCCCTTGTTTTACCTGACTTTACAGTTTTAAGGAGTGCTGATTGTGTATTTTGTAAAATGTCCTTCAATTTGGGTTTATCTGATGTTTTTCTCAGTATATTGGGGTTATGAATTTGGGTAAAGAATACCACTGAAGTGAAATTGATGTGAGTTTTAAAATATTTTATTGCTGTGAATTACCTACAATAGAATGCAAAGACCTTAGATGTTCCACTCAGTGAACACTAACAATTGTATATACTTTCCATCAACATCCAAAACAAGATACAGAATATTTTTATCATCTGAAAAAGTTCCTTCATGTACACTCTACTCTTCTCAGTTAAGCACTTTCTGATTTCTGACAAAAAAGTTTAGTTTTCATCCATTTCTAGATTTCATACAAATGGAATCATACAGTACATATCTTTTATATCTGGCTTCTTTCACTTACCACACATTTTGGGGATTCACCCATGTTATTGTGTGTATTAGAACTTTTTTTCCCCTATTGATGAGTAGTATTTCATTGTATGAATATACAATAGTTTGTTTATGTATTCCTTTGCTGGACATCTAAGTTGTTTTCAGTTTTGACTAGTATGAATAAAACTGCTCTAAATATTCATGTACTTTTAGTAAACATATATTTTCATTTTTCTTGGGAAAATACCTAAAAATGAAATTGGTGGGGCTTGGGAAGACATATGTGTAACTTTATAAGAAAATGCCAAACAAGTTTCCAAAGTGATTGTAACTTATTTCATTCCCATTAGCAATAAGTGAGAGTTTCAATTGCTCCACGTCTTTGCTAACGTTTAGTGTTATTAGTATTGAAACCAAGTGGTAGTGTTGAGGTTCCTTGTCTCACAAAATCAAAAGTCAAAAAGAATCAGTTCACAGACCAAGGGGTAAGCGAAAGGAAAGTTTATTTAAAAGATAGACTCCCTGCAGCGGGGAGGGGACCCAAGTGGGTTGCTGGTGAGGCTCCTGTGTCTAGGGGTAGGTATGTATATGTCTTGCTAGCCTCCGATTGGTTCTTTCAAGGAATTCTGTCTTAGCAACATCCATACATTTTAAAGCTTGTGTTTCCTGCCTGACTGGGTTCAGCCCTAGGTCATCCATAGGGGCCTTAGTGGTTTCCTTTTTTTGATAATTTCAACTTCTCCCAGACTATTAGTAAGGAGGAGGGGAAACGCCCTTGGAGCAACTCTATGCTTGCTTTTGGTTTCTCCCCCAAATCCAACCTTGGTTTCCTATAATCCTTTCAATGGTAACCTGACTTTCTGCAATAGAAACACACTCTATAGTTTTGCAGCAGAACTCATTCAGCAATCCTGTTGCTTAGCCTGAAACCAGCCTTTGTGTGTGTGTGTGTGTGTGTGTGTGTGTGTGTGTGTGTGTGTGTGTGTGTTTGGTTTTGTAATTGACCTGTGCTCCTTTCAGGAGCTTCTATTTTTTATAAATGGAGGCTGGGAGTTCCTGGCCCTGGAGACACAATTTTCCATGTTGATTTTAGTTTTATTTTGAGATCTGTAGAGTCTGAATAAACATCCAGATATACTATGTACTGGGTTCTGCTTGTGTGCTGAGCTCAAAGTCATCTAAAACTTTGCCACATGTCTCAGCCTTCCCTTCCCATGGTCCTGTCCCTCACTGCCTAACCTGTCTCTGTCTCCTCAGTATTTTTTATTTTAGCCATTTTAATGGGTGTGAAATGGTATTTCAATATACTTTTAGTTTACATGTCTCTGATAACTAAAAATGTTCATGTGTTCATTGGTCAATCATGTATTTTCTTTTGTGATCTGCCTGTTTAAATCTTTTGCTCACTTTCAAGTTGGGTTGTTTGGGTTCTTTTGTTTGTCTTTTAAATTAATGACTTACAGTTTTTAATACAAGTTAGATATAAGTCTGTTATGAAATATATATGTTGTAGACATGTTTTCACAGACTGTGGCTTGTCTGTTCTTTTTTACAATGGTATTATTTGATTGGCAGAAAATTTTAATGTTGATGAAGTCCAATCTATGGCTTTTTTCCTTTTAAAAAAATTTGTATGCTTTCTAACAAATATTTATCTTTCTAAGTTTGCATTGATATTCTCCTGTGTTTTATTTTAGTTGCTCTATAGTGTTGGGTTTTATGTTTAGGTCTATGAGGTAGAGGTCACAGTTCATCTTTTTCCATGATGATGCCCAGTTGTTTTAGAAAATTTTGTTAAAAAGACCTTTATTTCCCTATTTAACTAATTTGTCACTTTGATTGAAAATCAATCTACTGTACATATGTTGGTTTATTTGTTGAACTCTGTATTCTTTTTAGTGAAGTATTTGTATGTCCTTAGATAATACTATACTGTCTTGCTTACAGTAGCATTATAGTGAGTCATGGAATTAAATATTGTAAATCCTCCAACTATATTCTTCTTTGTTCAAGAATCTTTTTGCTATTCTAGGTGCTTTGGTTTTCCATATACTTTAGAAAGCAGCTTGTTTAGTTTTTTAAAACACCCATTTGACTGGCATTGAATCTATAAATCAATTTAGGGAGAATGGACATCTTAACAACATTGACTCTTTCAATCCATGAACATAGTATTATTCTACTTTTATTGAGGTCTTATTTTTTTAATTTATTAATTTAATTTACTGTGGTTTTTAATTTTAGTTCATAGTTTTAATTATAGAAATCTTTTACATTATTTGTTAGATTTATTTATTTTTCTAAAATATACTTGTATTAATTTTTTTAGATAGAGAGGAATGTAGAGGAGGAGAGAAGTAGAAACATCAATGAGAGAGAAACATCGATTGGCTGCCTCTTGCACACCCCATTACTGGGGACCAAGCCTGCAACCTGGGCATCTGCCCTGACTGGGAATCGAACCAGCAACTTCTCTGTGCATGGGATGATGCTCAATCCACTGAGCCACACCAGCTGGGCAATTTGTTAGATTTCTTATAGGTATTTTTATGCTATGGTAAATAGTATTGATTTTTAAATTTTATTTCCCAATTGTTTGTTGTTAGTAAATATAAATACAATTTATTTTTTATCTTCTTTTTTAAAAAATATGTTTTTATTGATTTGTTTAGAGAGAGAGGAAGGGAGAAAGAGACAGAAACATCTATGTGAGAGAGAAACACTGATCGGCTGCCTCCTGCACACCCCTCACCGGGGATCAAGCCCGCAACCCAGGCATGTGCCCTGACCGGAAATCAAACTGGGACCTATCAGTCCACGGGAGGACACTCAATCCACTGAACCACACCAGCCAGGCTTATCTTCTTATTCTGGACTACATATCAAGAAATTGTAAAAAAAAAAAAAAATTATAAAGATGTCCTGTGTAACTGTCACCCACTTCCTCTAATGATGACATCTTACATAAATACACTTTACCAAAAGTATACTTTCTACTTTATCATAAATGTACATTATCCAAACCAGGAAATTTATACTACAGACCATCCTCAGATTATACCAGTTTTCATGTACTTATCTTCTTGTTGTCTTTGTATATAATTCTATATCACTGTATCATATGTATAGATTTGTATAACTGCTTACCATACTCAACATACAGAATGGTTCCATCACCAGAAAGGAATTCCCTCATGCTATCCTGTATAGTCACTCCTTCCTTCCTTTCCCTAACCTCTGGCAACTATTAATATGTTCTCCGTCTCTATAATTACATCATTTACAGAATGTTACAAATTGAAGCATACAGCATGTGGCCTTTTGATATTGGCTTGTCTTCATTTACCATAATATTCTTGAAATCTCTCCAAATCGCCCTGGCCAGTTTGGCTCAGCGGTTAGAGCATCAGCCTGCGGTCCAGAGAGACCCGGGTTCGGTTCCCGCTAAGGGCATGTACTTCGGTTGCAGTTTGTCCCCGGCCCTGGTTGGTTGTGCGGGTGGCAGCCACTCGATGTGTCCCTTTCACATCGATGTTTCTCTCTCTGTCTCTCTTCCTCTCTTTCCCTCCCACTCTATCTGAACAAAAAATGAAAAAATGTCCTCGGATGAGGATAAAAAAAATATATATATAAGAAATCTCTCCAAATCGTTCATGTATTAATAGTTGTTTTTTTTTTCCTTTTCTACTGCTGAGCAGTATAGCATTGTGTGAATGTTCCACAGTTTGTTTAACCATTTACCTGTTAAGGAATATTTAGGTTTGTTTCCAGTTAGGAACTATTACAAAATAAAGATGCTATGAACATTTGTGTACAGGTTTTTCTGGAAATGTAAGTTTTAGTTCCTCTACAGTAAATGCCCAGGAGTGCAGTTGCTAGGTAATATGGCATGTTTAATTTTTAAAGAAACTACCAGCTTCATTTCCAAAGTGACTGTACCATATTATATACCCACTAGTAATGAATAAGAGATTCATATTTTTCACATCCTCACCATCATTTGGTACTATCAATATTTCATCCATTCTAAAATATGTGTAGTGATGTTGAACAGCTTATCATATTTTTATTTGCCATCCATATATCTTCTTTGGTGAAGTGTCTGTCCAAGTTTTTTGTGCATCTAATTGGATTACTTATTTTCCTACTGGTGAATTTAGAGAGTTAATTGTATATTCTAGATACAAGTCCTTTTGTAAGATATATGATTTACTAATTTTCTCTCATTTGGTGACTTGTGTTTTCATCCTCTTAACAGGGAATTTTGCAAAGCATAAGTTTTTAATTTGGTAAAATCCAATTTTTTTATTTTTCCTCTTTAGATCATGCTTTTAGTGTCATGTCTGACAAGGATTTGCTTCTGTGTTCTCTTCTAAAATTTTCTAGTTTTAGGGTTTTTAAAAATATGTTTTTATTGATTTTTTAGAGAGAGAGGAAGGGAGAGAGAGATAGAAACATCAATGTGAGAAACATCAATCTGCTGCCTCCTGCACGCCCCCTACTGGGGATCAAGCCGGCAACCCAGGTGTGTGCCCTGACCAGGAATCAAACCAGGTCCTCTCAGCCTATGGGATGATGCTCAATTCACTGAGCCACACCAGTTGGGTTGTTTGTTTTATATATAACAGCTTTATTGAGATATAATTCACATACCATACAATTTGCCTGTTTAAAGTGTATAATTCAGTGGTTTTTAGATATTCACAGAGTTGCATAGCCATTTTCACAATCAATTTAGAACAGTTTTATCACCTCAAAAAGAAATCCCATACCCTTAGCAATCATTGCCCCTCAATTTTCCCCCAACTGTCCCAAGCCTAGACAATCATTAATCTACTTTCTACATCTCTAGATTTTTTGCTCTGGACATTTCTTATAAATAGAAGCATACAATACATGGTCTTTTGTATCTGGCTCTTTCATTTAGCATAATGTTTTCAAGGTTCATCCATGTTATTGCATATATCAGTACTTCTTTTTTATAGCTGAATAATATTTCATTGTATGAATATACCACATTATGTTTATCCATTTATCAGCTGAAGGACATTTGAGTTGTTTATACTTTTTGACTATATGAGTAACTACTATGAACATTCGTGTACAATTTTGTGTGGACAGATGTTTTCATTTCTCTTAAATATTTATATACCTAGTAATGGAAATGCTGGGTCATAGTGACTCTATGTTTAACCTTTGAAGAACCGCCAGACTGTTTTCCAAAGTGCCTGCATTGTTTTATATCCCCATAGACAGTATATGAAGGTTCCAATTTTCCACACACTTATTAACACTTATATGTCTTTAAAAAAATTTTTTTTCCCTTTATTGATTTTAGAGAGAGAATAAGGGAGAGAGAGAGATAGAAACATCAGTGAGAGAGAACATCTATTGGCCACCTCCTGCATGTCCCCCACTATGGATTTGGCCCACAGCCTGGGCATGTGCCCTGACCCGGAATTGAACCGGCGACCTCTTGGTGCATGGATCAATGCTCAACCACTGAGCCACACCAGCTGGGCTATTTGTTTTTTTTTTATTACAGTTATCCTGGTGGATGTCAAGTGGCATCTCATTATGGTTTTGATTTACATTTCCTTAAAGGCTAATGATGATGAGAATTGTTTCATGTGCTTATTGAATATTTATATATCTTCTTTGTGGAAAAGTCTATTCAGAGCCTTTGTTCATTTTGTTTTGTTAATCCTCACCTGAGGATATTTTTCCATTGATTTTTAGACAGAGTAGAAGAGAGGAAGGGAGGGAGGGAGGGAGGGAGGGAGGGAGGGAGGGAGAGAGAGAGAGAGAGATTGATGTGAGAGAGACACATCAGTTGGTTGCCTCCCGCACCACCCTGACCAGGCACGGGGATTGAACCTGCAACCCATGTATGTGCCCTTGACTGGGAATTGAACCTGTGACTATTAGGTCCGTGGGCTGACGCTCTAACCTCTGAACCGAACTGGCTAGGGCTGTTCTTTTTTTTACTTGTGGTATTTGTCTTTTTACTGTTGAGTTGTAAGTTTTTTATATATCCTAGACACAAGCCCCATATCAGATATGTGATTTGTAAAAATTTTCTCCCATTTCATGGATTGTCCTTTCACTTTCTGATGATATCATTTGAAGAACTAAAGTTTTTCATTTTTATGAGTCTAATTTATCTATGTTTTTATTTTGTTACTTGTGCTTTTGGTATTATATCTCAAACCATTCCCTAACCTAACATTGTAAAGTTTTATGTCTATCTTGTCTTCTAAGAATTTAATAGTCTTAGTTCTTATATTTGAATGTTTGATTCATTTGATTCATTTAAATGTTAGTTTTTGTATCTTGTGTAAGATATGGTTCCAACTTCCTTCATTTGCATGTAGATATCTATTTGTCCCAACACCATTTGTTTAAAAAACTATTTTTTTCCTATTGAATTGTCCTGGCATCCTTGGCAAAAATCAGTTGACTGTAAATGGGAACATTTATTTCTGGAATCTCAACTCTATTTCATTGATCTATATATGCATCCTTATACCAGTATACCACACTGTCTTTTTGGGTTTTTTTAATCCTCACCCGAGGATATTTTTTTCCATTTATCTTCAGATACAGTGGGAGGGAGGGGGAGATATAGAGAGAGAGAGAGAGAGAGCGAAACATCAATGTGAGAGAGACACATCGACTGGTTGCCTCCCACACCACCCCGACCAGGGCCAGGTACAACCTGCAACAGAGGTGCCCTTGACCAGAATCAAACCTGTGACTCTTTGGTCCAAAGGCTGACGCTCTAACCACTGAGCAAAACTGGCCAGGGCCACACTGTCTTAATTACTGTAGCTTTGTAGTAAGTTTTGATATCAAAAAGTTCTTTAATTTGTTCTTTTTTTAAATTAATTAACTAATTTTATTTTATTTATTTATTTTTTATCCTCACCCGAGGACATTTTTTCCATTTTTTGTTCAGATAGAGTAAGAGGGAGGGAGAGAGAGAGAGAGAGAGAGAGAGAGAGAGAGAGAGAGAGAGAGAGAGAAACATCGACATGAAAGGGACACATCGAGTGGCTGCCTCCCGCACGACCAACCAGGGCCGGGGACAAATCACAACCAAGGTACGTGCCCTTAGCAGGAACCGAACCCGGGTCTCTCTGGACCACAGGCCGACGCTCCAACCGCTGAGCCAAACCGGCCAGGGCTAAAATTTATTTTTATTGTTGAAAATATTACAGATGTCCCTTTTTTCCCCCTTGAGCCCCCCTCCTCCCCACTCCTGCTCCACTCCCTCTGCCTTCACCACACTATTGTTTGTGTCTACTGGTTATGAATATATGCATATAAATTCTTTGGTTTCTTTTCCAACCCCCCTCCTCCCTTCCCTCTGAGGTTTGACAATCTGTTCCCTACATCCATGTCTCTGGATTTATTTTGTTCATCAGTTTATTTTGTTGATTAGATTCCACATATAAGTAATATCATGTGATACTTGTCTTTCTCTGACTGGCTTATTTTTCTTAGCATAATACTCTCCAGGTCCCTCCATGTTGTTTCAAAGGATAAGAGATCCTTCTTTTTTACAGCTGCATAGTATTCCATTGTGTATAGGTACCACAGCTTTTTTTCTTTAACTCATCTTTATTGTTGAATGTATTACAGATGTCCCCCCTTTTTTCCCCATTGACCCCCTCCTCCCCAATCCCACCCCCCTCCTGCCTTCCCCACACTATTGTTGGTGTCCATTGGTTATGCATATATGCATAGAAGTTCTTTGGTTTATCTCATCCCACCCTCCCTCCCCACTTCTCTCCGAGGTTCATCAGTCTAACAACCAATTTGTACTTCTTAATTCCTTCATCTTTTTCACCCATCCTCTTGGCCCCCTCCCATCTGGCAAGCAACAAAAAGTTCTCTGTATCTATGAGGCTGTTTCTGTTCTGCTTGCTCATTTTGTTTGTAGATTCAATTGTTGATTGATATGTATTAATTGCCATTTTATTTGTTCATATTTTTGTTCTTCTCCTTCAAGATGACGCTTCAACATTTCATATAATACTGGTTTGGTGGTGTCAAACTCCTTTAGCTTTTCCTTGTCTGGGAAACTCTTGATATGTTCATCGATTCTAAATGATAGCTTTGCAGGATAGAGTACTTTTGGTTGTAGGTCGTTGCTTTTCATCATCTTGAATATCTCTTGCCATTCCTTTCTGGCCTGCAAAGTTTCTTTTGAGAAATCAGCTGACAGTCTTATGCTTTTCTCTTGCTGCTTTTAAGATTCTCTCTTTATATTTAACCTTTGGCATTTTGATGATGATGTGTCTTGGTGTGGTCCTCTTAGGGTTCATCTTGTTTGGGACTCTCTGTGCTTCCTGGACTTGTATGTCTGTTTCCTTCACCAAGCTAGGGAAGTTTTCTGTCATTATTGTTTCAAATAAGTTTTCAATTTCTTGTTCTCTCTCTTCTCCTTCTGGCACCACCATGATGCAAATGTTGGCACGCTTGAAGTTGTCCCAGAGGCTCCTAACACTATCTTCATTTTTTTGGATTCTTTTTTCTTTTTGCTGTTCTGATTGGGCGTTTTTTGCTTCTTTATATTCCAAATTGATGGTTTGCTTCTCGGCTTTACCTAGTCTACTATTGATTCCTTGTAAATTATTCTTTACTTCAGTTAGTGTATCCTTCATTTCTGACTGATCCTTTTTTGTGTTGTTGATATTCTCACTAAGTTCCTTGGAGGTCTCCTTAAGTTCCTTGGAGGTCTCCTTAAGTTCCTTGAAGGTCTCACTAAGTTCCTTGAATGTCTCACCAAGTTCCTTGAGCAACCTTATAACCAGTGTTTTGAACTCTGCATCTGATTGATTGCGTATCTCCATTTTGTTTAATTCTTTTCCTGGAGGTTTGTTCTTTTCTTTCATTTGGGACATATTTCTTTGTCTCCTCATTTTGGCTGCTTCCCTGTGATTGTTTCTATGCATTAGGTACAGTTGCTATGTCTCCTAGCTTCGTAGGGTGGCCCATTATTGTAAGTGTCCTGTAGGGTCCAGTGGCACAGCCTCCCTGATCACCCCAGCTGGGCCCTCGAGGTGCACCCCTAGTGTGGACTGTACACCCTTCTGTTGTAATTGAATCAGGATTGCTGTTGGCACATCAGTGGGAGGGATTTACTCAGGCTGATTGGCTGCAAGAACTGGCTGTGCCCACTGACCATTGGCTTCTGACTACCTTGGAGGATCAGCTGTGTAGGGGCCCACCACACAGAACAAGGCTTACTTCATTAGGGCTCTGGTACCCACTGAGTCTACTCATTGAGTGTGTCACTTGTGGAGGTGGTTGGAGGGTGGTGTATTGATGTGGTCTAAAGCTGTCGACTGGGTGTGCTGGCTCTGGGGCAAGGTCAGCCACTGCCTGTGTTCTATCCAGGGCCACCGGCATAAGCTACAGAGTGAGCTGCCAATGGCTGCTTCTTGTGCTGGGCTTGGAGGTGCCCAAGAAAAGCCAAGTTGTGAACCAAGGCTGGCTGCTTCTAGTGCCAGGCCTGGGGCCACTTAAAGAGAAGTATGAGGCTTGCTGAGACCAGATGCTGCTTGTTTGAGAGATTTTAGCAAACTCTGAAGCAGGATCCAAGCCAGGCCTATCCTATGGTAAAGGCTTTGGAAACAGCTTGAGTGGACCCGAAAGTTGGGTGGGGCGGGGCCTCAGGGAATCACCAGGGTGGGGCAAACACTGTGAGCCAGGTTGCTGGAGTCCAGATATGGTACCTGTCTGCTGCCCCAGGGAAGGGCTCACCAAAGGAACATCAGCCTCTGCCAGCACGTCTGTCCACGAGAAAGCCGCCTCTCCAGCCCTCTTTCTGAGGCCAAACAGCTCAGTTTTCCCCTGTATGTCTCTGGCACCCCTCAAGCTGCCTCCCCTCTGAGCTCAGAGGGAGCTGGTCTGAGTAAGTCTGTGCTCGGGCCCTTTAAGAGGAGCTGCCTGGAGCTCCAGCAGCTGGCAGCTGCACCCTCCCTCAGCCTCAGTTCCCGCTGGTTTTTCCCACCAGAAATTATAGGGACTTCTCTTCCTGGCACTGGAACCCTGAGCTGGAGTCCTGGTATGGGATGAGGACCCCTCACTCCTCAGGAAGGACCTTCCCAGCTGAGGTATCCCTCCAGATTTTTATCCACCACACGTGGGTGTGGGACCAGCCTGTCTGCGCCTCTGCCCCTCCTACCAGTCTCGGTGTGGCTGTTTCTTTAATTTCATAGTTGTAGGACTTCACTTCAGCTCGATTTCAGGTGGTTCTGAATGATGATTGTGTTGTAGTTTAGATGTAATTTTGATGTCGGTACCACAGCTTTTTTATCCATTCATCTGTTGATGGACACTTGGGCTGTTTCCAGATCTTAGCAATTGTAAATAGTGCTGCTATGAGCATAGGGGTGTATATATTCTTTCTGATTGGTGTTTCAGGATTCTTAGGATATATTCCTAGAAGTGAGATCACTGGGTCACAAGGTAATCTCATTTTTAATTTTAACTTTGTTCTTTTTAAAGATTATTTTGGCTATAATAGTTTAACCTTTTATATTTCTATCTTTGATCCATTTTTAATTAATTTTCATATAAAGCATGAGGTTTAGATCAAAGTTCATTTTGGGGGCTATTGGTGTCTGAGCATTCCAGTACTGTTATTGAAAAAGCTGTCTTTCCATTTAATTGCTTTCACAACCTTTGTCAAAAATCTGTTGGGCATATATGTGTGGGTTTATTTCTGGATTTTCTATCTGCAGCATTGATCTGTATGTCTATGTCCACCAATACCACACTCTAGCTGTATAGTAGGTCATAAAACTGAGCAGCACATTTCCTCTAACTTAATTCTTCTTCAACATTGTTGTAGCTATTTTTGTTCTTTTGCCTGTCATATAAAATTTAAGATAAACTTATCTCTACCTACAAAACCTCTTGAGATCGTAATGGGATTACATTCAGTTTATAGATGAGTTTTTAGTGAATTGCTGATTTTACCACAATTGACCTGTGTTTATATTGACCTGTGTTCTGTGACCTTTATAAATAAACTTGTTTATTCTAGTTGATTATTTTGCGGACTCCATAAGAGTTTCTTCATACACAATCATGTCATCTGCAAAACTCATCAGTTTTTTTTCCCCCAATCTTTATGCTTTTGTTTTATTTTCTCATCTTATTCCATTGGGTAGGACCTCTAGTATAAATATGAATGGAAGTATTGAGAGCAGATACCTTTTTTATATTCCTAATCTTAGAGAAAATACATTTAGCTCCTCGCCATTAAGTAAGAAGTTAGCTATGGGATTCTTATAGATGCCTATTGTCAAATTGAGGAAATTCCCTTCTATTTTTAGTTTACTGAAAGGCTTTTTAAAAAATCAATAAGGAATGCTGATTTTTGCCAAATGCTTTTTCTGCATCTTTTGAAATTGTTCACATGGGTTTTCTCTTTTATTTTATTAATGTGGATTACATTGAATTTCAAATGTTAAACCGACCCATATTCCTAGAATAAATCTTTTTGGATTTGGTTTGCTAATATATTTTAAAGAATATTTGCATCTATGTTCACAAGGGATATTATTCTGTAATTTTCCTATCTTGTAATATCTTTGTTAGATATTAATATCAGTTATTCACAAAATGAATGGAAAGTGTTTCCATTTCATCTCTATTGTTATGTTTATTGGCATAAAGTTTTTAATAGCATCTTCTTATTATCCTTCTAATATCTGTAGAATCTTTAGTGATGGCACTCTTTATTTCTTATTATATTTCTCTCTTTTCTTTAATGAGGATTGCTAGGAGTTTTCAATTTTATTATTCTTATACTTTTTTTCTTTTCTAACATACATATTTAAGATTCAGATTCCCTCTAAGTACTGCTTTTGCTACATCCCACAAATTTGTATTCGTTTTTTTTTCATCATTATTCAGTTCAAAATATTTTAAATGTTCCCTTATTCATTTTTCATGATATTGACATTTTTAAAAAGAATACAGGCAATTATTCTATAGATCATGGACTGTTCAGTTTGGCTTTTACTTGTGATCAGATTGTTTATCACATCTGGAGGAATACAGTGTTCGTCTGCTCTTCACTAGTGATTTCAGTTAATCACAAAGATGATGTATGTTTTTCCCCATAATGTATTATTCCTATTTTTACCCTAGCAATTAATAAACAACCTGTGGCGAAAATTTGAATGTAAATATCCTTCTTTTCATTAAACTCTACTTATTACCTATAGAAATTATTCTTACCTGAGCCAGCCAGTCTTTACAAAACTATAGCAAAATGATTTTTCCAATTCTACCTACATTTATCATTTGGCTTCTACTGTGAGGAAGATGCTCTCATTTCTTTCTTATTTTATTTATTTATTATCGGTATAGACTCATGAATTTCTATTTTATTTAGCAGATCATAATCCATTACTAGAATTTTTTTTAAATCTTCACCCAAGGGTATTTTTCCATTGCTTTCTAGATAGAGTGGAAGGGAGGGAGGGAGAGACAGAGAAACATTGATATGAGAGACACATCAATTGGTTGCCTCCCATACGACGCCCACCAGGACCGGTGATCAAACCTGCAACACAGGTATGTGCCCTTGACCAGGAATCGGACTCGAGACCTTGGTCCTCAGGCCAGCGCTCTAACCTCTGAGCTAAACCAGCCAGGCCACCACTTCTTTTTTTTTTAATCCTCACCTGAGGATATTTTTCTATTGATTTTCAGATAGAGTAGGAGGAAAGGAGAGAGAGAGAGACATTGATGTGAGAGAGACACATCGATTGGTTGCCTCCCACACGATCCCAACCAGGGCCAGGGATTGAACCACAACTGAGGTATGTACCTTTGACTGGAATAGAACCCTCAACTCTTTGGTCTGCTAATCACTGAGCCAGACTGGCCAGGGCTAATTATTTTGATGTTCATATTTTCCCAAATTTAACCAGTGGGTACCCTCTCAGGATTGTTCCTCTTTTATATATGTCCCCATATATTTGGAGTCCTTATTTTGGATACTATAGCAACATTTTTAATAGTTGAAAAAATATCCGTTATATTAGTATCTATGTACCAAAATACCTTTAACTATTTCCTTATTCTTAGAATTTTACATTTTAAAGGTTTTAAAAATGCTAAACAATGCTATGATTAACATACTGCTGCCCTGGCTGGTTTGGCTCAGTGGTTAGAGCGTCGGCCTGCGGTCCAGAGAGACCTGGGTTCAGTTCCTACTAAGGGCATGTACCTCGGTTGCAGTTTGTCCCTGGCCCTGGTTGAGTTGTGTGGGAGGCAGCCACTTGATATGTCCTTTTCATGTTGATGTTTCTCTCTCTCTCTCTCTTCCTCTCTCTCCCTCCCACTCTATCTGAACAAAAAATGGAAAAATGTCCTCAGGTGAGGATAAAAACAAAAACAAAAAACATACTACTAACTGAATATTTACACACAGCCAAAATTATTTATTTGGTATAATTAATTTCTAGAAGTAGATTTATTAGATTGCCCTCTGGAAAAATTCTACCTATTTATATGTAGCAATATATAAGAATACCCATTTTGTCATTCCCTTAGTTTGGGTAGAATTTTAATCAGTCTATGGTATTACTCTATGGTTCCCAGACCAGCCATATCAGTATTACCTGGGAGCCTGTTAGAAATGCAGAATCTAATGAGTTAGAATATGCATATTAACAAGCTCCCTAGATAATACATAGGCACACTAATGTCTGAGAAGCAATGTTCTAATATAATTTATATAGGAGTCACAAACTGAATTGGTCCTAAATTCAGGCAAGGTAAGATCAGCAGCTTATACTGGCATTTATATTAACAAAAGGTGAATGTGACAAAGAAGTAAAGTTGGCCGTGAAAAAGTGCTTAATACACACACACACACACACACACACACACACACACACTGTGTGTGTATATCCTAAGCAAGCATATTGGGGGGAGGGGACAGGACAATGCAGATCAGCCCTAACACTGTTTCCCCAGAACACAAGAGGCAATGTTCTCTCTCCAGCCTCAACTTCACCTGCTCTTTCTTATGCCCTGTGCACTAGCTCATTGTTTTTCTGATGGTCGAAGGATAACCTGAATCAGAACTAGCTGTGGTGTGTTATAATGCATATTCCCAGAGAATATGTTTCAGTAGGGTTTGATATTATAACCAAGAATCATCATTTTAACAGGCACACCAAATGATTCTGATGCCCCGAAGTCTGAGAACAACTATACCACCATACTTCCTACAACACATCTGGAATGTATTGTTTCATCAAATGTTTTATTAGCTTCAAAAGAATAGTTGCATTTTTATAAAAGCCTTCACCAGAATTCACTTTGTTGTTATTGTTATTGGTTAATGAAATGAGTAAGTCTAGGAATTCTAATTACTTTGTTAGCCCTCTCTAGTTCTACCCAAGTGACTATGAGTGAGGATGGAGAGAAGTAATCCTGTTGAACTCTATTTCACCATTTCATTCCCTATCCTGGTGACTACCTTCTTGAACCAGTCAACATTGTTTTCAGATGATACCTCAACACTTTTTTTCTATCAATATATTTTGGTGAAATAAATTCTTATTATGAAAAAAAAATATTCCATAAAAAATTTGTGTTAAAATATATTATTCTTAAGTATGTAAGTCAAATATATTAAAGAAATTATATTAAAGCTATTCCATTTTTTAAATACAAATAACTTTTTTATATAGGAGGAGCAAAGAAAAAAGGAAACAGCACATATAAAAGGTACTTGTTCTCAACAATTTATTAAAAGAAATTGTAATCAACTTAGAGCAATTCACATCTTTTAAAAAATCAAGAGGCTATCCTAAATGTTATCTAAGTATTTTTAAAAACCATAAAAATTCAAGGAAATCATTAATTTATTAGTATGTGGATGGGCATATATTTATTAGAAAACAAAACTTGCAATGTTATATCTTAAATTAAAATGTGAAATTTTAATTTTTGTCCCTTATTTATACCCAAAGGTATCATAATCATTGCTATATATTAATGTCAGAGGGTCAAAAGAGCTGAGTGTTTTGTAACCCTTTAGATAGTACATATGATGTCTTAGTATTTGAAAACATCCTCCTACATAATTTTAGAAATACTGAATATAAAATGTAACAAGGTATTTAAAACAGCTTTAAAAATTAATGTTACACATTAGTATCAAAAGTTAATATGTAAAATGTAGTAAAAGATGTTTTAGGATGTTGTATAAATGTGATCTCTTCTAAAACAACCTTTTTTCACATTAACTGTCAGCATAAATAATATGAGAAGCATGAGACTTAGAGTAACAAAAATCTAGATTGAAGTCCATGTTGTATCTGACCTAAACAACTGAGTTGTTTCTCTAATTATCAGTCTTCTCTTTTGTAAAGTGGTGCAAATAATAACTACCTTAAAGAATTACTGAGAGGATAAATGAGATATGGAAGTCTATCAAACTGCTTTGTAAATTGTAAGACACTATAGGAATGTTAGTTGTTACTTTTATTCGTTTAAAGCCAACTCACAGGCCCTTTCCACTATGGACCATTTTTTAATCTGCCTACTCAAAGAGTCATGTGTTTTTTAACATTTATTTTTAAAATAAGGCAATATTGCCCTGGCCGGTTTGGCTCAGCGGTTAGAGCATTGGACTGCGGTCCAGAGAGACCCGGGTTCGGTTCCCGCTAAGGGCATGTACCTCGGTTGCAGTTTGTCCCCGGTCCTGGTTGGTTGTGCAGGTGGCAGCCACTCGATGTGTCCCTTTCACATCGATGTTTCTCTCTCTCTCTCTCTCTTCCCCTCTCCCTCCCACTCTATCTGAACAAAAAATGAAAAAGTGTCCTCGGGTGAGGATAAAATATAAATAAATAAATAAAATAATAAAATAAAATAAGGCAATATTTAGCTATAAATAGTTAAGAAATTATCTGTCTTTCCTAATTTTCAGGGACATTCCAGAACCAAGATGTCTAGCCTGTTTAGAATCTTCTTCTGTTTATAGGTTGATTTTATTTAGAATAGACTTTTCTACTCTTGATTATCATAAAAATATTGCTAATTCCCAGTTATATACTTAACATTGTACATATGATGATAGCAACTGAGAATTTTCACTATATCATCATCCTATTATAATCCTAAAAACATTCTAAATTTTTTTATTTTAATACTTACCCAAGGATACCTTTATGGTTTTAGAGAGCATGGAAGGGAGAGAAAGAGAGAGAGAGAAATATCAATGTGAGAGAGGAACATCAATTGGTTGTCTCCCGAATGCACCCAGATTGGGGATCAAACCCACAACCTAGGTATGTGCCCTGACCAGGAATCAAACCCACAACCTTTCGGTATACGAGACGATGCTCCAACCCACTGAGCCACACCGGCCAGGGCAAGATTCTAAATTTTTAACACAAACATTGTCCTTATAATCAATATTTGGCTCATGAATATATAATATTCATAGTAAATCTAATTTTCTTTTACAGCAAGTAAAAATCACTCTAAAGATGAATTCTGCTTTGCAACAAAAAAGGTCATTTGTGACCCTTCAGAGACTAACTCAGCAACAAATAGCAGCAATGTATCCTTAAGCTTATCGACAGAACCATCTGAGTCTTATTACAGCGAAACTATAGAAGCAGCTGATGACTGGTTTTCTGATGATTCTCTAGTGAAAAAGAGCTCTCCAGTGCCTTTTCTCAGGGAACCTCTAATGGAAAAAGTAGTTTCATACCTGTCAACCATTCCATTAGAAGAATGTACTGAATATGACACTTTATGATGATCAAAAAGATGACAGCATTAAAGAAATGTTTTCAGAAAGAGGTTGAAATACAAAACCTTCAACAAATATTGAATGACTTTCCTTTTGAAACTTTGTATACGCTAAAATCAGTAAAGTTAAAACTGAATCACCAGCTGCGGAGTCTCTTAACATGTCCATGCTAATATTGCTTTTCTTTTTCTTTACTATAGAGTGGTCCTACTTCCCTTGCTGATTCTTTTTTCTAAAAACAAAATCACAGGAACTAGAGTGATAGCAATAACACTAAACTTAACTCCTTGTATTTCATCAAAGGACATAACACAAAATAATGCAAATGTATTTCAACATACAGGAGGAATACTTTAAGAAATCTTCAGGACAGATTTTTGTTGTTGTTGTTTTTTAAATTGATTTTTAAAGGGAGAGGGAGAAAGAGACAGAAATATTGATGTGAGAGCAAGACATCAATCTTCTGCCTCCTGCATGCCCCCCACTGGGGATGGAGCACACAACCTGGGCATGTGCCCTGACCAGGAATCCAACTGGCAATTCTTCAGTGCATGGATGATGCCCAACCAACTGAGCCAACACTGGCTAGGGTGATATATTTTTTTAATAAAACATTCACAGCATTTCCTTATACATTAGATATTTTCAATTTAATTTCAATTTAATAGGTCTGGGTACAATACCTCCCTCAGCCTTTTCAAATTTTAAATACATAAACCACCTACCATTCAAATATTAATATATTACAATGTTGGCAAGCAATATAATTTTTCTTCTCTAAAGGAACCTGGAACAATCTGAAGAATCCAAAAGATAATTTTCTTTCTCCTGTCCTGTGTCTGTTTCTCAGAGTAACCCCTCACGCCTCACCCCACTATGATGAAAATGGGAGCAGTTATATTCATAGGCACCTGACTCAAGCTAGATGAATCAGACAGAGCTCCTCTCTAATCTGAGAGACCCTTGGCTAAATTTCTACTTACGTTTCTCAGGGATTTCTTACACCCACCATATAATTAATCTTTTTCCTTTCTTTCATCTAAATACTCTCCATTTAATTAGTCCTTTTTTTCTTTCTCTTGGGAAAAACAATTAATTAACAAAATATAATATTACCTTCTGTGTTTAAATTACTCATATCTTCCCAAGAGATAAATCATACGTATTACAATAAATGAAGAGAAACTTGTCTCGAATAAGACAGTAGCATTTTCCAGGCCTATCATTTTTGTCCCAGCAGAAATGTCAAGGATTAGAACACCTCGTTCTTTTGAAGCACTTGGTCATTTCTACTCAGTGTATTTATGGGTTGTGAGAACATCTCCCTATATCCACCCCTAAATCTAAGTAAGGCTCTTTTAGCTCAAGGTCTTTAAGGAGCAGTAAAAAAAACAAACAAACAAAAAAACCTAACTAATCTTTGTCTCTTGATGTTCTACAACTTCTGTTTCACCGGCAATCTCAGAGAAGGAAGTCATCTCTTATTTTGGTAAGATCCTAAAATTATCCTAGGAATTTCGGTTAGAGATTAGAGATTCTATCCTTGGTCTGACTAGTCATTGGGGAGCTATGGGCTGCCTTGTCCCACTTTGTGATTTGGGTAGAAAAAAACAAAAATTCTGCAGTGAAAGACCAATGAACATTTGCAAAGTGAAAAGCAGAGATGAGAGATCAGGAGAATGTGATTCCTGGCTTTCTAAAAGTGTTCCATTCCCTTGTTTTAGCCCTTCACAGGGCTTGCCTTTGGCTTGGAAAAGCACCCTTGTATCCTAATCATGAATTCCCCTTTTTGTTTAAGCTAGTAAGATTTGATTTCTATTACCAGTTACCATACCTGAAGCCTGTTTTTAACAGCTGTTCTTGGCTTTGGTAAGGTATGCTTATACTTTTATAATAAATTCTCCTCCCCCCACCAAACTAGAAGTATTGTTTCTATTACTATAACCAGAGCAACCTAAGCACATTCTTGTCATTACAAATGAGAAATAAAGAGATCTATGTATATAAATTAATTGCTATACTATAATGATATAGTAAATTGAATTTAGTCAAAACAACACATTTGCATGTTTATTAAAATATCACTCTATATCATAGATGTATACTTTGTTCTCTTTGAAAAGCCCAGTGACCAGTACATATGAAATTACACTAGTCTAAAATAATGTTACTTTTAAGGTCTGAGAAGGAGCTGAGATTTCACATCCATGCAAGCTGACAAGTTGTATACTGTTGGTGGGAATGTAAATCGGCTCAGCCACTGTGGAAAACAGTAGGGCATTTCTTCAAAAAATTTTAAAAAGATCTAACATTATGACCCAGCAAGTCTACTTATGGATATATATCTGAAGGAAACAAAATCACTATCTTGAAGAGATATCTGCACCCCATGGTCACTGCAGCATTAGTTACAGTAGCCAATATTT
The DNA here is from genome assembly GCA_030848825.1 of Tadarida brasiliensis. Classification (NCBI taxonomy): domain Eukaryota; kingdom Metazoa; phylum Chordata; class Mammalia; order Chiroptera; family Molossidae; genus Tadarida; species Tadarida brasiliensis. Next base: position 37,977,983 of record CM061264.1, read on the forward strand.
GGACCCAATCTAAATGTCTATCGACAGATGACTGGATAAATAAAATGCAGTGTATGTGCGCATGCGCACGCAGACACACACACTCACACACACACACACACGCACACACGCACACGCACACACGCACACCACACAATGGAATATTATTCAGCCATTTAAAAAGAAGGAAATCCTGCCATTTGCGACAACATGAATGGACCTTGAGGGCATTATACTAAGTGAAATGAGACAGAGAAATACTGTATGATCTCACTTATATGTGGAATTTAAAAAAAGAAAAAATGAACTCATGAAAACAAAGAACAGATTGGTTGGTGGTTGCCAGAGGTGAGGAGTGGAAGGTGGGGGAATTGGGTGAAGGTGGTCAAATGGTAAAAACTTCCAGTTATAAGATGAGTAAGTTCTGGGTGTAATGCATATAGCATGGTGACTTTAGTTAACAGTACTGTACTGTATATTTGAATGTTGCTAAAAACGTATATCTTAAAAGTTTCCATAACAAGAAAACACTGTAACTGTGAGGTGATGAACATTAAATAAACTCATTATGGCAATTATTTCACTATGTATACATACATCAAATCATTACATTGTATACCTTAAACTAATACAATGTTATATGTCAATTATATCAACAAAACTGGAAAATTTTTAAATAAAAATAAAATTTTAAAAAGAAGGAGTTGTGAATTTGAAGAACATTTTATTTGGGGTTTCGCCCTCTATAGCTCCCTCTTTTCTGGAATTTCCTCCTGTCCTAGATTTTCAATCACTCTGGTAGTCCCAAATTCCCTTTTTGACTATTCACATCAATAAGTCTTAGCTTTTCCCTTTCAGTTCTAGACTTCAGGTACTGTAGTTCTACAAAGATTCAGGAATACTCTCAGGGACAAAGCCTATTAAACATAAACATACTTACCTACTGTGGCTTCCTTCTTTCAAATGCTAAATCTACAGTTTCTGCTGCCTTTTGGCTGCCCTTCAGTACATAATTGTTATCTGCGGGAGAGTTCATTCAATATAAATAATTGTGCCATTACTGGGATGCTCCACTTAAAAAAAGAACAAAAAAACTTTTTAGTCATTTCTAAGATGTATTGTTGAGAGTGACTGCCACATGTCTATTGTCTTGAAACTAAATTTCCAGTTTTATATTTTTTCTGACTTAATTAACTCTTTTATTTCATAGTCATAAACTTTTTGGTCTTCGATTTGATATTTTCTAAAGGTTCCACAAGCATTAGTCAAACCAATATCAGAAAAATTTACCCTTGTAAAAACTAGCAAGCAAGGAGTGCTAAATTTATCTAATGACTACATTTCAGGCAAAAGAGGAAGTCTTCGATGACTCTTTTCATTTCAAAATTGACTGATCTCACAGCAGGTGTGGAAACTAAGAAACAGAATTGAAAAGAATGACCCATCACTATTATTTTAAAATATGTCTTTATCATAGTTTACCTTCAAATGCTATAATAGTGTATTTATATACATTGTCTATATATAGTGTATATATATAGTACATAGTGTAAGAATCTTGTAACAGATTTCATTTTTCTACTACTACTTTATTTTCCCTTTACTATTTTTTTATTAATTTATTTTTGTTACAGATGTTTCTCCTTTTTTCCCCCATTGACACCCTCCTCCCCATCCCCCCATCCCCTTACTCTTGTGCTTTTGTTGTCGTGCATTTTACTTCTTCTTTTGTTTTAAATGTCGTAGTACGTCATATTTACTTTTGCTTTAAATAGTAAATTATACCATAAAGAGAATAAAAGTGAGTCTTTTCACCCATATATTTATAATTTTCAGTGAACTAAACTTATTTGTGTAGATCCTTATTTCCATCTTGTATCATTTTCCTTCTGCTTAAAGAACTTTTTTAACATAGTGCAAATCTGTTGGCAATTAATTCTTTCAGCTTTTCTTTGTCTGAAACTAATTTTTATCTAGCCTTCAATTTTGAAAGATAGTTTCACTGGATAGAGAATTTTAGGTTGATAGTATATTTTCTATCAGTACTTAACAATATTGTTCCATTGACTTCTGGTTTGCATGATTCCTGCTGTTAAATAAGGACTCATTCTTATCTTTGTTCCTCTGTATATAATATTATGTCTTTTGTTCTGATGCTGCTCTTAAAATATTTTCTTTTCTACTAGTTTCCAGCACTTTGTTTATAGTGTTCCTTTAAGTCATTTATTAAGGTTGATTCTGCTTGCATCTGTGGATATACAGTTTTCATCAAATTTACAACATTTTGACCATTATTTCTTGATAATTTTTTCACCCTTCTCCATCCCTTTGGATTCCAATTACAAATATTAGACCATTTAATTTTGTTCCACAAGTTACTAATGGTCTTTTCTCATCCTTCCCCATTCACTGCCCCCCACCCGCCCCGCCCCTTCCTCTTGGATAGTTTCTATTGCTCTGTCTTCAAGTTTACTTTTTATTCTTCAATGTCTTATCTGCTGTTAATCTCATCCCATATATTTTTCATTATATATATATATATATATATATATATATATATATATATATATTTCTGTATTTATATCTAAAATTCCAGTTGGATCTTCTTTTTTTTTAATCCTCACTAGAGGATATTTTTCCATTGATTTTCAGATAGAGTGGGAGGGAGGGAATGAGAGAGAGAGAGAGAGAGAGAGAAACATCAACGTGAGAGAGACACATCGACTGGTTGCCTCTTGTACGACCCCAGCCAGGGCCGGGGACTGAACTGCAACCGAGGTACGTGCCTTGACTGGAATCGAACCCACAACTCTTTGGTCCATGGGCCAATGCTCCAACCACTGAGCCAAACTGGCCAGGGCCAATTGGGTCTTCCTTTTATATTATTCCTTTTCTCTCCTTTGTGTTTCTCTACTTCTTTGAACATATGAAGCATATTTGTAATAACTGTTCTAACATTCTTCTCTGCTGATACCATCATCTCTATAATTTCTGTGTCTGTTTCTATTGATTAATTTTTAAAAATTGATTATAGGTCCCATTTTCCTTGCTTGGTAATTTCTTATTTGATACCAGACATAATTTTTGCATTATTAGCTGGTGGATTTTTTTCATTTTTAAAATAGTGTTGGACTTTGCTCTGTTACACATTTAAGTGACTTAGAATCACTTAAATCCTTTTTGAGGCTTGCTTTTAAGATTTGTGAATACTGGGAGTGACATCAGAAAGATGGCAGAATAGGAGTTCTTTAACATCATCCTCCACAGAACATCAATTTTGGCAGTCACTCAGAGATGAGGGTTTTTTCGTGGGGTCTAGGAGTTCAGCAGAGAAATTCCAGCACAAGTTGGGGGAAAAAAACAAACAAGGGTAGATGCATTGAAGAGGATAAGAGGAATGGTTTCACTTTGCCCATGTCACCTCCCCCCGAAGGAGGCATGGCTTGGTGCCAGGAAGACCCACTAAGTTCATAATTTCACCCACAGGGCAAAGTGAGAGCATGTGAGTGAGCACCAACCTCCCCCAGCTATGCAAGATGTTGCTCAAGATGTTCACTTCTTTCTCACCTCACCCATGTTACTGAGGTGATCTGCAAGGCTGAGGGGTTAAGAGAGGCTGAGAGCACAGTAGCCAGGGCTAAGCATACATCTAAAGGGACACTACTAACCAGTTCAAGGTTCTTCCTGCCAACCAATCCATGGATTCCATCAGGAAGGCTGCCCACCAGACACTGGGGGATACTTCACCCTAAATGGCCTATGCATCTCACCCATACCCCTGACACATACACATACCTCTTCCCCATGGCTGGCTCCCAGCACAAGCTCCCATGGACAGTTGAGAGCTAGCCTTTGCAGGTAGCTAACAAGTAAGTGCAGAAAGCCAGCCCAACTCTGCAGAATAAGGAGAGGCTCATAAACAAGCATTTCAGGTCACTGCTATGGGAGGAGGGGGGCGTTGGGGAGATGGATGGGGAATGGAGGCTCTCAGCACCTAGCCTGTTTTTGTAGGATTGAGAAAAGGCATACAATCTTAAGAATTCCTCCCCAAAAGGGAACAAGAAATGTAGAGCGGGCACATCCATTGAAGGGGTCTTAAAAAGCCGCAGAATCCCTAGCTGGTCTGACAGGTGAAAGTATCTCTCTCCTAAAGCCAGTCAGTAAAGACTGGAGGACACTTTCTCGGATGCAAAGACATCAGTGTAAGACTTCAAGGAACACTAAAAGTCAAGGAAATATGATACCACCAAAAGAACACAATAACTTTCCAATAACCAACCCCAAAGAAATGGAAATCAACAAATTGCCTGACAAAGAATTCAAAATCATTGTTTTAAGGAAACTGAGTGAGCTACAAGGGAACACAGACAACTCAATGAAACTATGAATCGTGGAATTTTTTTTAAGTCAAATGCATAGCAACAGATGGTAAAATGGTGGTTGCAAGGGAACAAGGATTAGGGGAAATGGGGAGATGTTGGTCAAAGTGTACAAACTTTTGGTTTTAAGATGAATAAGCTCTGAGGATCTACTGTACATCATGGTGGCTTTAGTTAATAATACTGTATTAAATACTTGAAATGTGCTGAGCATAGATCTTAAGCATTCTCACCACATACACTCAAAAGGTAACTATGCAAAGTGATAGATTTGTTAATTAACTTGATTGTGGTAAATATTACACAATGTACTTATACATATATCAAATTATCACATTGTACATTTTAAATATATACAATTTTGTCAATTATACCTCAATAAATCTAGAAAGAAAACAAAATTCTCTTGCCCTGGCCGGTCTGGCTCAGTGGTTAGAGCGTTGGCCTGCGGTCCAGCGAGACCCAGGTTCGGTTCCCGCTAAGGGCATGTACCTGGGTTGCAGTTTGTCCCCGGCCCTGGTTGGTCATGCGGGTGGCAGCCACTCGACATGTCCCTTTCACGTCAATGTTTCTCTCTCTCTCTCTTCCTCTCTCTCCCTCCCACTCTATCTGAACCAAAAAAATGAAAAAACGTCCTCGGGTGAAGATAAAAAAAAAAAAAAATTCTCCCAAAGCCATTGCATTAAATTCTATAAAAACTGTCAAATGCTCTTGAAGATCATAACAGTATCTTCCTTGACTGCCCAGAAATTAAAACGACAACAACAACTGGAGAGCAATAAGACTTTTGATCTCCAAAAAGACAAAAAAAAAGAAAGAAAGAAAGAAAGACTTTTGATCTCTGGAGAGACTATCTGTTTTTTGTTTGTTTGTTTGGTTGTTTTTTTTTCCTGTATTTTAAAATATAGATAAGTACTATGAAAAAATATAATAAAAATTTGTATGTGAATTCTCAGAATAAATATTGATATTCTCCCCCCCCCCCCCAAAAAAGATTTGTTAGGTTGTATCCAGATCAACCTTTAGTCAAGGCCAAACTGAGCTCCACTTACTAGGCATTCCTCTTCTGCGAACTCTATCTGATGCCTTGTGTATCCTCCCACTCTGACTTTGCACACAAAATATTCCCAGCACTGGATGAGCTGTGGTAATTATTTAGCCTAGTGCTTTCCTACATTTTTTCACCAGCTTCAGGTAGCTTCCTGATTTGCATGCACAGATCAATACGCAGCCAAAGATTTGGGGAACCCTCTGCGGGTCTCTAATGCTCTTTCTTTGTGCTGCCCTCTCCTCTGTGGCACTCTGCCTCACAAATTATAGATGACTTCACTTCCCCAAACTCTGTTAGCTGTCTCCTCAACAAGGTCACTAGACTAAATTTCCCTTCCCTCCTCTTCCAGGGAGTAAACTGAGAAAATCAAAGGGTTTGTTTCATTTGCACTGCCTGTTGCCCAAAGTTGGAAAACAGTGTTTCACATATGCATTTTGTCTGGTTTTCTAGTGAAGTGGAAAGGTAATATAGCCCCTCTTACTACCTCATGGCTGGAAGTGGAAGTTCCTCCTACCTCTGGTTTTGCATTCTTCAAATCTGCCTTCTTCCTTATAAGTTCAGAGTGATATTTTATTCATATAAATCTAGTACTGTCACTCTTCACTTAAAACCCCTCAATTGCTTCCACCTGACACTAATCCTTTTTTTAATTTGTATTTATTTAACTTTTTTACTAATCCCTTTCTTAAACTCTGGGTTCCAGTCATCCTAAGCGTTCTTAGAATTCCCCAGGCTGTTTCATGTACCTATGTCTATTTTACTTTTTGCTCCTTTATCCTCTGAAAGACAGCTCTCTATGGTCAAAGGATACAAACTTCTAGTTATTTATTTATTTTTTTATCCTCACCCGAGGACATTTCTCCATTTTTTGTTCAGATAGAGTGGGAGGGAGAGAGAGGAAGAGAGAGAGAGAGAAACATCGACGTGAAAGGGACACATCGAGTGGCTGCCACCCGCACGACCAACCAGGGCCGGGGACAAACTGCAACCGAGGTACATGCCGTTAGCAGGAACTGAATCCTGGTCTCTCTGACGCTCTAACCGCTGAGCCAAACCGGCCAGGGCACAAACTTCTAGTTATGAGAAGAATAAGTTCTGGAGATCTAATGTACACCATGGTGATTATAGTTCATAAATTATATTATATACTTGAAAGTTGCTAAAAGCATTGACCTTAAATGTTTCTACCACAAAAAAGAAATGGTAATTATATGATGTGATAGAGATGTTAGCTAATGCTATGGTGGTAATCACTTTGCAGTATATCAAAGTATCAAATTAACACTTTATACACCTTCAACTTAAACAATCTTATTATATATCAATTATATCTCAATTAAAGTGTAGAGGGGAGACAACTCTCTATGTCCTTTATGAAAACTTCTATAACCACTCATTGCATTCGGACACAGCCAATTCCTCCTTTGTACCTGCATTCTACCTAGCACTGAAATTCAGTTGTTGTTATTGTTAATTATTATTATGTGTTCACACAGTATTAAAATTATTTGCATATCTATTCCCCCTCCACCCCCCCACATCACTTCTCCACCTTTGTCTAAGATCAAGTGCATATCTATCCCCTTGCTAGATTATGAGTTCCTTAAAAGTAGGACCTCTCTCTTTTTAATGTTTCTATCCCCAGGACTTAGCACAATGCATAACACATAATAGATGTATGATAACCATTTGAGAATTCAGAATTAGTTCAATTAGCTCTACCTCCAAAATGTATCTCAAATATATTCTCTTCATCTATAGCAACTCTTAAGCCATTATTTTCTCTTGCCTACATTACTGCAAGTCTCATAACCATCTCCCTACCTTTTTTTCTTGCTTCTAAACATTTATTCACTAAACAATGTCCAGGGTAATATTTTGAAATATAAATCAGATTACCACAATCCCCTTCTCAAAAACTTCCAATGTCTTTTTTTTTCTTTATTGATTTTAGAGAGAGGAAAGGAGAGAGTGAGAAACATCGATGAGAGAGAACATCGATTGGCCACCTCCTGCATGCCCCCCAATGGGGATTGGGCCTACAACCTGGGCATGTGCCCTGACTGGGAATTGAACCAGCGACCTCTTGGTGCATGGGTCGATGTTCAACCAGTGAGCCACACCAGCCAGGCCCAATGTCTTTCTATTGTACTAAAGTAAAATCCAAACTCCTTACCATCTCCTATACAGCTTTATATGAGGCAACTCCTTTCTGCCTGATAAACTTCATTTCAAACCACCTCCCTGTAGCTCAGTACATTCCAGCCACCTGACTGTTCTGTTTTTTGAACATACCGCACTTAATTCTGCCTTAGGCTTTTGTACTTATTGTTCCCTCTGCTGGGAATGGTCTGCTTTCTAGAGTTTTGCATGGCTGACTCCTACATATTATTCTAATTTATTTCAAATATTATTTCCTTAGAGGGCCCTTAGCTGACCTTCATGCAGAGTAGGACCCTTTTTTTCACCCTACTTCAAACTTAGAATATTTCACCCAGTCCTGTATTGCCCTCTATATAAGTTTTATAGTATTTTCTTCTTTCTACTTTCTTTACTGTTACTCTTTTTGTAATTTTCAAAATTTCATGCTTCGTTCATTAATTTCCAATCTTTGTTTTATAATGTATTCATTTAAGACTATAAATCATACAAACAATCTTTGACAAGGGTGCCAAGACCACTCAATGGAGAAACGACTGTCTGTCTCTTCAACAAATGTTGCTGGGGAAACTGGATATCCACATGCAAAAAAATGAAGTTGGACCTCCCCTACACAATATATAGGAATACACTCAAAATAGATGAAGACCTACATGTAAGACCTAAAACTATAAAACTCCCAGAAGAAAACATAGGGGGAAAGCTCCATGACATTGGATTTGGCAATGATATTTTGTATATGACACCAAATGCACAGGCAACAAAAGAAAAACTTGACAAATGGAACCACATCAAACTTAAAATGTTTTGTACATTAAAGGGCACAATCAACAGAATGAAAAGGCAACATATAGAATGGGAGAAAATATTTGCAAATCATATATTTGATAAGCGATTAATATCCAGAGTATATAAAGAACTTCTATAACTCAACAATAAAAGTACAAATAATCCAATTTAAAAATGGGCAAAGAAATTTGAGTAGACATTTCTCCAAACATGATATATAAATGGCCAAACAAACACTAAAAATGCTCAACATCACTAGTCATTAGAGAAATGCTAATACAAACTACAGTAAGGTATCACCTCACACCCATTAGGATGGGTACTATGGAAAAAACAACAACAGAAAATAATGTTTTGGTGAGGTTGTGGAGAAATTGGAACACACGCATTGTTGGTAGAATATAAAATGGTGCCCCCACAATGGAAAACAACATGGAAGTTCTTCAAAAATTAAAAATAGAATACATATAATACAGCAAACCCAAAAGAATTGAAAACAGAATCTCAAAGAGATATTTGTGCATCCATGTTCCTAGAAGCATTAGTCATAATAGCCAAAAGGTAGAAGCAACCCAAATGTCCAGTTACAAAAAGACAAATATAGTATGATTCTACTTATATAAAGTACCTAAAGTAGTCAAATTCACAGAGACAGAAAGTAAATTACTGGTTCCCAGGGGCTGTGGGAAGGGGATTGCTTAATGGATATAGATTTTTGGTTTTACAAGATGAAAAATTTCTGGAGATCTGTTGCACAACAGTGTGTATATACTTACTACTGAACTGTACACTTAGTAATAGGTAAGATGGTAAGTTTTATGCTATGTGTTTTTTACCACAATTAAAAATAAAAATAGCCCTGGCCGGTTTGGCTCAGCGGTTGGAGCGTCAGCCTGCGGACCAGAGAGTCTCGGGTTCAGTTTCCGCTAGGGGCACGTACCAAAAAAAAAAAAAAAAAATTGAAAAGAATAAAAATAAAAGAGAGAGAAAAAAGTACTTTAAGTAATGGTAATTAACACAATTGATGCAAACAATACTGGTGCTCTTAACCTATGAAAATTGTAATAATAAAATAACAACAAAAATAAAATAAAATAAACACTAACTTCCTGTTTACTATGTGCAAGGCACTGTGTTAAACACTACACATATACTAACCCATTTAATATTTCAAACAACCCTATAACATGGGATCTATTATTATCTCATTTTATTGGTGACAAAACAGGCACAGAGAGGTTAGCTAGCTCACCCAAAGAATGAATGGTTTTAAGATTTTTCAAATAATTGACAAAGTTAAATGGATACCTTTTTTAAAAAAAGAAATTTTTTTAATTGATTTTAGAAAGAGAGGAAGTGAGAGGGAGAGGAAGAAACATCGATGAGAGAGAACATTGATCTGCATGCCCCCCACTGGGGATTGGGCTCACAACCTGGGCATGTGCCCTGACTGGGGATCAAACCAGCGACCTCTTGGTACACGGGTCAACACTCAACCACTGAGCCACACTGGCTGGACTTAAATGGATACTTTAGTTGGCCAGTCACATGAGTGGTGATGCCAGGCATAAAAAGAAGTTGGAGGAACTGATAAACTCAGTTATAGAAAGAACCTGGAATCTTCATTAATTTTCAGTATGCAAAGCAGTGAAATACTTAAATGATTTAATTTTTGAGTACTCTTGGAATTATAGTCTTCATATTTGATGTATATCTTATACATTGATACTCTATAAGATTGTATACAAAACAAAAGCCACGTAGATAGAACTTTAATTAGCATTTTAAAGGGTAATTTTGAGTAAGTGCAGTTTTTGGCTTAGGGCTGATTTTAAATACAAGTATTCCCTCTCCCCATCTACCATTAAGATACGATTCAATTGTATCTTTACCTCTTTCTCCCTAAAAGAGTTTTCATTTATTTTGTTATTTTTTAAGTATGTGTGTGAAACAATGATTTCCTGGAGCATTGATGTTCTAAAGAGAAATGCCAGTGTTTATTTATTAAAGTAATAGTAATACTGTTTAAAGTACTTACCAATTGGGCCCTGGCCGGTTTGGCTCAGCATTTAGAGCGTAGGCTTGCGGATCGGGGAGTCCCAGTTTGGTTCCCGCTAAGAGCACATACCTCGGTTGCAGTTTGTCCCCAGCCCTGGTTGGGGTTGTGCAGGTGGCAGCCAGTTGATGTGTCTCTCTCACATTGATATTTCACTCTCTCTCTTCCTCTCTCCCTCCTGCTCTATCTGAAGATAAATGCAAAAATATCCTCAGGTGAGGATAAAAAATAAATAAAAATAAAGTATTTACCAATTGGGACTAGAACTATATATTATTTTTCAGATTCTCATTGGGTTGTCTTTGGCATGACTTTGCTGGAATGTAGATAATATCTTCACTCAGGTCAATGTGAATAATAATAAACAAATGAATGTTTGTTTAAATAATACACATTGTAAATAATACATATTAAAATGCTAAGATGAAAGAGTAGGAGACATGATAGTCATACCTAAGAGACTTGGAAGTAATATTTATAATGATTGTACACAAGCAAATAAACTTCTGCAAAAGAAAGTACTATGTTGTTATTGTTCGTCATCAAGGGGTAAAAGGACAGTATAACATTATTTATTCCCCAGATTATCATTATACAAAAACATAGCATACAAAGTCTTGAAGGGAATGGGGAGAAAAAAATACTTGCTGAGCTAGGGCTTAGGGATTGTTTTTATTTTAATAAAATCTTAAGAGTTTAATTAGAAATAAATAGTAAAATAATTCTACTTTTAAGGCAATCTTTATTTTGCCATGTTAAAGAGGGAAATATTTAAAAAATTTAAAAAAAATATTGAAAATAACAGAAAGCAAAATCTTTAAAGCATTCTTTTTTTTCAACTGAATTTATTGGGATGACATTGGTTCACAAAACCGTACAGGTTTTAAGTGCACAACTCAGTAAAACATCATCTGTACACTATATTGTGCACCCATCACTCCAAACAAAGTCTCTTTCTATCCCCATTTTCCCCCCCCTTTGCCCACCTCCACCTACCCCCCAACACCCTTTCCCTCTGGCTATCACCACTCTGTTGTCTGTGTCTAAATATATACATATTTTTGGGCTTAATCCCTTCCCCTTCTTTCATCCAGTCCCCCAGTGCCCCTCTCCTCTGACACCTCTCAGTCTGTTCCCTGTGTCCATGCCTCTGTTTCTTCTTTGTTTGTCAGTTTATTTTGTTCATTAGATTCCACATATAAGTGAGATTATATGGTATTTGTCTTCCTCTGACTGGCTTATTTCAGTTAGCATAATAATCTCCAGGTCCATCCATGCTGTCACAAAAAGTAAAATTTCCTTTTTTTATTATGGCTGAGTTGTATTCCATTGTGTAAGAATACCCTAAAGATTTAACCAAAACACTAATATATCTAATAAATGAATTCAGAAAAGTAGCAGGATGCAAAATTAATATTCAGAAATCAGTGGCATTCTTATACACCAATAATGAACTCTCAGAGAAATTAAGAAAACAATCCCACTTACTGTTGCAATAACAACAAAATAAGGTACCTAGGAATAAATTTAACCAAGGAGGCAAAAGACCTATACTTGCAAAATTATAGCATACTGAAGAAAGAAATTGAGGAAGATACAAATTGTGGAGGCATATACCATGCTCATGGATTGGAAGAATTAACATAATTAAAATGTTCATACTACCCAAAGCAATCTATAGATTCAATGCAATTCCTATTAAAATACCATTGGCATATTTCATAGATCTAGAACAAGTATTTCAGAAATATGTATGGAACCAAAATAGTCCCTGAATACCTGCCTTCTCGGAGATTTCCGGGACCCGTGCAATGCAAGCAATGAACCTACAACCACACGCTGGTTGGAGTGAGGGGGAGCTTTGCAAGGGAGCAAAATACTCCAGATCTTATGACGCAGTCCCATTTATTTGCAGTTTGGTACCTCCAGGATACAAGCGGATTTATGTAAATTATGTCCTTGAGATTGCGTTTCTGCAAACCATACACCCTAGCTTTGTCTCTTGCTTTTTATGGGAAGAGACCTTGAAGCCAAAAGATAACAAACCCTTATTCACATGCAAATGAAGCACTCAGGGCACATTGGCGGGCCAGGTCTCCTAGAATGCATTAACACAAGGTTGAGAGTGGATTAACACAAGGTTAAGAGTGCATTAACACAAGGTCACAAAATGTCCATCTTCCAGCCCCCAACCCCACAAATACCCACAGCAAAATTAAGAAAGAAGAACAAAGTTGGAGGTATCACAATACCTGATATCAAACTATACAACAAGGCCATAGTAATCAAAACAGCCTTGTATTGGCATAAGAACAGGCAAATAGATCAATGGAACAGAATGGAGAGCACAGAAATAAACCCACACCTTTATGGCCAATTAAAAACATTCTTAAAAAAACACTTCAATCAAACAGTTTTCTGCGTGTTTTTTTTTAAATACATGATTTTTATTGCATCTTTAAAATATCACAAATAAGTCTGAGGAATCATCTGGCACCTTGCTGTTTCTGTAGCTGAACAACTTAGAACTTATTCAACAGTTCATGCGGAACTACCTGCTTCTTTTTCAGAAATATAAATACCATCCCAAAAGTTTCTGATATCCTTGTTGTTTTTTTTCTTTTTTTAATTCAATTTATTGGGGTGACATTGGCTAATAAAATCATATAGGTTTCAGGTGTACAATTCTGTAATACATCATTTGTATATTGTATGCACTGTGTGTTCATCACCCCAATCAAACAGTTTATTTTTTTATTAAATTTATTGGGGTGACATTGGTTAATCAAAGAAACTGTTGCTCTTCCTCAGGGATAGGAAGAAAACAAAGGATTTAGATGATTTGTCCAGAAAGGATTTAAGCATTTAAAAATTCCATATGATTTTATAACCTTTTGAATTATTTAGTCTTATGTTCCTTGGCATAGTTGAAACTTCCATAGCTGGACTTCATAAGAGGTGTGTGTCTACTTTAATAGAAGAAAGGAACAAGAACTGCCATGTTAATGTTCTATTTTGAATACTTTTTAAAAGGCTAATAATGCTTTTTTCTTTATTCAGCAACTTTCGAGAGAAATTTTGTAATTTTTCATTTTTAAAAGGTTAAAAATAGTGTCTTGATGGAAGGTTTGAATTATGTAATAAACAATGTCAACTTTTCAGAGCCTTAGGCAAAAAACAAAAAAAACTGCTGCCAGGACCCAGGGAAGAAGGGGACAACAGTAATAACCTCAAACTCATGCAAAGCTCAGCTACTGTTGTCTCTGCTAAGATCCTCATTGACCCAGAAAGTTGATCACTGTCCCCAGTCACAAAGACTGAAGGACATGCCTTTTTCATTTTGGCATTCTTCTTTGCCTCAGTTGAGAACTTCCAGAGCTATCCCTGTTCTATAATTGGGGAGGTGAGGAGGACAGGAGTTTGGCAGGGGGTTGGGAGACGGAGGAGACTTGGATTACACTGTTTCGGTTTTCCTGGTAAAATGCTGCAGTGAGGACTTACCTGGAGACAGAAAATTCCCCTTCTCAAATGATGAGAAATGCAGGTGTGGCGAATGTGTTTCTATATGACTGCAGAGCCCTTTGCCCCTTCTCTAAAATTACCCACTCCCACCAGGCTCAGCCCTTGCTGTCGGGGTTAGGTGGCCATGTACTAGGTGACCTCCTCCTTAACATCTTTTTGACTACAACAGAATGGATCAGAGTTCACACCTGGTCTAAGTTGAATCAAATTCTTTTTCTGTTAGAAATTTCAAATTGGTATTCAAAGGTGAGAGCATTCAACTGGGGAAACCAAAGGTAGTCTGAATGTATTCCAGAATTGGAGGTTGCTGGGTTTTTTCAGGATGTCTGTGTCAGGGTGAGGGCAGGTCAGGGCCATTTAAGGCCAGGCATTCTAAATTTGAATTCTACCCCTGCCACTTATGTGTCATGAAACACTGGGCACATTTATCTTCCCCAAACTTAAATTTCCAAGTAAAAAAGATGCACTTAAAGAGTTCTTACCTCGTAGCACTGATGTGAGAATTAAATGAGGTAAATGATGTGAAATCATTGTGGTTAGTCATGGCAGTATTTTTGTAATAAAATAGAAAATATCAGACTATATGACACAGAGTAAGGGTTAGTATTGTTTTTGGAAAGTTGTGTTTCAGATATATATGTATATATATATGTGTGTGAACTAGATCATACTGTAAAATGTATTTCTTACTATAGGTTGTGGTATTTGTTTATGTTTAAAAACAGTAAACCATTGTTGTTCAACATATGGTCCAGAGACACCTACATTAGAATCATCTGGATACCTGCTTAAAATACAGGTTCTTGAACTCCATTGCCCAGAATCAGAATTTCTGAGGTTAGAGACTAGGAATCTACATTTCAGCTGTGTCCCCAGATAAGTCTCTCACACACACTGAAACCTGAGAACTAGTGCTTTAAGCCTACAGAAATTATCTAAACATTAACTATTATTATATAATTAAACTCATTTCTTCATTCAAACACTATTTATGGAACACAACTCTACTAGGAGCTCTGTGAGAGGCAAAGAGGAGGGGGTAGTTCATCTGTTTTGAGTAACGTAGCATCAGTAATGTTCTGGTATTTTGGTGGGTCTGATATGTTTTGTTGCATTTGACTTTTATTTACAAAAGACAACTAACTCTAAGGCAGGAATTCCCAACCACTATACCTCAGAGAGTTTACAAAGCTTCCTAAAGTATTGATCTCCTCAGTTCTCGGGAAGTTGAATTATGAATTACTTCTAAAAGTGTGTCATTTTTAGCAGCACTAGCAAAGTCATAGGATGGTTAAAGTTTTTGTAATTAATAGTCAAATGTAGATTAGAAATCGTATACACTAATGCCTACTGCTCAAAATGTGGTACACGGACCAGAAGCACTGACATCATCTGGAAGACTGAGAAATGCAGAATCCCAGGTCCATCCCAGACCTACATTAATGTTTGAGAAGCACTGTACTAAAGGAAACATGTAATCAGTTATCTACCTTTTGTTGTTTTATAGGTATTGCTTGTTGACTATAAAATCATATGATCATTGTAGAGATTTTTGAAAATTCAAAAAGTGGGGAAAGTTATCCTTAATATAAAATGTATTCATAATTCCATTCCCTTTTCTTTTGTAAAACATAAAAATGTACATATTTTACAAAATTGGAATCATACCATAATACAGGATGTATATCTTTCTCTTTTCATTTAATTTATCATGAGTATTTTCAACAGTGCTTTAAAAGAAAAAAATTAGAGTGGTACCTAGTTAAAGATTTCCTTAGTATGGATAAGGTAAAATGCTGAATATAGGCAGGCCATAAATGTGATATCCAATTCTAAAGTGGCCAAGTTAAAAGGGGCCTTAGATGTTCTTTTGTTTAAACTCTTTAGGTATAGTTGGAGAAATTTACACATAGGAAGCAAAAGTGTCTCACGGAAGATAATTTACTTAGGTAAACAAATGTATTGACTTAATTATTATTATGTATCAGGACCTGCAGCAGTGTAACCAACTGTCCAGTTAGTTGCCTGGAACTGTGGAGTTCCAAAGATGTGGGACTTTCACAGCAAAAACTGGAGCAGTCCCAGGCAAATCTGGACGGTTGATCATCCTATTGCTAAGCATTAGAAGCAGGACAGTTTATGAGATCTATCTAGCCTCTGTTCTCAAGTGCGAGAGACGCTTTTATGAACAGATCATTACAATATGGTATGATTAAGTACCAGAAGAGCACACAGACTGTGAATGGGGCAAGACTTCTGGGATCCTGAAAGCTATAGGAAAGCAAGGAAGTTAACCAGATGAAAGCCAGAGTAGGAATAGGGCAGTTTAGAAAGCATATAATCTCCACAACTGCATACGTTTGGATTTGTCACACGAGTGATGAAAATGCCATTGGAGGGTTTTAAGCAAGAGAGTAATATAATTGTGTACTTTAAATATAAAGGATTACTCTGGCGGTATATAAAGTGCTTTTTAAAAAATCCACTACAGCCCTGGCCGGTTTGGCTCAGCAGTTACAGCGTCAACCCGCAGACTAGAGAGTCCTGGGTTCAGTTTCCGCTAAGGGCAAGTAGATTGGTTGCAGTTTGTCCCCGGCCTGGTTGGGGTCACGTGGGTGGCAACCACTTGATGTGTCTCTCTCACATTGATGTTTCTCTTTCTCTCTTCCTCCCTCTCTCCCTCCCGCTCTATCTGAAGATAAATGCAAAAATGTCCTTGGGTGAGGATAAAAAAATAAATTTTTTTTTAAAAAATCCACTACATAGGTGCTATTTTGAAATACTTTTAACTTAACATCATCACCCAAGGCCAGTTCCATAAAAGGGATCCCAAATTCCCAATACAGTTTAAAACCAAATTAAGACTTCTATTTTGCCTATTTCTTCTATTTCTTTCTATGTCTTCTACTGGCTTTCTACCAATGTACAATGTTCAAAATTGTGTAAGGAAATCATGTTGTTAGGTTTTGTAACAGGGGCTCCCTCTGTTGACTGTGTGGCGATAAAACAGCAACCATTTGACCTCCAGCAGAAACAATTGCTTTCGATGTTTACAGTAATTTTTTTCTTGTTTCCAGGAAAATCAGGTCTTTGCCCCTAAATTACAATAATTTATAAAATATTCAGATATATATATATGACCCATTTATTGGGTTGTTTAAGTTTAAAACCAAAGAAATATTTTTATACTTGCAGTCGCCATTTTCACTGTCATTATTCCATTTCTTCATCAAAGAGCCATTTTCATTCATTAAACTGAACAGCTATTTGAATTTCATAATAGTATTATCCAGGCTTTCATTTCCTATCATGCCTAGAGTCATACAAATGAACTTTATTGTTATAAATTATCAGTAATAATCACTCATTAGAAATGTCATTTCTTTACAACTAAGTTCCAAATGAATTCTTGGCAGAGGCTGCAGTGAGAGCTCCACCATGTGGCACTTGCCCCTTTAAGACTGTAGACAGAGTCATTCACTCATCCAACAAATACCCAGCAGCACTTGCTCAGAACCAGCTGTGTGCTCTGGAGACGGATTAATAACAGAGACCCTGATCCCAAGAACCCTTTGGTCTAGTGAGGGAGATACTTAACATCTGAAGCACCTCTAACTTGAAGTAGACCTTAAGTATAATCACAGTGGTACACCAGCCATAAAGGCAAAAGGAAATATTAAATATAATTGAGAGACTTCAGGCAGACATCTTGAAGAGGATACTATTTGGCCTGAATAGGATGTAAGTTCCATGGTAGCAGGAATTTTTGTCTGTTTTGCTCTCTGCTATATCCTAAGTTCATACAACTGTGACTGGCACATAGTAAATAGCTATTGAATGAATGAGTAGATTTTGAAGTCGAAAAGAATTTTACTGACAGAAAAAAGCAAAGAAAAAGAATTCCCCTTTTGAGAAGGTTTATCCTCAAAACCATGGAGATTATTGCCTTTTGTTTGTTTAACCTGCCTAAACCCTTCCCTTGGCTCTCCATTATTTTTAGGATAAAATACTGTCCCCTGTCCACTTCTCCAGAGTCATATCCATGTACCTCAACCCAAGCCATTAGGGTTACAGATGTCTGGTGTGGAACTGGAACTTCCGTATGAATAGCTCATGTGCCATGTAAAATATAATGCAGG
The DNA here is from genome assembly GCA_030848825.1 of Tadarida brasiliensis. Taxonomy (NCBI): domain Eukaryota; kingdom Metazoa; phylum Chordata; class Mammalia; order Chiroptera; family Molossidae; genus Tadarida; species Tadarida brasiliensis. The sequence goes on from CM061264.1 coordinate 37,996,058, forward strand.
TTATTAATGAACATACTGATCTTGTGTATATGTTTCAGCTTGGGATCCATTCAGTTTCAAGTAATAGAAAATTCTATTCAAATTGGCTTAACTAATGAAAGGATTTATTGGCAAATATAGCTGAAAGTCAAGCAACAGGGCAGACTTCAGGGCAGTTCAATCAGGGCTTCTCCTCAATTGCTCTTCATCTCTGACCTATGTATGTGGTTCCTCAAACTGACTTTTCCCATGGACACAAATTAGCAGCTAGCAGAAAGGAGGTTATACGCTTCCTTGTTTACATGCAGCGGGAGATAGCACTGTTTCTCAAAACCTGTGAATGAAAGTCCCAAACTTGACTTAAACTACCCTTGAACTCTTTTCTGTAGTCACAGGACTGCCATATGCGACTGATTTATACCTCATTTACCAGAGCAAATCATTATGTGAAGGGGAATAAGATTGCTCTACTTGGCTTCTGTTAGTCAGAGGTCACCTCTGGAGCTGGGGTTGGAGTCAGTCACACTGGGAGGGAGGAATAGCTCCCAGAGGAAAATATGAGCATGGTAAAGAAGGGGGAAAGGGAAGGTAAATGCTAGATAGGCAACTAATGAAACTCTAACATACATAACTTTTTGGATTGGCAAATATGTATCAACTATTACTAGTATTTTTGTTGAGGTCATCTAGAATTCCTACTGGCTATGAAATTACTGGCAGTTCTGAGCTTTTACCACTACCCCATCATGTATTCAATTCTCTTTCAAGGAACCCCATTTTGTCCAGCAAACTCTTGTTGACCTTTAAGGATTACTCTTCCCTGGGATGGCTTCCCTGACCTTCAGTCTGGTTAAACACCTACATAAGGCTCTCATAGCCCTCTGGTTTTCCCTTCAGGTAGCATTGACATGCTGAGATGTGACTTCTGTTTCCAGGTCTGGCTCTCCCACAGGCAGGGAGTTCCTCAAAGATAATGTTAGCTTTTGGCTATGAATAACAGAAACCTAATGCAAATTGACTTAAACAATAAGAGAATTTATTATTTCTCAAAATAAAAAGCCTATGGATGGTGCAGGCTCCAAGACTGCGTTGACCAGTGGTTCAATGGTGACATCAAAAATCTGTTTTCCCCCTCTCTCTATCATCTTCAGTGTTTATCCTCAGGCTGTTAACAGATGGCTAAAAAGTTTCAGGCATTACATGATCCAGAGGAAGAAGAGGAACTTTCTCTTTTTGGAATAATGGAACATTTCCCAGAAGCTCCCCAGCAGACTTTCCCTCATCTTCTTGGCTACCCCTACATTGGTCACCTACATTGGGGAATAATATTACCACAAAGAGTCTAGGCTAATCATCCAAGGTAGGGTGGAAATTGGTAACTAGTTGTGCTAGTTACTACAACAAGGTCTTACTGTCACTCATTATCCCCTGGACTCTGATACTCTGATGTTCATCTGCCTTTGTGACTCTGTTTCCCACCCCACCCTGAAACCCACTACCATGTACCCTATCCTTATCAATAAATGCATCCCTCCATGATTTCAATTTCAAGTATCTCTGACCTCCTATATTTCCAGCTCACTTTCTTTACTTCTCCAACTCCAGTCATCTTTCAATCCCACAGGGACTTACATTTCACTGATGATTCTACTACCTTTTCACTGTCCATCACCCCCTTCATGTCCTCACTTCCCTCCCTACCCAGCTTAAATTTCATGGTCAATCATCATAATCACTCCTTGTATACTATCAGCTTCCTTGCCCCCCTTCATTTCATGATTCTCTTTCGATAAGACTACAACCCTGCTCATATAACTCTCAGTTTATTCTGTGCACCCCTCAGTATGACTAGAGAAAAACACACAATGTTAATTAGTCTAACTCTACTCTTAATGAATCTTTACTGCTGAACAGTAAAGCTGCTCAGAAATCATAATACACTAGTGCATTTTGTCTTTCATTATACTAGATGACCTCCCATCAGATTTTCAATCTTCTAAAACCTCCTTCAGTGTGCTCACTTTTAGCTGCTTTCTCTGCTTCTAATTCCACTGAGAAAGGCAACTAGAAGAGAACTTCCTTGGGTTCCTACCACCACATCTAGCCACCTAGCTGCATCTGTGCCACACCCTCTGCTTTCTCTGTTAAGGTGGATTCACAGTCTGCAAAACTAGCAGAACCATTCCTTTTTTTTTTGCAGTAGATCCCATCCCTTCTCACCAGCTCTAGGATGTTGCCCGGCAATCCTCCCATTCTCTATACTGCATCACCAATATTTTTTTAAATCAGAGGTTCTCGGCTAGAGGTGATTTTGCCCACTTCCTCTCCCTCCCTCAGGAGACATTTGCCAAAGTCTAGAAACCCTGTGCTTATCACAACTTGGGAGATGGGGGAATTCTACTGCCATCTAGTGGGTAGAATGCCAAGGATGTTTCTAAAGTTCTAACAATGCAAAAGGACAGCCCTCCATGACAAAAAATTATTTTGCCCACAATGTTAATAGTGCCAAAGTTGAGAAACCCTAAACTAGATTATTCCTATAAGCACACACACACACATGCTGGTATTTCTCCCATCTTAAAACACTCTCCCCTTGCCCTGGCTGGTTTAGCTCAGTGGTTAGAGTGTTGGCCCTTGGACTAAAAGGTTCTGGGTTTGATTCTGGGTCAAGGGTACATACCTGGGTTGCAGGTTTGATCCTTGCCCCAGTCAAGGTCATGCAGGAGGCAACCAATTGATGTGTCTCTCTCACATCAATGTTTCTCTCTCTGTCTCTCTCTCTTGTCCACTCTCTCTCTAAAAATCAATGGAAAAATAGCCTCAGGCCTTGGCTGGTTTGGCTCAGCAGTACAGCGTCCACCTGCAGACCAATGAGTCACAGGTTCGATTCTGGCCAAGGGCATGTACCTCGATTGCGATTTGTCCCTGGCCCTGGTACGGGAGGCAACCAGTTGATGTGTCCCTCTCACATCGATGTTTCTCTCTCTCTCCCCCTCTCTTCCTCCCACTCTATCTGAAGATAAATAGAAAAATATCCTCAGGTAAGGATTAAAAAAAAAAAGGAAAAGAAAAATAGCCTTAGGAGAGGATTAACCAACCCTCCTCCACCTCCGACTTCATATCCCCTTTCAATTTCAAACTGATTTCCTGCTCCCCTTTGTTACAAAAGTCCTCAAAAGCCTTACCTACTCCTACTGTATTCACTTCCTTTCCTCAAAATCTCACTTAAACTGGCTATGCCCCCAATATTCTGCCAGCATTTCTCTTGTCAAGGTCACCAGTAATGTCTATATTGAAAAATCTGACAGTCAGTTCTCAGGAGCACATGATTGGGTTGATCACTACTTTTCCCAGAAACATTTTCTTCATTTTATTTCTAGAATCTACCCTCTTCTGGTTTTCTTTATGTAAGTTCTCCTCAGTCTCCTTTTTGGTTTCCATGTCCTGACCTCTAACTATTGGAGTGCCCAGTACTCAGCACTCAGTCCTTGGACTTTTTCTTGTATATATTCATTTCCTTGGTGGCCTCATGTGGCTTCAAATATCATCTATATGCTGATGAATCCCAAATTTTTATCTTTAGCCTGGACTTCTTCCCTGAACTCCAGACCCATATATCCAATTGCCTACTCATCATCTCCACCTGAATATTACATATGCATAGTATAAAGCTTGGTATTGTCAAACTGAGCTCCAGATCTTTCTCTTAAAACTTGCTTCTTCCTCAGTCTTATTCATCAAAGTAAATTACATTCTTCCATTTCCTTAAGGTTAAACCTTGGTGTCATCTTTGACTTCATTCTTTCATTCCCCAATTTGATCCATCAGCAAAATTACCAAGCTCTACCTTTAAAATACTATATATCAGAATCAGACCTGCCTTTACTGCTACCATTCTGATCCTAGCCATCATCATTTCTTCCCTGGATTGTTGCAATAGTCTCCTAACTGGTCTCCCTACTTACACTATTATCCATTATCAACGCAACAACCAGAATGAAAATGTGACATCAGAAAGTAGATTATATCACTTCTTGGTTAATCATCTTTCTCCAAATAAGTCAAAATTCTTGGTGCTTTCTCCCTCTGGGGAGTAGCCTGCACCATTCCCTTCCCCCTCATCTTCCCCTTCTTCTTCCCCCACAGGCACACATCTCCTAAACTCTAAGGGTCCCCACTAGGGGAACAATGGGCAGCAGCAGCTCATCCCAGGCTAATGCCCTGAACCTGTCCCCAAGGCCCTTTTTTCTCTGACTTCCCAAGAGAGCAAAGGCAGCCCAGCCTAGGCACTCCTGTTGCTTCTTCTACCCTAAGCCCTTCCTTGTTTTATTTTCCCCAACTTTGATAAAAGTACCCTCATAGTCACCTGGACTCATGTTGTGAAATATTTTCTACATGAAGTCAAGAACCCACAATTAAATTTTTATTTAAAAATAATTCTTAAAATGCTCACTCTACCCTGGTTACATTGGGCACTATGCTATTCCTGGATCACATCAAACACTCCAGCCTCAAGGCTTGTGTACTTGCTCTTTCCTCTACCTGGAACGCTCTCACTTTTGTGCAAATGCAGGTCTTTGCCCTTATACCACCTTCTTAGAGGTGCCTTTCCTGACCTCTCTAGCCCAATGATACTTCCTGTCTCTCTTTCCTGCCTTATTCTTCCTGGCTGTTAGCACTTTCTAAAATACTATATTTTTCCCCCAGCCGGTGGCTCGGTTGGTTGGAGCAGCATCCCATACACCAAAAGTTTGCAGGTTTGATTCCCAATCAGGGCACATAGCTAGGTTGTGGGTTCAATCACCAGTCAATCCCTGGTTGATTCCCAGTTGGGGTACATATGGGAAGCAACTAATTGATGTTTCTGTCTCACAATGATGTTTCTGTCTTTCTCTCTCTCTCTCTCTAAAATCAATAAACATACCCTCGGGTAAGGATTTAAAAAAAAAAAAAAAAAAAAAACAGCCCTGGCCAGTTTTTCTCAGTGGTTAGAATGTCTGCCTGCGGACTAGAGAGTCCGGGGTTCGGTTCCCGCTAAGGGCACGAACCTCGGTTGCAGGGGGTCGTGTGGGTGGCAACCAGTCGATATGTCTCTCTCACATCGATGTTTCTCTCTCTCTCTTCCTCCTTCTCTCCCTCCCGCTCTATCTGAAGATAAATGCAAAAATGTCCTCAGGTGAGGATAAAAAACAAAACAAAACAAAAAGAAACAAAACCACAACATTCTCTATAAGAATGTTTTAAAAAATTTAAATAAAATACTATATGTTTTACATATTTGTTTGTGTCTTCCCCTAATAGGATATAAGCTCCATGAAGCCATGTCCGTTTGTCTACTGTTGTATCCTCAATGCTTTGAACAATGCCTCACACATAGTAGGTTCTCCATACTTATTTGTGGAAAGAATGAGCCAACCACAATGACCACTGCAGGGAAGAACTGTGCCTGACTCTCATCTGAATCCCTGGTGCCCAATAGCAGCACAGAATAGGAAGTAGTGAAATAAATGAATCCTCGTTGTTGTTTTGAATAGTTGTGCCTGTCATGTGTTTCAGTGCTTTCTGGATTCTTATGGATAACAGTTTTTCCGCTTTCTCCATCTCTCAAATATTCCTGCGGGGAGATAGAGATCTCCCTGGGCACTCTTCCTAAGTCACTTGTTATCTGGGATCTCTCTATTTCCTTTCTTCTTGTTCCTGGAACTTTTACCCTAGGACCCCGGCCAGGCCCTGGGTATATATGACACCATCTCTCCCTCGGGCTCCATTTCTGGAATACCTGCGCTTTCTACCTAATTTTAGGTGCCTGACACCCTTATCAGACTGATTTCTCCTTCAGTGCAAAATAATATTTGACTTTGCTGTGTCCCCAGTACTTGGGTTAGGGCCCAAAACATACTAGGCACTCTATAAATGGTACTTGGACTAAACCTTTGCCTACTGCTAAATAATTTCCTATTATTTTATAGTTCTCATTCTTTCCATACTTCCATGTAGCCACCATACTACCTTAGTAAATTTATTAGTAGACATGTGTCTAAGGTGTTGTGATTAATAAGCATAGGCTTTGGAATCCAATAGACTGAGTCCCTGCTTTGCAACTTACTGATTATATAACTTGGGGTAAGATAACTAACATCTCTAGCATATCTTTTTCTATTAGTAAAATGGAAATACTAATGCACAGAAAGTTCTGGTAAGATTAAATTTAATAGTGTATACTAAATCCTAGCACTTTGGCACATAATAGCTCAATAAATGATAACACTACTATTCTCTAGCCAATAACAATAATAATAATAATAAAACTGAGTATCTTGAGGGTCAGGGACTGTATTTCTATCATCTAAAGATTGTAGACCTTGTAAGGGAGGGAAATGATGAGAGATGGGGCTCCTGATGCCAGGTGGAACCACATTATAAAGGGTTAAGGAGTTTAGCCTTTATTCTTCAGATAATGAAGAATAATCAAAGAGTTATGTAACACCTTGCCCGGCCAGTGTGGCTCAGTGGATTGAGGGTCCTCCCATGGACTGAGAGGTTCTGATTCAGGGCACATGCCCAGGTTGTGGGCTTGATTTCCAGTAGGAGGCGTGCAGGAGGCAGTTGATTGATATTTCTCTCTTGAAACATTAATGTTTCTATCTTTTTCTCCCTTCCCCTCTCTCTAAAAAATCAATAAAAATGTATTTTTTTTTAAAAAAAAGAGTTATGTAACACCTAAAGCAAAGAACAAGCTAGAAATGCTATTTGTGAGTAGCAAATGAGGAGAGCCAGGAGAGCTGTGTGGGGCCATGTTAACAACTCATTGAACTTTATGGTGACTGACATCAGTAATGCACTCAGGCTATAGTTACATGATGTCAGCCTTTCAGATGAAAACGGAAAACTTCAGTCAAACATCTGGTTGTTTAGTCTACCCAACATCAAAGACCTGGCTGTTCTGAAACTCTGAGATGTTTGGCTGAAAGGTTTAGTTTTCATCTTCATCTAAGGAGACTGGTAGACACAATCACTATGATTTTTGTCAGCTTTAGGCTCAAGGTTTTCGTTTTTCTAATTATAAAAACATTTTTATGACAACATAAAAGGAATTTTTTTTTTTTTATCCTCACCCGAGGACACTTTTGCATTCATCTTCAGATAGAGCGAGAGAGAAAGAGGGAGGAAGAGAGAGAGAGAAACATCAATGTGAGAGAGGCACATTGACTGGTTGCCACCCACAAGACCCCAACCGGGGTCGGGGGCAAACTACAACTGAGGTATGTGCCCCTAGCGGGAACCGAACCCGGGTCTCTCTGGACCACGGGCTGATGCTCTAACCGCTGAGCCAAACCGGCCAGGGCAAAAGGAATTTTTTTTAAAGAAACGCAAACCTCCTTAACTCTACCTCTTAAAACAACTGGTTTCATATAGAGTTTACATTGCTTACTCACAATGAACATATGTCTGTGTCATTTCTTTGCATTTAGTCTTATATAGTAATATTTAAATTTTAATATAATTCATATTCAAAAATAATTATTATATAATATGATCAACTGGATACACTAGGCTTCTACTGAATTTTTTTTTTTATCCTCACCCGAGGACATTTTTTCATTTTTTGTTCAGATAGAGTGGGAGGGAGAAAGAGGAAGAGAGAGAGGGAGAGAGAGAAACATCAACGTGAAAGGGACACATCGAGTGGCTGCCACCTGCACAATCCAACCAGGGCCGGGGACAAACTGCAACCGAGATACGTGCCCTTAGCAGGAACTGAACCCTGGTCTCTCTGGACCACAGGCTGACACTCTAACTGCTGAGCCAAACCGGCCAGGGTGGCTTCTACTGAATTTTAACATCCTGAGACTGTTGGAAATTTTGTTGACTCTAATTTTTTATTAAAATGAGTATATTTTATTTATTGATTTTTTTCTCTAAATAATATTATAGGATAACCAATTAAAGGTAAAAATATTTTTATGACTGAGTATAGGTTCCCTATTTCACCACAATCTTATCAACATTGATGTTATAATTACAATGTTTTAAATTTTGGCCAATTGAACCAGTTTTACATAATAACATATATGTAACATATTATAATATTATATATAATATGCATTATATATTATATGTAACATATATGCTTTATATAACATAATATATTATAATCTATATATGTGCTTATCTCTTCTCCTCTTCGAAAATGTCAATAAAATGAGAACAAAAATAAATAAAATCAGTACAAATGATCGTTTTAAAGGTGTCAACTCACGATGAAAGAGAATGCAAGAGAGTGTCAGTGGACATATTTTTAGAAAAGGAAAAAGGTAGCAGAGTTGAGAAAGCTGAAGTGTATGCTAAGAGGAGATTCCAATGGGATGTTATAGAAACTAATAAGAATAAGAATAATGTTGTATTATTATATATCTTAGTAGATATCAGGCATTGTCCTAAGTATTTTAAATACAGTGTATAATTCATTTAATCTTCACAACATCCTTTGAGGTAAGCATTATTATTTTCACCATTTTACAAATGAAGAAACTGAAGCATGAAGTCAAATACTTGTCTAAGATCACATAGCCAAATTTCAAGCCCAGGCTATCTGTTTACAAAGTCCACCCCCCTAATTACTACATTGTACTGCTTCTTGAGAAAGGCTCAGTAATTTGAGGCACAGAGCATTGTGGAAGGCAGGGGTGAAGTCTGGAGATTGTTGAAAGTCTGTGTAGAGATAAGCTAGGTTTGCAGGTCCCTTCTCCCAACTCATCCAACCAGACTACTTTATCTCCCTACCCTGGCAAGAGATTTGATCTACAGAAAAATTGCATCTGAGAGGCTAAAGCCCAAATAAATTAGGCACTGTAATAGGGGGAGAGAGGTGCCAACTGAAAACAGGGGAATTAAGTAAATGTCTGCTTACTGAATGGTGAGTCCTCTGGCCCCTTATTCTACTTAGATTAGAGTACTTGGATAGCCGGACAGCCATACTATCTCTGCTACCCAAAGGAAGAGACTGCAGAAACTGACCACTTTCAGAAAAAAAGAACTACAAACAGATATTTTGGGGTTCCCGACAAAATGGTAAGGTAACCTCCTTTATCACCCTATAGCAGCAATGTTCAACCTTTTTCATCTCATGGCATGCATAAACTAATTACTAAAATTTTGTAGCACACAAAAAAATAGGTATACTTTTGATTCATTCACACCAGACAGTTATTGTTGTGTTAGCTCTTGTCATTTTTTATTTGACAATCTAAGGGAAAAGAGGTCAGTGCCCCTGACTATATAGTTAGGTATTGCAAGTTTTTTAAATTCTTGCGGCACACTGGTTGAAAATCACCGCACTACAGTGAAGCCACCAAACAAAAAGTTCTGTCTGTTCACACAGTGCTTACAATTGACTTTTTAGTATTTTACTACTTAATATGAAGGGCTGCAAAAATTCTCCAAATGTTTGAAAAAAAACTCCAAAATGAGAGAAGCCAAAAGAAACAAACAGAAAAATGGAATTCAAAGGAAACTGACAAATTAAGGAACAGAAGAAAAATGTTAAATGATCATCAGTGTACTTAGATAAGAATAGATATTGCATTCATGAAGCAAGACCAGGATCAATTGGCCACCTCCTGCATGCCCCTCCTCACTGGGGATTTGGCCCACAACCTGGACATGCGCCCTGACCGGGAGTCGAACCGGCAACCTCTTGGTGCATGAGTCCATGCTCAATCACTGAGCCACAGCGGCTGGGCAAATATATATATATATATATATATTTTATTTTTTTTATTTTTAGAGAGAGAGGAAGATAGTGGTAGGGAGAAATGGAAACATTGATGAGAGAGAATAATGATTGGCCTCCTCCTGCATGCCCCCAACTGGGGATTTGACCCATAATCTGGGCATGTGCCCTGACTGAGAATTGAACTGGTGATCCAGTGAGCCACACCAGCTGGGCTTTATATTTTTTTAAACAAATCATTTTCATTTGAATTTTCTTCATTGAAATATTTTATCATGAATTTCTGTGCTGATTGCAAGTTACTTTAACAAGCATTTATGTATGCTTTAGGTGTCTTGCCTGGCACTGGAGATAAATAAATGAGCAGAATTAAATCTTTAGCCTTAAATAGCTCTCAGTACAGGTGAGAAAGGTAAGTAATCAAGTAGTTATTAAACAGGTGACATGTGCTATAATAGAGAGATATGGAGGGCATTATAGGAGCAGAAAGGAGTGCATATCTGACTTTGCCTTGGGAGAGGGGGATCTGAGCTGCATCATGGAAGGGGATAATGGAAGGGAGAGCTTTTCCAGGCAAATGGAATTGATGTGAAAATGGTTGGAGGTGTCAGCAAGTTTCCGTTGTCATGTTCGTCCAGGCTGGAAGGCAGGATGTGCAGAATGTGGCATTTGCCTCAGCCTTTGTTCTATTTTATTTGGGTTGAGTCAAGTTCTGTGAACTTTGGTGGACATTTTAAAATCTCAGAAATGTGCCTGTTCTAAAATGTAGCTGGGGTTCTGTCTTAGAGGTAGAAATAATGCAAACAGCTATAAATGATACAGTGTCACAAATAGGAAGGCCAAGAAAACACTAAAGTATGCAAACTCTTTAGTATGTGTTCTCCAACAGCCTCAGTGTGTTTGATTTGCCCTGTGAGGGAGATCCCTGAGTTGTAGGCAGAGTTCCCAACTTTCCAAATTATGCTTTTTATCCAAGCCTCTCCAAGCAAATAACAGGCATCATTTAATCATCTTTCAAAATACTATGCCTGCCTTGGTCAGTTTGGCTCAGTGGTTGGAGCGTCGGCCTGCGGACCAGAGACTCCAGGTTCAGTTCCCACTAGGGGCACGTACCAAAAAAAAATACTATGCCCAATAGGAAATAGAGATTAGCTATGAAAATGAACACTAATCCAACATATTCCTTGGTTCCCTTTCCACCATTTCCACTACACCAGCCTAGTTCAGGCCTCAATATCAGACCATTGCAACTGAGTCCTGACAACCTTCTCTACGCCTCCAGTTTCTTCCATTCAATCCATTTCTCCTTGCCACCAGATTATTCTTTCTAAAATACAGACCTACTCATGGGACTCCTTTGATTAAAAACAAAACAAAACACAGAAATAACTTCAATGCCTCCCCATAGCCTACTAATTATGTGACCTTGAACAGGTGACAAAACTTGTTTCTATAAGAAGAAGGATAGTATCATTTATCTGACTGAGGATTCAGTGATAATTTTCCTTTTGAGGTCCACTGTGGTCCTGCAGATAAGCTTAAAACACTTGGCAGGCACACAGGTCTCTCCACCATCTGGCCCTTTTCTACCTTTCCAGCTTCATCTCCCCAATTCTCCTTTGTACTTACTGTTTCAACAGTTTTGAAGTGCTTGCAATTTCCTAAGCTGTCCAGGTTTTTAAATTTTTGTATATGCTATTCATTTTGTCTGAAGTGTCTTTCCCTTCATGCCTACTTAGTTCTTCTTCATCTTCAAAACTCATTAAAATATTTATTGAATACCTAGTTATATATATTCTATGTTCCTCTAATCACTCAACAAATGTCTAAATCCCATCTGGAGTAATCCAACTGCTCTTAACTGCATAGGAACTGAAAATCAGAACTATTAAGGCCCTTAGATCTCACCTAACCTAGCCCAACACTGCCCAAGCTGAAGAAATAGTTCTAGGGAGAAGAATCTGACCCAAGATCATGGAGATCTCAGTTATCTACTATTGTATAACAAAACATCCCAAAGTTTATGGCTTAGATCAACAAACACTTTATTTCTCACTATTTTGTGAGTCAGGAATCCAGTCAGGGCTGGGCTAGTCACTTTTTCTGTGCCACATGGAGTCATCTGAGATCACTTAGCAGTATTCCTTTAGCTTCACTCACATGCTTTGAGCCTTGGAAGGAATGACTAGAAAGCTGGCTCCATTTGGTCCCCTCTCTCCCTCCAGAAAGTCTCAATATGGTCTCTCCAGCAGGGTACATGGGCTCAGGGCTCAAAGAGACAATGTTCCCTAGAGACAGGAAGTAGAAATTACCAGTCTCTTAAGACTTAGGCTTAGAAACTAGCAGTGTCACTTCTGGAGAAATCTATTGGTCAAAACAAAAATAGAGCCCTGGCTAGCATGGCTCAATTGATTGTATGTGGTCCCATGCAACAAGGTCACTGGTTCAGTTTCTGGTCAGAGCACATACCTGGGTTGTGGGCTCTATCCCCAGTAAGGGGCATGAAGGAGGCAGCCAATCGATGCTTCTCTCTCTCTCTCTCTCTCTGTCTCTCTTTGTCTCTCTCTCTGTTTCTCTGTCTCTCTCTCCTTCTCCCTTCCTCTGTCTCTAAAAAAATCAATAAAAACATATTTTAAAAAAAAATCATAGAGCCCACCCAGACTCCACAGGAGGAGACATACATCCCACCTGTCAATCACATGAAGATCAAAGAATTTATAACCATCTTTAATCTGTCAGTATCTGCCATCTGGCTACAAATTATTTACATTCTTTAAAAATACATTCTCATACACACACAAAATTTTTAATGAAAAAGAAAAAAAAATACATTACCTCCTCAAAGGATCTATCCCCCAAAACTCAGCCTATTATAGCATCAAACTCAGGATTAAAATTCACGATCTCATTATCTAAAAAAGTTCCAGGTGCGGATGAGGTTCCTCAGATATAATTCCTAGGATGTACCTTCTTGAGCATTATTCCTTTCAACCTGAAGATCTCTGAACTAAAGAGATAAATTATCTTCCCCTTAACACACTTATCTTATGGCAAGTCAGGCATAAGATAACTGCAATAGACACTGCTGTTCAATGAGATTTGTGGTGGTGGTAGGTAGAGGGAATGGAGGTATCACATAGAAATCACTGGTGCATAGAAATTCTGAAAGCTAGCTAGGCACATGTTGCAAGTTCCTTAATTAAGTTCTAGTTCTCCTCCCTGGGAATGAGTCTCTGTGATTTTTGTTCTGCCCTCTGAGTCATCCTTCTTTTTCCATAAGAAATCACCCATTTTTATAGTTGAGTAATTTTCTCAGACTTCTCTCTGCCCAAAGTAGATTAGGAGTCCAAAGACCTCTTTTAAGGTTGTACTGTCTCTGCTAGCTTCAGGCCAAGTTAATGTAATCTTTTTAAAATGTGGAGAGTTTCCTGTGTATCAAATTATACTCTACTCCATTACAAATTCTCTTTCAGATAGCTTTTCTCAACTTTGGGCCTCTGTGAAGCTGCTGTAGAATGACACCCTTAAGACTTAGAAACCTTATTATTTAATACAGAGGATCCATGAGGCACAGCATTAAGATCCTCAGAATTTTTCCCTCCCAGGAATAATTTTTAAAGGATTTATGAGACATTGCCTTAAATCTTTCTGAGGTCTTAACAAAATATTTTACAGTTGCATCCTTGACTTGTCTTTACCCTCTGATCTCATTTTGCTGGCAACACCTTGGATTTGATCTTTACCATGAGGCCATCTGTTCCTTTGGGATCCTTGTGCCATCTGGAAATACTATCCTGGGCCCTTCTTCAGTTTACCTATATCTTCTTACATTTTATCATAGATAGCTAGAAAAAAACCAGAAGACACTTGGTACTTTCTGCCTGGAAACTCACCAGCCAGATCCTCAAGTTCATTAGGTAACTTTCTATTTTCCATGTTACCACAAGTAACCATGTTGCCAAACCCTCCTCCAGCTTCTAATATCAATTCCTTGACTGTTCTGCAAGTCCTCACCAATGATATTTTCCAGGCCTTTCCAGCTTTCACTAACAGACTCTTCAAGGTCCACAGCTAACATCATACTCAATGGTGAATGATTGAAAGCTTTTCCTTTAAGATCATGAAAAAGCTAAAAATGTCCACTTTCACCACTTCTATTCAATATAGCACTGGAAGTTCTAGCCTCAGCAATTAGGCAAGAAAAAGAAATAGAGGCAAGAAAAAGATATGTAGAAAACCCTAAAGATTAAAAAAAAATACTGTTAGAACTAATTAATAAATTCCACAAAGTAGCAGGATACAAAATAAACAAATATCAGTTGCAGTTCTATATACTGACAATGAGCAATTTGAAAAGGAAATTACAAAAATAATTATTTAACAATAGCATCAAAAAGAATAAAATACTTAGAATTAGTTTAGCCAAGGAGGTAAAAGACTAATACAATAAAAACTATAAAACATTGCTGAAAGAAATAAAGAAGACAATAAATGGAAACACATCTCATGTTCATGGAATGGAAGACTTAATAGTCACAAAGTATCAATGTTACCCAAAGCAATTTACAGATTTGATGTAATGCCTATCAAAATCCCAACTACTTTTTTTTTTTTGAAGAAATAGAAAAACCCATCCTAAAATTAATTTGGATGGAATCTCAAGGGACCCAAAATAGCCAAAACAATCTTGAAAAAGAAGAACAAAACTGGAGGACTCACTTCCTATTTCAAAATTACTACAAAGCTACAGTAATCAAAACAGTGTGGTCTTGTCATAAAGACAGCCCTATAGACCAATGGAATAGAATAGAGATCAAAAATAAACCCTCACATATATAGTCAAATGATTTTTTACAAGGGCACTGAGACTATTCAATGAGTAATGGGCAATCTTTTTAACAAATGGTGCTGGAAAAAAATGGATATGCATACACAAAATAATGAAGTTGGACCTTTAGCTAACACCATAAAAAAATTAGCTCAAAATGGATCAAGGACCTAAATGTAAGCTCTAAAACAAGACTCTTAGAAGAAAATATAGGTCAAAAGCTTCACAACTTTGGACTTGGAAATGATTTCTTGGCTATGACACTAAGGGCTTAGGCAACAAAAGAAAAAACTTGGACTTTATAAAAAAGTTTTGTTAATTGTGCAACAAAAGACAATATCAACAGAGGGAATACCACAAAATGAGAGAAAATACTGGCAAATCATATACCTGGCTAGGATTAATATACAAAATATAGAGAACCCCTAAAACTCAACAACAAAAAACAAATAACACAATTAAAAAATGAGACAAGGACTTGAATAGACATTTCTCCAAAGAAGATATATGAGTGATCAATAAGCACATGAAAAGATGCTCAACATCACTGATCATTAGGTAAATACAAATCAAAACTACAGTGAGATACTGTAAACAATAGAATTGATAAGCCTCTAACCAGGCTAACTAAAAAGATAGAGGACACACAGTACTAACACTAGAAATTAAAAAGGGCTCTGGCCGGTGTGCCTCAGTTGGTTGGAGTGTCATCCCATATACTGAAAGGTTGTGGGTTTGATTCCCAGTCAGGGCACATACCTAAGTTGTGGGTTCGATCTCTGGTTGGGCACCTATGGAAGGCAACCAATCGATGTTCTCTCTCACATGGATGTTTCTCCCTCTCTCTCTGACCCCCCTCCCTTCCTTCCCCTCTCGGCTGCTGTGGCTTAGTGGATTGAGTGTCATCCCATGGACTGAGAGATCCAGATTCAATTCCCAGTCAGGGCACATGCCAGGGTTGTGGGCTTGATCCCCAGTAGGAGGCGTGCAGGAGGCAGCCGATCCATGTTTCTCTCTCACATCGATGTTTCTATCTTTCTCTCCCTTCCTCTCTCTCTAAAAAAAAAATCAATAAAAACATATTTAAAAATAAATAAATAAAAACTTAAAAAAATAAAATAAAATCAATAAGCATATCAGCATATCCTTGGGTGAGGATTAAAAAAAAAAAGAAATGAAAAAAGGACATCACTATAGATCCTATGGACATTAATAGGATAATAAAGCAATGCTATGAACAACTCTGTGCCCACATATTTGATAACCTAGATAAAATAAATGAACCAATTCCTTGAAAGACACAATCTACCAAAACTCACACAAGAAGAAATAGATCATATGAATAAGCCTGTATCTATTAAAAATTGAATCAATAATTAATAACCTTCCAAAACAGAAAGCACCATGCCAGATAAGTTCACTGGTGAATTCTTTCAAACATTTAGGAAAGAAGTTATTTCAATTTTCTACAATCTCTTTCAGATGATAGAGCAGGGGATTACTTCCTATTGTATTCCACGAGGGCAGCATTACCCTAATAGCAAAACCAAACAAAGATATTACAAGAAAACTGACCACTATCTCTCATAAACATAGATGCAAAAAAATCCTCAACAAAATATTAGCAAATAGAATCTAACAATGTAATAAAAGCAATTATATACCAAGTAAGATTTGTCCCAGGTATACAAGGCTGGTTCAACATTTGAAAATCAATTAGTGGACTTCCGGTCAAGATGGCGGCGTGGGTGGGCGCGGTGTCGCGTCATCCCACAACCACATGAAGGTTGCAACTAAACTACAGAACAACCATCATTCAAAACTGCCTGAAGTCGGGCTGAATGGAAGTCCTACAGCTACGAAATTAAAGAAGAAGCCGCATCGAGACTGGTAGGAGGGACGGAGGCGCGACAGGCTGGTCCCACACCCACGTGTGGCAGATAAAAATTAGGAGGATACCTCGGCTGGGAAGGTCCTCCCAGAGGACTGCGGGGTCCCCGTCCCACACCAGGCGCCCAGCTCAGGGTTCCAGTGCGAGGAAGAGAATCCCCATAACTTCTGGCTGGAAAAACCAGCGGGAACTGAGGCTGAGGCAGCTGGAGCCCCCGGCAACTCCTCTTAAAGAGCCCGCGCACGGACTTACTCGGACTTGCTCCCTCCAGGCTCCAGCGTGCGGGAGGCAGCTTGAAAGGCACCAGAGTCATATGGGGAAGAACTGAGCTGTTTGGCATTGGAGCGAGGGCTGGAGAAGCAGCTTTCTCCTGGACAGACATGCTATCAGAGGCTTTTGTTCCTTTGGTGAGCCCTTCCCTGGGCCGGCAGACGCCGCCATATCTGGGTCTCCAGCTACCTGGCTCACACTGTTTGCCCCACCCTGGTGATTCCCTGAGGCCCCGCCCCACCCAACTTTCAGGCCCACCCAAGCTGTTGCCAGTTGCTTTACCATAGGATTGACCTGTCTTGGATCCTGCTTCAGCTTTTCCTAAATTCTTTCAAACAAGCAGCATCTGGTCTCAGCTAGCCCCATACCTCTCGCTAAGTAATACATAGAAACAAACACAGGGAGGCAGCCAAAATGAGGAGACAAAGAAACAGGTCCCAAATGAAAGAACAGAACAGAACTCCAGGAAAAGAACTAAGTGAAATGGAGTTAAGCAACCTAACAGATGCAGAGTTCAAAATACTGCTTATAAGGATGCTCAATGGACTTAGTGAGAACCTCAGTGAACTTAGTGAGGGCCTCAAGAGCATAAAAAAGGACCAGTCAGAAATGAAGGATGCACTAACTGAAATAAAGAATAGTTTACACAGATGCAATAGTAGAGTAGGTTAGTAGAGTAGGTAAAGCCAAGAAGCAAACCATCGATTTGGAATATAAGGAAACAAAAAACACCCAATCAGAACAGCAAAAAGAAAAAAGAATCCAAAAAAATGAAGATAGTGTAAGGAGCCTCTGGGACAACTTCAAGCGTGCCAACATTTGCATCTTGGGGGTGCCAGAAGGAGAAGAGAGAGAACAAGAAATCGAAAACCTATTTGAAACAATAAAGGCAGAAAACTTCCCTAACTTGGGGAAGGAGACAGACATACAAGTCCAGGAAGCACAGAGAGTCCCAAACAAGATGAACCCCAAGAGGCCCACATCAAGACACATCATCATCAAAATGCGAAAGGTTCAAGACAAAGAGAGAATCTTAAAAGCAGCAAGAGAAAAGCAGTTAGTTACCTACAAGGGAGTTCCCATAAGACTGTCAGCTGATTTCTCAAAAGAAACTTTGCAGGCCAGAAGGGAGTGGCAAGAAATATTCAGAGTGATGAAAAGCAAGAACCTACAACCAAGATTACTCTATCCTGCAAAGTTGTCATCTAGAATCGATGGCCATATAAAGAGTTTCCCAGACAAAGAAAAGCTAAAGGAGTTCATCACCACCAAACCATTATTATATGAAATGTTGAAGGGTCTTCTTGAAGAAAAAGATAAAAAAAATATAAACACACAAAATGGCAATAAATACATATCTATCAACAATTGAATCTACAAACAAAATGAACAAGCAGAACAGAAACATTCTCATAAATACAGAGAACTTTTGTTGGTTACCAGATGGGTGGGGGCTGGGGGGATGGGTGAAAAAGGTGAAGGGATTAAGAAGTACAAATTGCTTGTTAGACTGACAAACCTTAAAGGGAAGGGGGGTTGGGAGTGGGAAGAAATAAACCAAAGAACTTATATGTATATATGCATAACCAATGGACACAGACAACAGTGTGGGGAAAGGCAGAAGGGGGGCAGGAATGGAGAGGAGGGGGGCAATGGGGGAAAAATGAGGAACATCTGTAATACATTCAACAATAAAGATAAGTTAAAAAAAAAAAAAAGAAGAAAATCAATTAGTGGAATCCATTACATCAACAGGCTAAAGAAGAAAAACAACGTGATTATATCAATAGAGGCAAAAAAAAAAAAAAAAAAAGCATTTGACAAATTCCAACACCCATACATGAAAAATGCTCTCAGTAAATCAGAAATAAAGGGGAACTTCCTCAACTTGCTAAAGAATATCTACAAAACAAAACAAAACAAACTACAGCTAGCATCATACTTAATAGTGAGAAATTTGAAGCTTTCCCACTAAGATAAGAAACAAGGCAAGGATGTCCCCTCTCACCACTGCTTTTTCACATTGTACTGGAAGTCCTAGCTAATGCAATAAAACAAAAAAGGAAATCAAAGGCTTGAGAAGGAGAAATTAAACAAACTTTGCTCATAAAGGACATGATCATCTATGTAGAAAACACTCCTGGAACTAATAAGTAATTATAGCAAGATAGCAAGATGTAAGATTAATATATAAAAGCCAATCATTTTGCTCCAGCAAAGAAGTGGAATTTGAAATTTAAATTAAAATATCATTTACACTAGTACTGCTCAAAAATGAAATACCTATGTATAAATCTAATAAAATCTATACAAGATCTATATGAAGAAAACTATAAAATTTTGATGATGAAATAAAAAGAACTAAATAATGGAAAGATAGTTTGTGTTTATGGATAGGAATACTCAATATTGTCAAGATATTAATTCTTTCCAACATAATCTATAGATTCAATTCAATCCCAATCAAAATCCCAGGAAGGTATTTTATAGATATCAACAAACTACTTCTAAAGCTTTTATGGAGAGGCAAAAGACCCAGAATAGCCTGCAGATAATAAAAGAAGAACAACAAAGTTGGAGGACTGATGATGCCCAACTTTAAGACTTACTATAAATCTAGAGTAATCAAGACAGTGTGGTATTGGCAAAAAAATAAACAAATAGACCACTGGAACAAAATAGAGAACCTAGATAGTCCCACACAAATATAGTCAACTGATTTTTAACAAAGGAGAAAAGACAATACAATGGAGAAAAGAGTGTTTTCAACAAATGTACTGGAACAAATGGACACCCACATGCAAAAAAATGAATCTAGACACAGACCTTCTACCCTTCACAAAAATTAATTTGAAATGGATCACTTCTAAATGTAAAACAAATATATAACTCCTGGAAGATAATGTAGGGGAAAATCTAGATGACCTTGGGTTTGGTGATGAGTTTTTAGATACAATCCATGAAAGAAAGACTGATAGCTGGACTTAAATTTTTCTGCTGTGCAAAAGACACTATCAAGAAAATGAAAGACTAGTAGGAAACATTTGCAAAAGACATCTGATAAATGATGTTCTCTAAAAAATATAAAGAACTTAAAACTCACCAATAAGAAAATAAACAACACTCTTTTAAAAACTAGCCAAACACCTTAACAAACACCCTATTAATTAAAAATATGCTAATGGAAAATAAACACATAAAAGGAAAATTTCAGCCCTGGCCGGTTTGGCTCAGCAATAGAGCGTTGGCCCACGGACCAATGGGTCTCGGGTTTAATTCCAGCCAAGGCCATGTACCTCTGTTGCGGTTCGTTCCTGGCCCTGGTTGGGCTCATGCAGGAGGCAACCAGTCAGTGTGTCCCTCTCACGTCAATGTTTTTCTCTCTCTCCTTTTCTTTTCCTCTCTCTCCCTCCCACTCTATCTGAAGATAAATGGAAAAATATCCTTGGGTGAGGATTTAAAAAAAGGAAAATTTCAGGGAAATGGAAATTAAACAATGAGATACCACTACACAACTATAAGTATGGCCAAACCCCAGAACACTGGCAATATCAAATGCTGGTAAGGATATGAAACAATAGGAATTCTCATTCACTGATGGTGGGGATGCCAAATGGTACAGCCACTTTGGAAGACAGTTGGTACTTTCTTACAAAACTAAACAAACCCTTACCATACAATCCAGCAACTGAGCTCCTTGGTATTTACCCAAATGAGTTGAAAATTCATGTCCACACAAAAACTTGCAAACAGAATGTTTGTGAAACTGTAAAATGGTACCGTTCCTGTGGAAAACAGTATGACAGTTTCTAAAAAAATTAAACATAGAATTACCATATAATCCAGCAATTCCACTTCTGGGTAGAAAACCAAAGAATTGAAATCAGGGTCTCTGAGAGATATTTGTACACCCATGTTCATAGCAGCATTAATCATAATATCTAAAACATGTAAGCAACCCAACTGTCCATCAATGGATGAAGGGATAAGCAAAATGTGGTATACACATACAATGGAATATTATTCAGCCTTAAAAAGGAAATAAATTTTGAAATATGCTGCACCATGGATGAAACTTGAAGACATTATGTGATATAAGCTCATATTATGCTTATATCACATCAGTGATATAAGCCAGTCACAAAGGACAAAACTGTATGATTACACTTAGATACGTAAGAGTAGTCAAAATCATAGAGACAGAAAGTAGAATGGTGGATGCCAGGGGCTGGCGGAAGGGAGAATGGGAAGTTATTGTTTAATGGCTAGTTTTGGTTTTACATGATGAAAAGAGTTCTGGAGATGGGTGGTGGTGGTGGTGGTTGCACAATATTATGAATGCATTTAACACCACTGAACTATACTTAAAAATGGTTAGGGTGATAAATTGTATGTTAAGTGTATTTTATCACAATGAAAAAAATTGGGGAAAAAACCCTTTACTCTGATTTTATAGCAGTTTTATTCATAATTCCCAAAATTTGGAAGCAACTAAGATGTCCTTCAGTAGGTGAATGCATAAGTAAAATACGGGACTTGCAGAGAGTGGAACATTATTCAGTGCTAAAAAGAAATGAGTTATCAAGCCAAGGATAGACATGGAGGAATCTTAATTGCATATTACTAATTTAAAAAAGACAACCTGAAAAGGCAACATGCTGAATGATTTGAACTATATGACATTCTGGAGAAGGTAATACTATGGAGACAGCAAAGAAATTAAGAGATTGCCAGAGGTTAGGAGTGAGAGAGGGATGAACAGACAGAACACAGAAGATTTTTAGGGCAGTGAAACTATTCTGTACGATGCTATAATGGTTGATACCTGTCATTATAAATTTGTCCAAACCCATAGAATGTACAATACCAAGAGTGACCCTAACATAGGATTTTGTGATAGTGATGTGTCCTTGTAGGCTCATCAATTGTAACAAATGAACTATCCTGGTGCAGAATATTGATAATGGGGAGGCTATGCCTGTGTGGGGACAGGCTGTATTTGATAAATCTCTGTACCTTCTGCTTAACATTGATGTGAACCTAAAACTGCACTAAAAAATAAAGCCTATTTTTTAATATCTGGTTCTCATATCTGCTTTGCATTAGATCTTCTGCTGTCAGAGAAAACCAGAGCCAGATAGAAGTTAAAGTGGTGAAGGCAAATTTTATTCAAGAACTATTGCATTAGGGAAAGAGAGACCTCAGACTAGAACTGCACTTCATTCTGAATATGAAAAGGACAAGTGGGGATTTATGGATAAAGAACAAGGTGCAGGGTCAGTGGATGCAAAATTACTACAAGGAAACATTAGGGATAAGGAGAATTCTAGCTAAACCTACTTGATAGGATGTTTACTCAAGGCAGGTCAAGGTGGTCAGATACCTAGGTTGGGAGATTCTGGCTAAACTGACTCACCTAGATTCTTGCTAAAACTGGAATAAGTGGGCCAAACACAGAACCCAAGGTCAGGGCCTTTAAGGCTTAGAGGACCCTGGCAGAGTTAGGTCAAGGAGAGTCTTTGTCACTGCAATAGTCCTGGTTACTATTTCTGATTTTAAATGACATTTTGTGATTAGGTCACACTCTGGTCTATAGGACATTTCCCAAGGGCTACTTTCTAAATCTGGGTTAGAAAGAGAGATCATTGAATAGCTACCTCCTTACAGAGGTTTATTAAAGCTGGGACAGTGACAAAAGGGCTTAGGATAACAGAAGCCAACAGGCCCTGGCCGGTGTGGCTCAGTTGGATGGAGCTTTGTCCTGTGCACTGGAAGGTCTCAGGTTTGATTCCCTGCTGGAGCACATGCCTAAGTTGCAGGTTTGATCCCCTGTTGGGTGCTCGCAGGAGGCAGCTGATCAATTTCTCTCTCAATCTCTCTCTCTCTCTGCCCATTCCTCCCTCTCTAAAATTAATTTTTAAAATAAATAAAAAAATAAAATAAAATAAAATAAAAAGAAGCGAGCCAAGGCGGGGCTGCTTTGGCTCTCTAGAGACATTACAGGAAAAAATGAGCCAAGGTGGAGCTGCTGTTGGTTTACTTGAGTCACAGAAAAGGGGGCCTTGGAGACAGGCTGAAGGGATTAGCCTGGTACCAGCTGCAACTGCTCACTGCCCCACTGGTTGCAAGTCTTGTGGGGACCCTTAGAGTTTAGGAGAGTAAAGTAAAGAGGCAGGCCTGAGAGGGAAGAAAGGCATGGGCTGGTTCCTTCGGTTTGAGGGTTTTGATGTCTGGGAGTTTAGGGGAGGTCTTAGGGGAGGATCTCAATAGAACATTCATCAGCTTTATGCTGATGTGCCAAAATGAGCCCAGCCAGTGTGGCTCAGTGGTTGAGCCATGCACCAAGAGGTCACTGGTTTGATTCCCAGTCAGGGCACATGCTCAGGTGGGCCCAATCCTCAGTGGGGGGCATGCAGGCGGTGGCCAATTGATGTTCTCTCTCATCCGTGTTTCTATCTCTCTCTTCCTCTCCCCTCCTCTCTCTGTAAAAATCAATAAAGAAAAAAAGTTTTAATGAGATTTATTTCCTTAATTTCATCTGTCCTTGGGTGTGGTTGGCACAAGTGGCACTAATTGTATTTCTGCTGTCTGTCTCCCTGAGTAGGTGATTTAAGCTATTTACCCTCTGGTTGGAGAGGAGAAGTGTAAACCATTTACTCTTAAGTGTCCTTGGTTAGGGAAAATAGGATTTTTCGATTTACTAGATGGCTGTAAACTGCTTGGCTGTTTAACTATCTGTCTCAGTTTCCCTATTCCACTTTCCTGGCTTATTGACCTATCTCAATGTGAAGCCATGTTTCTGTTCCTACAAAATAAGAATATCAATATATACTTTTCAGGGCTCTCATGTGTCTGTCTCAGGCTAATAAATGGCAGTTATGATTATATATATGCAAAATTGCATTGAAATATTCATATATGATATGTAGATATACAAAATATAATGCAATAATAGATCCCATTTTATATTGTTACATATATTGCAATTAAGTGAAATCAAGGATAGCTACGTAAAGAAAGTGGCCTTAAAAGATGCCTGAATTAAAAAAAAAAAAAAAAAGAAGATGGCTGAATTTTGCCCTGGCCAGTTTGGCTCAGCAATGAGAGCATTCTGGACCAAAAGGTTGTGGGTTTGCTTCTGGTCAAGGGCACGTATCTGGGTTGCAGATTTGATCCCCAGCCCCGGTTGGGGTCATGTGGGAGGCAACCAGTCATTGTGTTTCTCTCACATTGATGTTTCTGTTGCTTTCTGTCTCTCTTTAAAAATCAATGAAAAAAGATCCTCAGGTGAGGATTAACAACAACAACAACAAAAATAGATAGCTGAATTTCAACAGAAGGGATAGCATGACAAATAGTCAGATGTGGAAAAGCATAGTGAAAACTGAGGGCATGGCAAGTAGTGTGATGTGGCTAGAGTGTAAGGATGCCTAATTGGAAATAGAAATAAGGATGGGACTAAATGGTGCAAGGCCTTAATGCTATGCAAAATTCCTGAACCACAAATCTATGAATGCTCTCTGATCACATTTCTCATGGCAGTAGTGTGGAGAATAGATTGATGATTTAGAGGCAAGGGCTTCATTAAGAAGTTGTTGCAATAGTTTAGAGGATACAAGGAAAATGACAATGGGGGAAAAGAAGCATGTGCCTGAAATTTTCTCCCCAAAGAATCCAATTTCACTTTTCTAAATTAGAGAGAATTAAGCAATCATTTTGGGCAATGTGTGAAAGATTTTGATGCAAACATGGCATAAGTTATACACCTATTTTAGGTGGGGGCTATTAATGGGAAGGAAAGCAAGTCTTGGAGAAGAGGGCATACAGCAAAAGGGTTATATTTAATATGGGATATGAGTGCATTTTAATAAGATAGTGGCCTGGCTGGTGTGGCTCAGTGGTTGAGCATTGACCCACGCACCAAGAGGTCACCGGTTCAATTCCCAGTCAGGGCACATGCCCAGGTTGTGCCCAATCCCCAGTGGGGGGGCATGCAGGGAGTAGCCAGTTGATGTTCTCTCTCATCGATGTTTCTATCTCTCTCTCCCTCTCCCTTACCTTCTCTCTAAAATCAAGAAAGAAAAATAAATTTTAAAATAAATAAATAAATAAGATAGTGATTTTATAGATTAGGGACTCCAAGAATTCTTTCAGATCCTCACCCAAATGGTCTAATCACTCTCCTCTGGATCCTCTAAAAACCTTTGGTAGGTAAGACAGAGGACTTGTCTGTTTGTCTTCCCAGCTGGACTCTGAGATCCATCAGCAGCAAGCCTGGTCTGGTAAATCAGTTTTCCTAGGGCTTAGTATAGGGTCCAGAACCCAAATAAACAAATAATTTAAAATAAATAAATAGCCCTGGCCGGTTTGGCTCAGCGGTTAGAGCGTCAGCCTGCAGATCAGAGGGTTTGGTTCCTACTAAGGGCAGGTATCTCGGTGACAGTTTGTCCTCGCCCCAGTTGGGGTCGTGTAGGTGGCAACCAGTTGATGTGTCTCTCTCACATCAATGGTCCTCTCTCTCTCTCTTCCCCCCTCTCTCCCTCCCACTCTATCTGAAGATAAATGCAAAAAATGTCCTCAGGTGAGGATTAAAATAAATAAATAAATAAATAAATAAATAAATAAATAAAATAAGTAAATGGTATATAAAAGAAAGGGAGTCAAGACTCACTTTTTGTCTTTCTGTTGAATGAATATTAGGAGCATTCTCATCTTTCTTGTTGCCTTCCTTCGCATACATCGTTTTTTGCGTTTTGTTCATCCAACCAAGAAGAGAGTCTACTCTACCTTAGGTAATGTGTCAGAGGAGGGACAGATGAGTCAGCTTGATTAGACTATAACAGAGAAAAACCCAGGGACTGAAAGCACAGAGAATGCGACTAAACAGGACTGGAGGGTCAGTAGACGCTTTCCAGAAGAAATGAAGTGGAGTCCAGGAAGGCTGAGGGGAAAAAATGGTTAGCCTGAGGGAAGTAGAAGGTCTGGAGTGAGTTTCTGTTAAAGAAACAATATAGGTAAAGGTTGCAACCAGGGGGAACAGTTTTCTAGATAACCAAAAGTATTTAGACAGCCTAGAGATTAGAATATGTGAGGAGACAATGCTGCTGAGATTAGGGAGGTAGGAAGATGTGTAAAACATTTAAGAATTAATACTTAGTCATAACAGTATTGGGAAACTATTGAAGGTTTTAAACAGAATGACACGATCAGATTTACATTTTAAAAATTTAATTCAATTGTGCAAATAATGGATTGGATGAGGCAAAGTGAATGCAAGGAGAACAGCTGTGAGAGTACTGCAATAGTGTGGGCGAGAAATGGTGGTGGGAAAGCAAAGAAATAGAACACTCTGATACATACAGCTGGGGGCAGAATCTCTCTGGCTGTGATGCAGGAGAATAAAGAAGTGACTGGATATATAGGGAAGGTTCACTAGTGAGCTTGGACTTCAAGGGATGAAGGGGAAGCTATTTAACATTTTAACCATGGAAGTGATAGATTCAGATATGGGTTTATAAATAGATCACTTGGCAGAAGGTGGTGAGAAGACTGTCAGAAAGAGCTGAGACAAGCGGGGAGAAGTGGCTGTGAAGAGGCACGGGAGACCTCAAACGTTTCGGAGTCAGGTACCGAACCAGGAAAGAGTAAGCAGAAACAGACGCAGCCCAGGAACAGCGGAGGGAGGTTGGGAAGGGGAGGGGGGAGGGAGGCGCAGCCGGAGCTGCCCACGCCTCCCGGCGCCGGGGGCGGGACCAGAGCACGCACGGCGGCATGACGCAGGGCCGCAGCTGGCCTCGTTTTGGCCGCCGCCGCCGCTTTGAGGCGGAGTAGGATGAGGCCCGCGGCCGCGGCTCCGGCGTCTGCAGGAGCAGCAGCAGCTGAGGCAGCAGCTGAGGCAGTCGCGACGGCCGCGCCCCCCCCCTCCTGACCTGGATTAGGCCCAGCAGCTCCGTGGCCGCCGTCGCCCCGCGGGGGGGCGGGGTGGGGAAGTGTTTCGTCTCCCCGCCCGCCCCCCCCACTACATCACCGCCTCGCTGGAGGCTACTGTCGCGACCCCGGCGGAGCCCGCGGCCCAGCCTTGAGCCCCCGCCCCCGGGGGCTGGCATGAGCGGCCCTTCGGCGGCGCCGGGGGGCGGGGGAGCCGCCGCCGCCTGAGCCCCGGCCTGCCGCCCGACCCCACCTCGCTGACCAGGGAGCTCACGAAGGACCCCGCCACTGCTTTCTTCCCACCCCCTCCCCCACCCCCAGATCACACACCCTATCCCCGGAAGATGGGGAACTGCCTCAAATCCCCCACTTCGGATGACATCTCCCTGCTCCACGAGTCTCAGTCCGACCGGGCTAGTTTTGGCGAGGGGACGGAGCCGGATCAGGAGCCTCCGCCGCCATATCAGGTAGGGGAGGGTGTGTATTGGGGAAGAGGGGGTGCGAGGAGTAGAGGCAGCCTCGGCCGAGATTAAGGGGGCTTTGAGGCTGTCACTGCCCCTCGCCTCGGCAAGGCCTGGCCTGGGGGGCGTTGACCTGCTTAGGGCTGGATCTGAGGGTGATTGCTCCCCACTCCCAGAAATGAGGAGATCTTCACCTCTTCTCAAGCACGGCGTGGGGATGGTACTCCGTCCTTGAGTTGTGGGATCTGAGTACGTGATCGTATCCCCGTGGCCAGCTGCTGGTGTTTTGCTTGTTGGAGTTGGGAGTGACATTCTCCTGCCTTTATGCCTGAATCGAGAAGATTCCTCATCGCACCGCTAACTGGGTTCTGGATGGGTGGTTGCCCCCCACCCCATTTATGTTTTTATGTGTGATCATCCTGTCCTCTTCTTTCTCCCTCCCTGCTCTCCCCCTCCCCTGTTTGTGTTAACTGGTTCTGGTAGGTGTTCATTTCTCCTACTTGGGAAAAGATCTTCAAGTGGTGATTTTAGTTCCACCATATCAAGAGTTACTTGTTTGTGTGTGTGTGTGTGTGTGTGTGTGTGTGTGAGTGTAAGAATTACTTGTTTGCATATGTATATATTCATTTTTAAACCCTTCCTTCTTTACTCCACCCCATGACACATCTTTTAAACGCTGTGACTTAATAAAACTTGATTATCTTGAACTTTGGAAACCTTTAAACCTGACTTGAGAAATACCTTCTGTTACTCGTGGTTCTCCCTTTGTATCAAAGACTTTCTCCTAAATAGTTTCATTGCTTTTTGTACAGCAATCAGCATCCCCAGATGTATTTACACAATTAATAAAGAGCTAAGCTCTCTTGAGAAAACTCAAGGTAGGTATGTAGATGTTCTAATTCATAATATATGCAAACCTTTTCTCTACTTCAGTTTTAAGTGATGTTGGCTAAAAACTTTTTATCCAGAAGGACTTGCACAGTTAAGTAGCTTAATTTTTTTCCTGAGGGGGTTTAGTTTTCTAATTGGGCAGTCTCCTTTGTTATTTCATGGTGACATCATTATCTAGTGTTATTCTTTTCTGATTCCTTTGTAAACGAGTGTCTCATGACACCAGAAAAACCTGATTACACAAGCTGGTTTTCTGAATAAAACCCTTCAGGGGCTTTTCATAAATACCAATAAAGTCCAGCCTTAATTGTGGCCTACAGAAACCTCCATGACTTATCTCACATTCTGTATTCCAGGCTTATCACATACACCAGCCTGTTCTTACCTCTCTGCCTTTACTCTAGTTGCTCCCTCTTCTTGGAGCCCTTCCCCCAAGGTCGGCCAGGTGAACATCTAATCCTCTTTGAGGACTCAGCTATCCTGTCACGTCATATCTGGAGTCCCTACATTCCCTTTCCTCTATATGTGGAGTCCCTACATTCCCTTCCCTCCCGCCCTGAATCTATCACTCCCTTGTTTGTGTCCCCCTGAACCCTCAACGCTTCCATAAACAGCACATAGAACACTTGAGTGTTAATGTTCTTGTTTAGTTAGATGTATGTCTCATCCTTGAGGCATTTTCCTCTTCCCACAGTGTAAACTGCATGCAGGTAGGGACACTGTCTGTCTCCTGTTTGCTGTTGTATCCCCAGCATCTGGCTCATAGTAGATACTCGGCAATTGTGGGGTAAATGAAGACTATAAGCCTTGAGAACAGGATACATGTCCTCAATGCTTTGTTCAATTTCAGGCACAGAAAAGCACTTAATTGTTGAATGAATTAATGAATTTGAATGCAGAATTGTGTTTTGTAAGTTTACACACTCATTTCCAAAGAATTGTCAACGGGGAGGTATCTTAAAAAACCCAAGCTAAATCTGGATGTCTTTCTGAATCTTTAAAGCAAGTAAATTGTTTATATTTCACTTTTCATTTCCCTCAAAATACTATAAGACTGTATATGTGCTTATTTCTGTTTCATGAGCAAACTTTTGTAGAGGTATGAATTATTATTTCAAAATCTTTCATGTTTCCTAGCCTCTTTCCAGGCAAATTGAGTATCTTTGACTTATTGCCCTTTTTGTCTTATCCTTATGATTACGTAGTGTTGAGAATTGTATTTGTCTTTTTCTGGAAGACTAGATGATAATGAGAGGTGTTTTTTTTTGGTATCATGGAGGAACATTCTTTGAAACATGTTATTTGTGACAGTGGGAGTTTTTTGTGGGTGTCCTTTCCTGAAATGAATGACCCAGATATGCAGATTTGGTTGGTATCAATTGAAAGAAAATAATCTTTTAAAAATGAGAGCATAAGCCTTAGAGAAACCTTGGTAGGAAAAAGATTGCCCCCCATGAAGGAAATAATATTTTAGAAATGGCTTGTTTAGATGACTTGAGAAATACCAATCCAAGGTAAATGATTTATACTTTCAGTGGATAGACGTAACCCCCCCGCTTAAATAGTATATAATTAGCAGAGTTACAGGAATATTGGCTAATTTCTTTAAAGGACAGTCTCAGCTATAATAGGATTAAACATGTTTTTTCATTAAGGAAATAACTGATTATAAAGGAACACGCTGGTATTTTTCTGTAGTGAAAAGAGATTTTTGTGTTTGTGTTGCACAATGTAGATATATGCCAAGAGTTCTATATAGTAGACTTTTTTATAAGTTCTGGTTATTTCCTATTAGCAGAATCTGACAGATTTTTTATTTTGCTTAAAAATAACTACTGCACCATTAGTCAAAGTTTTTAGGAAGTATATATTTCTCTCCTGGGTTTCTTTAGTAGCCTTCTAACTGCCCTCTCTTGCCTCCCCAATAAGTCTGTTCTTTTTTTTGATTTTTTTTTTTTAGAGAGAGAGAAGAAGGGGGAGGGAAAGAGAGACATTGATGTGAGAGGGAAACATCGATCTGCTGCCTCTTGCACACCGGCTACTGGGGATTGAGCCTGAAACCCAGGCATGTGCTCTGACCAGAATTGAACTAGCAACCCTTTGGTGCGTGGTCCGACACCCAACCAACTGAGCCACATTGGCCAGGGCCCAATAAGTCTGTTCTTGATTTAGCAGCCAGAGTGATTCTGATAAAACAGATCATGGCATTCTGCTCAACCTTCTATGGATCCCCATTTCATTCATTGTAAAAGCCAAATTCCTTAGAGTGTCCCATAGACCTTATATGATCTGTTCCCTCTGCCCCGCATACCTCTATACACCTCTACTCCCCCCCTGCTGGCTTCCCTTTAGCCTTTCTGGCTTCCATATTTCTAGGATACTCCAGGACCTTTGCCCTGGTTTCTGTGCCTGGAATGCTCTTTCCCCAGGTATCACTGGGGCTGACTCCCTCACTGTCTTCAAGTCTTTACTCAAATGACACCTTCTTAAGCCCTCTCTGACCACCCTTTTAAAAATTGCAACCCGCCACAACATCCTGGAATTCTTCCTTATTCTGTTCTATTTGCCCCCCTTAACTTTTATCACTTTCTAACACGCTGTCTTTACTTATTATGTTTATTATCTGTCTCCTCCCACTAAGTGGTAAGCTCCCTGAGGAAAGGATTTTTAAAAAATTGTTTTACAAGTATCTAGAACAATGCCTAACACATATTAGGTACTCAATTATTGGTTGAACGAATGGGTTTCTTTTAAATGAATTAATATATTTTGAGGCAAGTGCATTTGCATGTGTATTCCTAGTGCCCTTTTTCCTTTATTGTGGTTCATTTTTAAGGATTCAATTCTAAAAATCAAACCTTAATAATATTAAATATAGGAATCGGTTTAAAATAATTATTGACCTAGCCGGTGTGGCTCAGTGGGTGAGCATCGACCCCTGCACCAAGAGGTCACCGGTTTGATTCCCGGTCAGGGCACATGCCCATGTTGTGGGCCAAATTCCCAATGGGGGGCATGCAGGAGGTGGCCAGTCGATGTTCTCTTTCATCAGTGTTTCCATCTCTCTTTCCCTGTCCCTTCCTCTCTCTCTAAAATCAATAAAGAAAAAAAAATTTTTAAATACACATTTAAAAAAGTAAAATAATTATTGATAAGTTAGGGTTTTTTTCACCCTGTATATATTCTATAACAAAATGTTTATTTTATGAGAAAGTACTTGAATGCTTGTTCTTAAAGAAATGGGAAGGAAGAGGTTAGAGCTTTTCTTGAATTAGAAGGTAAAAACAAAGAAATTTGGCATACCCTTTATTCTCTCTTTCTGGAGTGTTTAGAAAGAATACAAAGGAAATCTTCCTATCAGGACAGTCTTAGAAGGGTTGTGAGAGGGAGGATAAGTCATGAAAGAGTAGAGAATGAAGGTCCTGCCCTGGCCAGTTTGGCTCAGCGGTTAGAGCGTAGGGACTGCAGTCCAGAGAGACCCGGGTTCGGTTCCCGCTAAGGGCATGTACCTCGGTTGCAGTTTTTCCCCGGCCCTGGTTGGTTGTGCGGGTGGCAGCCACTCGATGTGTCCCTTTCATGTCGATGTTTCTCTCTCTCTCTCTCTTCCCTTCTCTCCCTCCCACTCTATCTGAACAAAAAAATGAAAAAATGTCCTCGGGTGAAGATAAAAAAAAGAAAAAAATAATAATAAAAGAGAATGAAGGTCCTTAAGAGGAAAGGGCCTGGTAGGTAGCCCAGTGCCCAGAGGCATATGTGAACAAGTTGAGATACCACTGTTATCTAAGACCCTGTGTGTCATGCTAATTCAAGAGTGGCATTCTATTAAAAGAGCTTAATATTCATCGAACAACAACAGAAGCCACTTAACAGTATTTCTCTCTGAATATATATAAATACTGGTTTCTCTTAGTTTTGTAGTAGTATAATTTGAGATTTACTAATCTCTCCCCCCCATCCTACACTTTGTGATTAATACATTTGAGATTTTTAAATCAGAAAATTAGATATTGTTAATACAGCAGTAAATGCAAGTGTAGCTCTGGTTTTGGAGTCTGATAGATCTGAATTCAAATTCTGGTTGTTAATGTAAAATATGAGGAGAGTTTATTAGTTTATGTTGTGTTTTGAGGAGCATCTTTCACAAATAACAAAACAAAACATAACATTTTGGATATTTCAAATTATGACTGAATAAAGCTTTCTTCAAGATGCTTTAAAAAAAGAAAAGGCTTGCCCTGGCCGGTTTGGCTCAGTGGTTAGAGCGTCGGCCTGCGGTCCAGAGAGACCGGGTTCGGTTCCCGCTAGGGGCACGTACCTCGGTTGCAATTTGTCCCTGGCCCTGGTCGGTCGTGCGGGACGCAGCCACTCGATGTGTCCCTTTCACAGCGATGTTTCTCTCTCTCTCTCTTCCTCTCTCTCCCTCCCACTCTATCTGAACAAAAAATGGAAAAATGTCCTTGGGTGAGGATAAAAAAAAAAAAAAAAGGCTTGATCTCTCCTATAGAACTCATTAAAAGTAACCCACTCTTTCTTTTAATAGTCTATATTATAATATAATGAAATGCTTATTTAAGCATTAATGCTCTATTAATATCTTGTTTTTCTGATACCTTCATGAAGTTAAATTCAATTAATTGAAACTGTTTTTATGTTTTAGCATTTTGTTTACCATTTTGGTGGAGATTACCTCAAAATGTAGTTCACATATCTTTTTGTTTGTTTGTTTGTTTGTTTTTTGTTAATCTTCACCCAAGGATATTTTTCCATCTATTTTTAGATAAAGTAGAAAGGAGAGAGGGGGAGAGAGGGAGAGAGAGACAGAGAAAGAAACATCGATGTGAGAGAGAGACATTGATTGATTGCCTCCCGAATGACCCCTGACCAAGGCTGGGGATCGAATCTGCAACCCAGGTATGTGCCCTTGACCGGGACTCAAACCCTCGACCCTTCAATCCATGGGTCTACGCTCTGACTGCTGAGCCAAACTGGCCAGGGTTATATTGGTCTTACTGAAAAAGTTATTTAACTTTTAAAAATATCCTATGTATGAAATTTTATCCTTCCCTTTTCACTGAGGTGCAGATCAACTCCAACCTTTTTTTTTTTTTTTTTTATCCTCACCCTAAGATATTTTTACATTTATCTTCAAATAGAGCAGGAGGGAGAGAGGAAGGAAGAGAGAAAGGGAGAAACATTGATGTGAGAGAGACACATCGATTAGTTGCCACCTGCACGACCCCAACCAGGGCCAGGGACGAACTGCACCTGAGGTTTGTGCCCTTGGCCGGAATCAAACCCGGGGACTCTGGTCCACGGGCTGACGCTCTAACCACTGAGCTAAACCGGCCAGGGCCAACTCCATCCTCTTTAAAAAAGCCTTCCCTTGCCCGGCCGGTGTGGCTCAGTGGTTGAGCGTCGACCCATGCACCAAGAGGTTTCCAGTTCGATTCCCGGTTGGGGCACATGCCCAGGTTGTGGGCTAAATCCCCAGTGCGGGAGCATGCAGGAGGTGGCCAGTCGACACTCTCTCTCATCGATGTTTCTATCTCTCTCTCCCTCTCCCTTCCTCTCTCTAAAAATCAATAAAGAAAAAAATAAAATAAATTAAAAATAAATAAATAATAAAATAAAAAAGCCTTCCTCTACCATTTTGTCCCCTCTCACTCCTGCTTTTGTTTCTATTATTTATCTGGAAATCATATATTACCTTATAAGTTAGCTCTGGTACTTTAACAGTTATCATCTTTCCAGATTATAGTTTCCTTAAAAATTAGAATGATGTGAGATTTTAAAAGTTCTTGATGGAGTAGAATGGTACCTTACACATAGTAGACACCCAGTGACTAACTTAGAACTGTGCCATCTCCCTCTTATTGTCACCACCATAATTGAGGTCCTCTTTACCTCTCACAATAATCTAATTGACATCTCCTCTCCTCCCCATTCACTTCATTCCTTACTGCTAGACAAATTCTATCCAGATCAGATCCCTTGCGTCTTAATCCTTAATGATTCTTCATGACTTATCACTGAAGATCTATCTCTGTCTTAAATGTCTGTCAGAGTCATAATCTGGCTCCTCATATATTTTTCCAGCTTTTTAAAAAATAGGTTTTTATTGATTTTTTTACAGAGAGATTGAAACATGGATGTGAGAGGGAAACATTAATCAGCTGTCTCCTGCATGCCCCCTACTGGGGATTGAGCCCGCAACCTGGGCATGTGCCCTAAATCCATGGGATGACGCTCAATCCACTGAGCCACACCTGCTGGGCTGTTTTTCCAGTTTTTTGAGTCTGACTCTAGTGAGACTGAACAGTTCTCTGTAATCTAATATATGCCTCTGCTCTCCATCCTCTGACTTTGCTCATTCTATTCCAATTGCCAGGAATGCTCTTCCCTTAATTTCCAATGTAAATTCTAGCTTTCAAGGTCCAGCTCAAATGCCCTGAATCCTTTTCTGATCTCCCCCAACATGAACAACTTCTTAATCTGAACTCCTTTAGGAGTTTGTTTACCATTTTTAGGACACTTTCTTTATCCTTCCTATTTGATTTTAATTAGTACTTATAATAATGTCACGTCCCCTCTACTAGAATCCAAGTCTCATGATTCATCTTTGCATTGCTAGAACTATTCTTTTCACATAGTAGGCACTCGAATACTTGAGTAAATGTGAAAATCAGTTATTGTGTTTTCTGTAAGAGTGTGAAGTTTAATCCTTTTTTAAAAAAAATTTTATTGCCCTAGCTGGTTTGACTTAACGGTTAGAGCATTGACCTACGGACCAAAGGGTCATGGGCAGGATTCCTGTCAACTGCACATACCTGGGTTGCAGGTTTGATACCTGGCCCTGGTCAAGGTGATGCAGGAGACAACCAATCGATGTGTGTCTCTCACATCGATGTTTCTCTCTCCCTTCCATTCTCTCTTAAAAAAATAAAAAAAAAATTGCCCTGGCTGGTTTGGCTCAGCGGTTAGAGTGTCAGCCTGCGTTCCAGAGAGACCCGGGTTCAGTTCCTGCTAGGGGCACGTACCTCGGTTGCAATTTGTCCCTGGCCCTGGTTGGTCGTACGGGAGGCAGCCACTCGATGTGTCCCTTTCATGTTGATGTTTCTCTCTCTTTCTCTCTTCCTCACTCTCCCTCCCACTCTATCTGAACAAAAAATGAAAAATGTCCTCAGGTGAGGATTGGAAAAAAAAATATCCTTGGATGAGGATTAACAAACAAAAAATGTTTATTGATTGATTTTAGAAAGGGGAGCTGGGGGGAGACACACACACACACACACACACACACACACATCGATTTTGTTGTTGCATTTATTGGTTGCTGCTTTTATGGGCCCTGACTGGGGTTGAACCTGCAACCTTGGCATATGGGCATGACGATCCAACTAACCTACCCAGCTAGGGTGGTTGTTTGCTTCTGTATAAATTGTTCCCAGAATCATGTGCTTTAGTGTTTGGCCTTTGTACTTTAAAGGGTTCTGCTATTTTCTTCTCCCACGTTCACTATTTTTATCTGACTCTATTCAGTTTTGTCCTGTCAATTCTAATTTATAAAGTGCATGAGCTTTGGGAAAGTTAATCTCTGTATCTTTTTCATTTTAGTTTGGTTTGTGTTCTATGTCATTTAGCTTGCCTTGGTCTTTTTTAAATAAATAAGCAAAGATTGTTTGTTTGCTTATTTACTTATGATCTTTGTTGCAAGGGTTTTGTATGTTTATGCCTGATCTCCCACCCTGAATGTCCTTTAATTAAGGCTGATTCTTTGCCATTAAGCATGTATGCACCTTTAAGAGTAGGGCAGTCTGTGTGTCACTTTAATTCTAGAGCTAATTATAGGGTAACTTGAGAAGTTGGGGTAATAAGTTACTTGGTACATAGGATCTGGAAACTTGACTTTCTTAAAATATTTTTTAGTTAACACTTTCTAGAAAGTATTTATATTTTATTGTAACATTTAGATCTTTTAAAATCTTAATATAGTACTTTAGAATGGGATTCTTATTTTTAAAGGTCTTGATTTTATTTGGTTTCTTCTAAACAAAAATTGTCACAGATGGCTACTATAGGTTCTCCCTGACTTTTTTTTTGTTCAACTTGCACCCCTTCTTTCTACCTTCTGTCTTTATTATGCCTCAGCCGAGTTAAAATCAGGAAATGAGGAGGGGAGTGAAAGGATGACTGTAAATACTACTGGAATTAAATGTTATATTTCTGTGTCATCTTGTCTCAAGCCATTTTTGAATATAGTTATCTTCTGTATATTACCTTCCTTCAAGCAAAGAGATAGGGATGATGTATTTCTATCACTTATTCAAATAGGTTATTAAATAAATAGGCTGGAACAAATTTCCAGAAGTTGATGCCTTACCAGTAACTCCCCCCCCCCCACCCGAGGATATTTTTCCACTTATCAGATATAGTGGGAGGGAGGGAGAGAGACAGAGAGAGACAGAGACAGAAACATTGATGTGATAGAGCCACATCGACTGGCTGCCTCCCACACAACCCGACCAGGGCCGGGGACAAACCGCAACTGAGGTACGTGCCCTTGACTGGAATCGAACCCGCGACTCATTGGTCCGCGGGCTGACTCTCCAACCGCTGAGCCAAACTGGCCAGGGCCTTACCAGTAACTTTTAATAATGAATTTAACAAACACTTATGATATTGCTAACATGCTCAGAATTCAGGATTTTTATAATTATGATATAAATGAAATTAAGAGTGGGGTGGTAAAGATACTAAAGACTCACCGAAAATGGAAATGTGAGTGAAAGATGTAAGGAAAAGTTGGTTTATAGACAGCCAAAGTGTGTGTTTTTAATGGCAGAAGACATTGCTACATGCAATTGAGAAGTAAAGTGATAAGGGAGAACTAAATATATTTTCTGCTCTTGGAGAATCTGCCTGACTTTTGATTTTGACATTCAATTTGGCTTTAAAAGAAGAGTATCTTTATATTAACTGACTAAGAATACTTTGAGTTCAGCCCTGGCCACGTGGCTCAGGGGGTTGGAGCATTGTCCCCTATACCAAAAGGTTGCGGGTTCAATTCCCATTCAGGGCACATACCTAGGTGTTGTGGGTTTGATCCCCGGTTGGGACCTGTACGCGAGGCAACAAACTGATGTTTCTCTCTCACAGCGATGTTTCTCTCTTTCTCTTCTTCTCTCTAAAATAAATTTAAAAAAACAACAACATATCCTCAAGTGAGGATTTAAAAAAAAAATACTTTGAGCTTAGTTTAACATGAATGTACATATACCTATCTTTTAATTAAATAGCCAACCTGGAGGGTACTCCCAGGGGCCAGTTGAGTAATTATCTTGTTACTTAATCCAGTGAGCATACAGTAAGGTAACTAAGGGATCTGAAAGTGTGGGAAAGAAAACAATCTTCCAGATATATTTGTTTCTAAATTTATAAAATTTTCTGAATTTCTTATGAAGCTGAATGGCTTTAAGAAGAGATACTTTTATAACTGACCCAACTAGTTAAAGTTACATATAGTTTTGTATAACCATTTAATTCTTATATTTGTGGTGGGAAGAAGAAGCAATTTACTATAAATTGAGTTGCAAGGCTTTAAGCATAAAAAGCAGGGTGCTTGATACCCGTTTTCTGTTTGTCAGCAAGTATGTGTTAGGCACCAAGGGGAAAGGAGAAATGAGTCCTTTACCCCTGAAGAGCTACCATTTTAGTTAAGGGGACAAGATTAATGTATATACATGAAACATTTATTTCTTCACTGTGAAATAGTATATAATCGAGTATTACATTGTTTGATGTAGACTTTGAAGTTGGAGGATCAATTTGTGATAAGGCAGTGAATCACAAATTTACTTTGTAGGTTCTGAAGACTTTAAAAGAAGTCTTATGTTAAAAATGAGTAAAAGTGCCCTGGCCGGTTTGACTCAGAGGTTAGAGTGTCGGCCCACAGACCAGAGAATCCCGGGTTTGGTTTCCGCTAAAGGCACGTACCCCAGTTGCAGTTTGTCCCCGGCCCCGTTGGGGTTCTGTGGGTGGCAGCCAGTCGATGTGTGTTTCTCTCTCTCTCTCTCTTCCCCCCCTCTCTCCCTCCTGCTCTGTCTGAAGATAAATGCAAAAAATGTCCTCGAGTGAGGATAAAAAAAAAAAAAATGAGTAAAAGCAAAAGAGCTGCTCTTATTAAACTATGAGTGGGATAGTTTGGAGCCAAAAGAATAATGAGTAGGTGGTGAGCATGAATTTAGAGAGAGTTGTATAATCTCATACAGTTAGAATGTAATATATAGGGGTGGGCAAAAGTCAGTTTACAGTTGTAATACAAATAAATACTACAATAATTAATAAATAGTAATACAAAGATAAACTGTTTTGCATACTCACAACTGTAAACTGACTTTTGCCCACCCTTGTATATGTGTGTGTAAACCTTTTTATTGTTTATATACAATAAACAGTATATCTTTAACAGTATCTTAACTATATAACCTGGTGAACTTTTACGTATTATAATCACTGTCAAGGCATGAGCCTACTTCCACCACCCCCCAAAAGACTCCCTCATACCCCATCCAGCAGTCAATACCTCTTCTGCAAAGGTAACTGCTATTTTGACCTCTTATAACCATAATTTTGTTTTGCCTAGTTTTGAAGTTAAATAGAATAATTTGTTCAGCATTGTGAAATTCATTTGTGTTCTTATATGTATGTGAGAGTAGTTCATATTATTTTTATTGCTGTACAGTATTGTATAAATGTATTTTTAAGTTAATTCTGTTAATGTATGCTTGGATTCTGTTAGTTTTGACTGTCTAAATCTGCTGTGAACATTCTTTTTATGTACATAATGTATATAAGCACCTGTTTACTTTTAGTATATATCCAGGAATGGAATTGCTGGAGTAGGTATATATTTAGTTTTTCCCACAACATTTTATTACAGAAATTTTCAAAAATACAGAAAAGTCGACAGAATTATTTGGACAGCCATACTCCCACCATTTATATTCTACAGTTAACATTTTGCCGTATTTGTTTTAACACATATCCATCCCTCTATCAATCTATCCTGGTTTATGATGCACTTCAAAATAAGTTGCTAAATAGTTTTCCAAAGTAGTGTCACCGATTACACTCCTATTAGCAATGTGTGAATGTTCTGTTTATACTACATCCTTACCAGTACCTGGTATTGATGGTCTTATTTTATTTTTAAAAATTTTTATTTATTGATTTTTTAAAGAGAGAGAGAGAAACATCAGTTTGTTGTTCCACTTATTTATACATTCATTGGTTGATTCTTGTATGTGCCCTAACTGGGGATCAAACCCTCAACCTTGGCATATTGAGACGATGCTCTAACCAACTCAGCTATCCCACCAGGATTGTCAGTCTTACCTTAGACATTTTGATAAGTGTGTGGAGTTATTTCATTGTGGTTTTAATTTGCACTTCCCCAATAAGAAATGCATCCCAATATACATACTAATATGTGTTTGTTTGTTTTTTGTGGCTGGCCTCTTTCACTTAGCATGTTTTCAAGATTCATCTATGTTGTAGCATGTATCAGGACTTCATCCCCCTTTTTTTGTTAATCCTCACCCAAGGATATTTTTTCCATTTATTATGTTTTTTATTGATTGATTGATTTTTAGAGAGAAACATAGATTTGCTGTTCCACTTATTTATGCGTTTATTGGTTGGTTTTTATATGTGCCCTGACTGGGGATCGAACCCACAACCTTGGTATATCAGGAAGATGCTCTAACCAGCTGAGCTACCAGGCCAGGGCCTCCATTGATTATTTTTTAGAGAGAGGATGGAGAAGAGAGGGGAAGGGGGAGGGGAGAGAGGGAGGGAGAGAGAAAGAGAAACATTGATGTGAGAGAGAAATATAGATTGGTTGCCTCTACATGCGCCCCAACTGCAACCCAGGTATGTGCTCTTGCCTGGGAATTGAACCTGAGACCCTTCAGTGCATGGGCCAATGCTCTAACCACTGAACCACACCTGCCAGGGCAGGACTTCTTCCCTTTTTATTGTAAAATATTCCACTGTATGGATCTACCTCATTTTGTTTAAACATTCTTCAGTTGATGGACATTTGAGTTTCTACTCTTTGGCTCTTATGAATGCTACTATGAACATTTGGTACAAGTTTTTATACAGATGTGTTTTCATTTCTCTTCCACACACCTACTAGTGGAATTGCTGTGTCATATAATTCTGTGTTTAACCTTTTGAGGAACTGCCAAATTGTTTTCCAAAGCACTTGTACCATTTTATATACCCACCAGCAGTGCTCAAGGGTTCCAACTTCTGCATGTTGTCACCAAAACTTATTTATCTGTGTGTGTGTGTGTGTGTGTGTGTGTGTGTGTGTGTGTGTGTTTAATAACCATCCCAGTAGCTATAAAGTATCTCATTGTGGATTTGATTGCATTTCCCTAAAGGCTGATAAAGTCGAACATCTTTTTGTGTGCTTGTTGGCCGTTTGTATATCTTCTTTGGGGAAGTGTCTGTTCAGATCCTTTGCCCATTTTTAATCGGGTTGTCTCTTTATTATTGAGTTGTAAGAGTTCTTTATATATTCTAGTCCCTCGTCAGATATATGATTTGTAAAAGTTTTCTACCATTTTGTGAGTTGTCTTTTCACTTTCTTGATGGTGATATTTGAAACACAAAAGTTATTAATTCTGATGAAATCCAGTTTATTTTTTTCTTTTGTTGCTGTAGCTTTTGGTGTTGTGTCTAAGTTTTGCCCAAGGTCACAAAGGTTTACTCCTTTGTTTTCTTCTAAGAGTTATTTTTAGCTCACACAGTTAGGTATATGATCCATTTGGAGTTAATTTTTGTGTATAGTGTAAGGAAGGCCCCAATTTACTTTTCTGTATGATTATCCTGTTATTATACCACCATTTGTGGAAAAGAGTATTCTTTCCCCATATCTTGGCATTCTTGCCCAAAATCAATTGTTCATAAATGTAAGGGTTTATTTCTGGACTCTACAGTTATGCTCCATTGATCTGTATATCATCCTTTTGCTAGTACTACACTATGTAATGTTTTGAAATCAAGAAGTGTGAATCAGCCCTGGCCGGTTTGGCTCAGCGGTTAGAGCGTCGGCCTGCGGTCCGGAGAGACCCGGGTTCGGTTCCTGCTAAGGGCATGTACTTCGGTTACAGTTTGTCCCCGGCCCTGGTTGGTCGTGCGGGTGGCAGCCACTGTATGTGTCCCTTTCACGTCGATGTTTCTCTCTCTCTGTCTTCCTCTCTCTCTCCCCCACTCTGTCTGGACAAAAAATGAAAAAATGTCCTCAGGTGAGGATAAAAAAAAAAAAAAAGTGTGAATCTTCCAACTTCATTCTTATTATTGAACAGTTTTCACTATTCTTAGTTTTTTGTAATTCCATATGAATTTTAGGATCAGCTGTCAAATTGTGCAAATAAGCCAGCTGGGATTTTGATAGGGCCACATTTGAATTTTTTGAAATGAACCTACATTGAAACATCATTGTCACCCTAAGTTGATAGTTTACATTAGGGTTTACTCTTGGTGTTGACACTCTGAGTTTGGGCAATATGTAATGACATGGTTCCATCATTATAGCATCATACAGAATACTTTCCTTGCCCTAAAAATACTCTGTGCTCCACCTATTCATCCCTCCCTCCCCCTAACCCCCGGCAGCTAGTGATCCTTTTACTATCTCTATAATTTTGCCTTTATCAGAATGTCATATAGCTAGAATCATACAGTAAATAGCTTTTTCAGATTTTACTTAGTAATATGCATGTAAGGTTCCTTTAGTAATATGCGCTTGAGGTTCTTCTGTGTCTTTTCATGGCTTGATAACTCATTTCTTTTTAGCACCAAATAGTATTTCATTGTCTGAATGTACCACAGTTTATTTATCCAGTCACCTATTAAAGGACATCTCAGTTGCTTCCAGGTTTTGGCAGTTATGAATAAAGCTGCTAAACACATCCATGTGTAGGTCTTTGGGTGGACATAACTTTTTAATTCCTTTGGGTAAATAGCAAGGAACACAATTGCTGGATCATATTTGGAAAGAGTATGTTTAGTTTTGTAAGAAACCACCAAACTCTTCCACAGTGGTTGTGCCATTTTGCATTCCCACTAGCAATGAGTGAGAATTGCTGTTGTTCCACATCCTAAATAGCATTTGATGTTGTCAGTGTTTGGGATTTTCACCATTCTAATAGGTTTATAGAATGGTATTTTTTATTTGTTCATTTTAATTTGTAATTCCCAGTGTTTGTCAGTGTGATAACCCCCAACGTCCCCTTTAGGTAGGACAGGATGGCAAGAGGTGAATGGGGTTGGATATTTCTTTTCCCCACATGGAAGGCTAGAGCCAGCTGTATTACCCTTTCCTCTGATAAAACCCTAGCAGGTTGGCTCTGACAAAATAGTTTTTTTTGAAGGCAGGCCTTATTAGAATAGAATGCTCTGGTATATGACAAAATGGTTCCTTTTCTCCTCCCCCTTTTGGAAACACAAGGAGATTTTTCTCTGATATTCACTGTAAGGATCTGGTAGAGCTCTTAGAGATAAAACTTAACAGAAGTGTGAGGTCCCCCTGGAGTTTTTAACTCAGACTTGTCCCCTCTGAGCCCGCAGCAGTCCATCAATTATATTTCAGGTTTTCCTACCCCAGCACTGGTTCTGCTCATTGTTTCTGCTCTGGTGAGTTGTGATTTTCTGTATCCACCTGTCTGTCTCTTTAATTTTTGTATCTCTTTAAGTTTTGAATCAGTAGTCTGCACTGTGACCTCACTTCTCTGATTGATCAAGAAGAATTGTTGATTTTTCAGTTCGTTCAGCTTTTTAAAATTTGTTTATGGTGGAGTGGCGACTTAACGAACTCCTTATAGGCCAGACCAGAAATTAGATGTTCTTCATTTTCATTATAATTCTGTGAAAGTGATTATTGTTATTCCCATCTTATAGGTGAACAAACAGGCTTTGCAGTAGAATTGGGCATCTTAAGAGAATTGAGTTTTAGACAGTAGAGGTAATTGCACAGTGTGGCAGAGGAATTGTGGAACAATGAAAATAGATATGAAACACTAGATTTGGCTCAAAGGCAGTCATTGGAACCTGGGAGTCCATTTCCAGTAGAGTGAAATCTGTCAGAAAATGGCATATTGGAATTAACTGGTTTATAAAGTGATAATTGAGTTAATGAGACTTCTTTTTTTAAAAAAATATTTTTTCTTTATTTTAGAGAGAGAGGAAGGGAGAGGGAGAGAGATGGAAACATCAATGAGAGAAAACATTGATTGGCTGCCTCCTGCATGACCCCCACTGGGGATTTGGCCCACAACCTGGGCATGTGCCCTGACTGCGAATTGAACCAGCGACCTCTTGGTGCATGGGTCAACACTCAACCACTGAGCCACACCGGCCAGGCGAGTTAATGAGACTTTTTTATAATGAAGTGGGTTTAAAAATATTTCATAAATCATATAATGGTAGGTTTCATATTGCACAACAGTATTCTACTAAAACAGAAATATCCCTATGCATAACATTTGTTTTGTCATTTGAAGATAAGCAGAGCTGCTACTCAGCAAAATGCTGAAGTTAGCAAAGTGTGTTTTTGGTGATCCCTTGTCCTCTTTTCTATCCTCAGTTGGTGATTCTCCTTTTATCTTTTTTTTCTCCCTTAAGCGATCAGTGCTCCCTGTCTAACCTTTCTCTCCCGAATTAAAATAAAATATGGTATATTTATCATTAATTAATATTAAAACATCAATTCCTGTCTATTAAGATTGATTATAGTACAGCAGGTCCTCTAATAACATTGTTTCCTTCTATGTGGTTTCTTTATAACAATAATGAGGGGGGATAAAGGATTCCTAGCTGGGACCACTGTCTGTGTGGATTTGGCACATTCTCACTTCTGCGTGGTTTTCTCTGGGTATTCCGGTTTCCTCTGGGTACTCCGGTTTCCTCCCACATCCAAAGATGTGCACATTGGCTTAATTGGTGTGTCTCAATTGCCCTAGTATGAGTGAGTGTGGATGTGTGTGTGAGTGGCCCTGCCGTGAAAGGTCATTCTTTCCAGGGTTGTTTCCTGCCTTGTGCCCTGAGCTGCTGGAATGGGCTCTGTTCACCCTGGACCCTGAACTGGAATAAGTGGATTGGAAAAAAATTATCTTAATCTTTCTTAA
This sequence comes from Tadarida brasiliensis, assembly GCA_030848825.1. NCBI lineage: Eukaryota > Metazoa > Chordata > Mammalia > Chiroptera > Molossidae > Tadarida > Tadarida brasiliensis. The sequence continues at coordinate 38,040,234 of CM061264.1, forward strand.
ATGTATGGAAAAATTACACTTATTTAATGTTTAATATTCAAAGTATTTTGGGTCTTTATTTAGAATTTTGATGATGTTTTTGTGACCAAACATATGCCAAAGGAACTTAATTCTTATTTATATCAATTAGCCTATGGTAAAATTGGCTTTTTTTTTATCCTCACCCGAGGACATTTTTCCATTTTTTGTTCAGATAGAGTGGGAGGTAGAGAGAGGAAGAGAGAGAGAGAGAGAAACATCGACGTGAAAGGGACACATCGAGTGGCTGCCTCCCGCACGACCAACCAGGGCCAGGGACAAATTGCAACCGAGGTACGTGCCCCTAGCGGGAACTGAACCCGGGTCTCTCTGGACCACAGGCCAACGCTCTAACTGCTGAGCCAAACCGGCCAGGGCAAAATTGGCTTCTTTATACTATGTTATTTCATTTAAAGTTGCAGTTTCCCAGAACCCATTGGCGACATTAAGTGGGGACTTACTGTATGGTGTGCATGTGTTTTATTTAGCATTATCTCCACTGGTCATTTGTATCCTAGTTTCTTGCCTTTTACTGTAATAGTTTTTAAAATGTAGAAAGTATTAATAATAGTAGATTTGGAGCTAAGAGAGCCCCAAAGTCATAGGTACTGATAAGTAGTCTATTCAGGGTATTAGAGGAGCAAGGATGTCCAAAAAACAGGGCTCATAAAAAGTGAAAAAGGAACATGGAATATTAAAATCACACAGAGAATCTAATGGATTTAGTTATAGAAAGTACAACTGCAATTAGATTTAAGTGAAAATTTCCAGTTTAAACAGGATTTATTTTGGATAAAAGAAAAACTTTCAGAAATATATTATAAATTTTTACAATACCTTTCTCAACATTTTTCATTTCAATATACTACCTTTGGTAATAGTGTCTTACTAAGACTGATTCTCACTGGGTCCTTTTTCAGAGTTTACAACACTCACTTTTCATTCTCACTCCTACCATAAATCACTGAAATATTGACTTCTTAGCAGATTTTCATCTCATTTTATTGATTCAAAATTGTTAGATTAGTTATTATACTCTGGAAGTAATAGAATGGCACCTCTAGAGTCTTGAATTATGTAGGACTATTTGTGTTATTGGGTGAAGTCAGTTCTGCTTTTAATTCTTGTACCTGGTTTTTATTTATTTATTTATTTTATTTTATTTTATTTATCGGTCTTAGAAAGGGAGAGGGAGAGAGAGATAGAAACATCGATGAGAGAGAACACCGATTGGCCGCCTCCTGCATGCCCCTCACTGGGGATCAGGCCCACGACCTAGGCATGTGCCCTAACTGGTAATCGAACCGGCGACCTCTTGGTGCCTGGGTCGACGCTCAACCACTGAGCCACACCGGCTGGGCTTGTACCTGGTTTTAATCATTTTTTTCTCATTGTCTTTTCCCACTATCAGATGATTCTTCATCTGCTATTAAAGTGTCTGCACTGTAGTACCTCTTCTAAAATTTTGCATATTGGAAAATTAGATAATCAAGCTCGTCATATTTCTTAGCAGCTGCCAGTAGAGAGAACCCAAAGGTAGTACCTATGAGTAAAGAAGCATTTTTATTTGTGAATAAACTATTTGGGAATTTCATACATGGGCACCTTCTTGTTTTTAAGTTTAAAAAATTTATTTAAAAAGTTTTCTTGGCACAAATTTGCTTAAGTAAATAAAGTCAATTTTAGCAGATAATCCACATGCATGTGAGTAGAAAAAGGTAAAGGAAAAACCTTTAACATTGAGATAAGCTTATCAGTGTTTTATTTTTCACATACCCCTCCCCCATTGTATTTCATTATCTGGAATTTTCCCTAGATTTTGTTTCTCAAGATGCTTTTTATTTATTCCTTAAAACATTTTAATTAGCTGGAATTCCTTATAAGATCTAAGTTCTTAAGAGCAGTGTAATCTTTTTTTTTTTTTTTAATCCTCACCCGAGGATATTTCTCCATTTATCTTCAGATAGGTAAGGAGGGAGGAAGGGAGAGAGAGAGAGAGAAGCATCAATGGGAGAGAGACACATCGATTGGTTGACTCCCACACGACCACAACTGAGGTACATGCCCTTGACCAGAATTGAACCCGTGAATCTTCAGTCCTCAGGCCGATGCTCTAACCACTGAGCAACCGGCCTGGGCAAGATTAGTGTAATCTTTAGATTGATGAATACTTAACCCTTAGGTCCACAGATCCCTATAGGGTCAAGGATAGAACTGCATTTCAGTATAACTGATTTCCTTGGTAATCTTCTGTATTCATTCAAAAACAATATCCAAGAAGTGGTCCATAAATTTCATCAGATTGCCAAAGATTTCCATGCCACAAGGAAGGTTAAGAATCCCTGAGAGGCAGTCTCTGAGATGCAGGTCATGCACTCATATCACTGCTGCCAGAAACCACAAAGGCTTTGTGGTTTGAGCCACAGAGTTCTAACAAAGGTGTGCAGTACAGGAATTCAGTTAAATTTTGCTGTTGCAACACCATTAGGTAGATTGTCAGACTTCATTTAAGATTAGGTAGCATGATATGGAGCCATTTTAAAATGGCTGAAATTCTGAAATCTGTTAAGAAAATTAAGTTGAAATATAATTTCTTAGTCATAGATGAAAAAATTTTGTATCACTCTCAAAATAAAATTGCTAAGGCTTTGGGTTTGCAAACATTTTTTTTTTTTAACTCACAATAAAAAATACAGTTACACTGTACTCCAGTTTATGAAACTGGAAACAAGTTTCATAAAACAGTATTGACATTTATTATGTATTCTTTAATATTCTATTTCATATTTTAAAAACTCCTAGCTATGAGCCTCTAAAATTGATTTCATAACCTACAGGTAGGTCTTGACTTGCAGTTTAGAAAACATTTCATGATGCAGAGCCAACGATTGTGAAATAATTTAAAATATTTTGTGTGTCCTGCATCTCAAACAAGGTCTCTTAGGAATCCAAACTTGCCTCTCTATAAAAGCATTTTAGAGAAGTGGGTACATGTTTTTACCCTGGGGATAGTCACTAAGATGCTTGTGCTTGGTCCTTTACATTTATTTTACTTATTAAGGATTTTGGACTTTATCCTAGAGCAGTGGAAAGCTAGCCACTAAAGGATTTAGGGTGGAGGTAAGGGAGTTATTTAAATTAGATTTGCATTTTAAAAGATCTCTGAGAACACATTGGAAGGGGATAGTGGATATGAGAACACTAGTTAGGAGGCCACTGCGTTAGATGTAATGTCAGCTAGGGTGTTGGCAATCGAAATGAAAAGTTATGAATGTAAAGTATGAATGTAAAGTATAAATGAAAAGTATGAATTCTGTTTATATTTAAGAGAGAAAAACAACACAATTAAGTAATGGATTGTATGGAAAGAATGTGTCTAGGAGATTAGGATATAGAAACATCAAGAACAGATTGTTTTGGGAGAAGATTGGCTATAAAGGGGTATAGGAATAAGGGCAATAATGGGATGTGGAATTGAAGGTAGATTAGTTTGTTTTAATGAGGAAAACTTGATCATGTTTATAAACTGATAGGAAGGATCCAGTGAAAAGAAGGGGTTGAAAAGGGCCAGCAGCAAAACTATAGGAGGGTTGGCCTACATAAAAGAAAACAAAATCTTTTTTTTTTTTTTATCCTCACCCGAGGACATTTTTGCATTTATCTTCAGATAGAGTGGGAGGGAGAGAGGGAGGAAGAGAGAGAGAAACATCTATGTGAGAGAAACACACCAAGTGGTTGCCACCCACACGACCCCAACTGGGGCCAGGGACAAACCACAACCGAGGTACATGCCCTTAGCGGGAACCGAACCCTGGCCTCTCTGGTCTGCGGGCCGACGTTCTAACCGCTGAGCCTAACTGGCCAGGGTGGAAAACAAAATCTTTAAAATTATTTTGTAGCCCTGGCCGGTTTGAATCAGTGGTTAGAACATTGGCCCGTGGACCAGTGAGTCACGTGTTTGATTCCAGTCAAGGGCACGTACCTCGGTTGTGGTTTGTCCCCGGCCCTGGCTGGGGTCGAGCGGGAGGCAGCCACTTGATGTGTCCCTTTCATGTCGATGTTTCTCTCTCTCTTCCTCTCTCTCGCTACCACTCTGTCTGAACAAAAAATGGAAAAATGTCCTTGAGTGAGGATAAAAAAAAATTATTTTGTAATAACTAAGTATTAAATAATAGTGCATTCAAGTGGCCAAATTCTGTAGGAGTACAGAGATGTAACATCCTCTGTTCTCCAGACACTGAGCTCCACATCTCATAGACAGCTAATATTAATGTATATGTGTATCCTTCAGGAGATTTTACACACATGCAAACAAATACATATAGTCCTCCCCCACCCCTTTACACAAAATGTAGCCCACTAGACACACAATTCTGCACCTTTTTTTTTTACCTACTATATCTTGAAGCTGTTTCCCAATCAGTAGAAAAAAAGCTTCATTCTTCTGTAGGGCTACATACTATTTATTGTATGTACCATTTCCCTATTTGATGGACATTTAGGTTGTTACCATTCTTTTGATAGTGCCTCTTTCTTAACAAGATGAAAAAAATTAACTGGAGATAGGTAAACATGTAGGCAGGGGCTGTATGTTTGACTGTAGGAGAAGTTAGGGGTCTCAGATGATCTGGGTTCAGAGAGCTTGGTGGTCCATTTTGGGGCCAGCAGATGGAAACTGAATATTTAGTCTAGACCTCCTCCCAGGACCAAACTGGAATTACAACTAAAATATAGAACAGTCAACCTGAATATTTAGGTTAAAGAGCTGATATGTGGAAACTTTTTTGATCAAATGGGCAGGAATTATACCTCACCTAGGGCAATCTGGCCAGGCCAGTAAACCAGATGGAGGAGAAGAGTCACTGGACCAATGTCAGAGACAACAGTTTCAGGAAAATTCCTGAAACTGCATGTCTTGTCAGTTGAAAGTCACTTTCAGAAGACCCTTTTAGTAGAGAAGGATTAGGACTACTTTTGGTAGCCTCTTGTTGGGACCCTTCATTCAAGGTTAAATGGGTCTAGCCCATTTGGAGGGCAAGGAGCCCTGTTTACAGAGAAGAATGTTTTGGGTTCAGAAACTCTACAAGAAGACATTACTGCCTAATTTCCAAAGAATTTGTTTCCTACCATTGTTTTTCAGTTTTAGAACTTGTCATTTTAATCTAAAATAGAAAAATTAGTTAAGTTATAAACTTGTTTGCAGAATGACTTAAGGCACCTTCAGGTGGTTATAATTTTTCAACAGTTTTAGTGTGTCTGTGCTGTTACACTGTTGGGTACCATGGGCAAGTATAAGATACAAATATGAAACAGTGCACAGTCATAGGGGTGACAGGTCTTAGAGGAGGCTTGAGGTGGGAGAGCTAACTTTTTTTTAGAGTTGTTTGTAAGGGCTTCTTGAGGGACTGGGTGTTCAAGCATCAAAAATCAAGACTTCCTTTATCCCTTTGTTTGGATTTTTTCCATATATTTCTTCAAATGTGTACATAAGTTTATATAAATGATTCTTAACCTTTTTAAAAATTTAGTAACTCTTGAGAATCCAAAAATGATAAATTCTCTTCCTAGGAAGATGCACAGACTTTTGTATGCAATTTTAAGGAATTTATATACTCCCTTAAGCCCTGGACCTCAGATTTACAACCTCTGATCTAGTATCTCAAACTCCTATTCCTACCATCTTTCATTGTCTTTTTCAGTATATGTTGTCTACCACTGTCAGGTAGCCTGTTAAAATATAGCCTTTATGTTACAACTCTTCAGTGATTCCTCAATGCCTGCTACTTAATATAAGGGCCAAATATTTAAGAACATTTGATGTCCTCTACTCTTGGAAATTTGACTGAATGGATGTAACAAGGTCACACAGCTCTTTTGTAACATCAGACTGAGCCAGATTTTCCTGACTTATGGTATACAGCATGTTCTGCCATTGAATTTCACTACATAATTCTGAACTAAGAGTAGTTTGTATTCTTTAAAAAGATATTTTGAAATTTGTTAACAATCTATCCTTTTTCTTTTGTAGTTTTACACCTTTAAGTATAAAAAACAAAGTTAATTTGTATACCCTTGCGTTCCAAGTTGCATTGTTGAAACCAAATACTGTTTAGTTAATAAGTAGTACCCTACATGCAAGGAACTCTCAAAAGAATATTGGACTAATATAAAATACATGGATGGGCAAAAGTAGTTTTACAGTTAAGTAAAAGTGCAGAGTTTATTCTTTTATTATTACTTATCAATTATTGTATTATTTATTTGTCTTACAACTATACACCTATTTTTGCCCACTCCTGTAAATGTGTTAGACTGATTCACTATGTCTTTATTTTATTATTTTTTTAATCCTCACTCGAGGATATTTTTATATTTATCTTCAGACAGAGTGGGAGAGAGGGAGGGGGAGAGAGAGAGAGAGAGAGAGAGAAACATCGATGCGAGAGAGACACATCGATTGATTGCCACCCGCACAACCCCAACTGGGGCCAGGGACGAACCGCAACTGAGGTATGTGCCCTTGGCCATAATTGAACCCAGGTCTCTGTGTTCCACAGGCCAACGCTCTAACCGCTGAGCCAAACCGGCCAGGGCTCACGATTTCTTTAAAATAGAGTTAATACGTGCTACAACATGGATGAACCTTGAATACATTATACTATGTGAAAGAAGGCAAACACAAAAGGTCACATATTGTATGGTTTCATTTATATGAAATATTCAGAATAAGAACAGCTTGGTGGCCAGAGGCTGTGGAGAAGGGGAAATGGATGGTAACCACCTAATGGCTACAGATTTTTTTTTTCCCCTTCCAAGAGATGTTTTATTCTGACAAGGAGGTGGCATTTGCTGTATATTTCTCTTTTTTTAAATCATTTTTTTAATTTTTCAATTATAGTTAACATAGATTATTATATATTAGTTTTGACTAATGGGTACAGAATTTAATTTTCAAATGTTGAAAGTGTTTTGGAAATAGATACAGTGATTGCACAACATTGTGAATGTACTGAAGGCCACTGAGTTGTTCTTTTTTAAATTGGTTAATTTTATATTATGTGAATTCCACCTCAATTTAAAAAGTCAGCAGTAAAAGTCATATTCTCAGCCGAATTAAATACACATTCTGACTTACCTCTATTTTGCTTTCATTTTCTGTTCAGCTTATAAATTAAATTTTCTTAAGATAACTTTTAAAATTAGCTATACTTAGTGACACCAACTTTACAAGGTTCTCCTTCCTTTTTGTAAGTTGCAAATTAAATACAATTACATAGAAATAAAAACTATAACTCATCTTTACAGTGCTCTCATGAAACTGCAGTTAACATTTCATTCTGTATTTTTTATTTTTTCCCAAATGCAGATATTTTTAAATGTGTGTATAATAGTACTCAATAATATTTTGCATCCTTTTAATTTTTAGTCATTTTATAAGTATTTTCTTGTGTTACTACAGTCTTTAGAGCTCTAATTTTTAAAACCCATAAGTATTAAATCTGTATTATTATTCTGCATATTAGGCTATTTCTTGGTAATCCAAGGTAAATTTTTTTATTCCTGGTAATGGTAGAGGTAGAAGAGATAGTAAGATGTATTTATTATCCAGAAATTGTGCCAGGGACCATTTTATGAAAAAATAGTATACTCACAGTTTCACTATGAAAATAACTTGTAAAAAGCTGGCTGATGGGTAGATAGCCTTGTTTAGAACAATTTTACATTTGGGTTTTAAGATTAACTCTGTAGTAATTTTAACTGAACTATTGAGGTCAGGTTAGGAAACTTCTTTTTTTTCTCTTTTTCTTGAGGTACATTACCAAAAGGACTTAAGCACTCTGTATTTCATGTTCTGCTAGTTTCTATTTCTTTTACTAGTTAAACAGTTTACTGATGACCTGACCCTGGAATTGAGCTTGAGGAAGAATCTAAAGACTAAACCTGATTTTCTACTTCCAGAGGTGTAGGTGCTGACATTTGACACAATCTGAGTTAGTAGACAAACACATGTCAGCATCGTATCCTGGCTAGTGTGGCTTAGTTGCCCCATGCCCCCAAAAGTTGTGGGTTTGATTCCCAGCCAGGGCACATACCCAGGTTGCAGGTTTGATCCCCGTTTGGGGTGCATATGAAAGACAACTGATCAGTGTTTCTCTCTCTCCTTCTCCTTTCCCCTCTCTCTAAACAATCAATAACATATTTTAAAAATATATATATTAACATTTCACTGTTTATTTAGTACAATCTTAATGTTGAGCTCTAGGGCATTCTTAGTATCTATGTCTTAAAGAGGATCATCGGAAAATAACTATAATTTGTCTTATTTCCTATATGAGAATGTGTTACATGAAACAATATGAACAGCCCTGGCTGGTATGGCTCAGCAGTTAGAGCATCTGCCCACGGACCAGAGAGTCCCGGGTTCGATTCCCGCTAAGGGCACATACCTCAGTTTGTCCCTGCCTCCGGTTGGGCTCATGTGGGTGGCAACCACTTGATGTGTCTCTCTCACATCAATGTTTCTCTCTCTTTTCCTCCCTCACTCCCTCCGGCTATATCTGAAGATAAACGCAAAAATGTCTTCGGGTAAGGATAAAATTTAAAAAAATAATAATATGAACAATTTAGAAGGCAAGTATTAGGGATATGGTATTGAATGAATAGTGCATTTAATAAAAAGGAACCACCTGTAGAGAAGCTGCAGTAATCCAACTAGATGATGTAGAAAACCTACTTGGTTATACTAAGCTTAGGCCTCCTTCAGCTAAGCATCTTATAAGATCCTTACTCCTTTCACCTCCACACTAAAATATTTCACTAGGCTTCTAGGAAAAATGTCATGATAAAATGTAGTCTTTTCAGCATCAGGCCACAGCAAGCCCCATGCCTCTCGCTAAGTGGCCCCAGGCCTGGCACTAGAAGCAGCCAGCCTTGGTTCATAGCTTGGCTTTGCCTGGGTACCTCCAAGCCTGGCACAAGAAGCAGCCATCGGCAGATTGCTTTGTAGCTTATGCCTGGTGGCCCCAGGTAGAACACAGGCAGTGGCTGACCTTGCCCCAGAACCAGCACACCCAGTGGACAGCTTCAGACCACGTTGAAGCACCACCACCTAACCACCTTCACAAGTGACACATTCAAGGAATGGACTCAGTGGGTACCAGAACTCTGCTAAAGTAAGTCTTGCTCTGTGTAGTGGGACCCTGCAGAGCTGATCATCCAAGGTAGTCAGAGGTCGGTGGTTAGTGGGCACAGCCAGTCCTTGCAGCTGATCAGCCTGAGTAAAACCCTCCCATTGACGTGCCAACAGCAGTCAAGATTCAATTACAACAGAAAGGTGTAAAGTCCACACAAAGAGTGCACCTCGAGGGCCCAGCATGGTGACCAGGGAATCTGTGCCACTGGATATAGGATACCTATAGGATACCTACTACAACAGGCCACCCTAGGAAGCCTAGGAGACATAGCAACTCTACCTAAATACATAGAAACAAACACAGGGAGGCAGCCAAAATGAGGAGACAAAGAAACATGTCCCAAATGAAAGAACACAACAAAACTCCAAGAAAAGAACTAAACGAAGTGGAGATAAGCAATCTAACCGATGCAGAGTTTAAAACACTGCTTATTAAGGATGCTCAATGAATTTAGTGAGAATTTCAAGGAACTTCATGAGACCTTCAAGGAACTTAGTGAGGACTTCAAGAGCATAATAAAGGATCAGTCAGAAATGAAAGGATGAACTAACTGAAATAAAGAATGATTTACAGGGAATCAATAGCAGAGTAGGTGAAACCAAGAAGCAAACCATCGATTTGGAATATAAGGAAGCAAAAAACACCCAATCAGAGCAGCAAAAAGAAAAAAGAACCCCCCCAAAATGAGGATAGTATAAGGAGCCTGTAGGACAAATTAAAGCGTACCAACATTCACATCATGGGAGTGCCAGAGGAGAAGAGAGAGGGCAAGAAATTGAAAACCTATTTGAAAAAATAATGATAGAAAACTTCCTTAACTTGGTGAAGGAAACAGACATACAAGTTCAGGAAGCACAGAGTCCCAAACAAGATGAACCCAAAGAGGTCCTCACCAAGACACATCATCATCAAAATCCCAAAGGTTAAAGACAAAGAGAGAATATTAAAAGCAGTAAGAGAAGAACAGTAGTTACCTACAGCGGAGCTCCCATAAGGCTCTCAGCTGATTTCTCAAAAGAAACTTTGCAGGCCAGAAGGGAGTGGCAAGAAATATTTAAAGTGATGAAAAGCAAGGACCTACAACCAAGATTACTCTATCCTGCAAAGCTATCATTTAGAATTGATGGCCATACAGAGTTTCCCAGACAAGAAAAAGCTGAAGGAGTTCATCACCACCAAACCAGTATTATATGAAATGTTGATGGGTCTTCTTAAAGAACTAGAAGATAAAAAAATATGAACAGTAAAATGGCAATAAATACATATCTACCAACAATTGACTCTACAAACAAAATGAGCAAGCAGAACAGAAACAGACTCACAGATACAGAGAACTTTTTGTTGGTTGCCAGGTGGGAGGGGGGTTGGGTGAAAAAGATGAAGGGATTAAGAAGTATAACTTGGTTGTTAGACTGATGAACCTCAAAGGGAAGGGGGGACGGTGGGGGTGGGAAGAGAGAAACCAGAGAACTTATATGCATATATGCATAACCAATAGACACAGACAATAGTGTGGGGAAGGCAGGACGGGGGTCAAGGGGAGGGGAGGAGGGACATCTGTAATACATTCAGCAATATCGATACTTTTTTAAAATAAATAAATAAAAATAAAATGTAGGCTTTTGCAAAACAATTTTCTACAAATGGTACTGGGACACATGTATATCCACATAGTACAAAGAATGAAGTTGGACTCCCTTTCTCACAAAAATTAACTCAGTGGTTTATATACCTAAATATAAATGCTAAAACTCCTAGAAAATATCAGCAAGTCTCCATGACCTTGGATTAGGCAAAGCCTTATTAGATATGATACCAAAAGTATGAGTAACCAAAAAATAAATAGGTGGACATCAGCAGAGTGAAAAGACAACCCATAGAATGCAAGAAAATAATTGTGAATCATTTATCTGATAAGGGACTGGTGTCCAGAGTTTATAAAGAACTCTTACAACTCAATAAAGACAAAAGCCAGTTTTTAAACGGGTAAAGGATCTGAATAGACATTTCTACAAAGAAGGTATAAATGGTCAATCAGCACGTAAAAAGATGCTTACCATCATTTGTTTTCAGGAAAATGCAAATCAAAACCACTAGGGTGACAAAATAAGCCCTGGCTGGGTAGCTCAGTTGGTTGGAACATCGCCCTCTATACCAAAAAGTTGCAGGTTCGATTCCTGGTCCAGGAGCCTTCTGGGGGTGAAGGGGTGGCCAACCAATTGATGTTTCTCACATCGTTGTTCTCTCACTCTCACTCTCTCACTCTCACTCTTACTCTCACTCTCTTTCCCACCTTTCGTCTCTCTAAACATATCCTCAGGTGAGCATTGAAAAAGAAAAGACAATAAGATTTGGCAATGATTTGGAGAAATTGGAAGGAACCCTTGTTCGCTGCTGGTAGGAATGTAAAATGGTACAATTGCTTTGGAAAAGTTTTGTTAGTTCCTCAAAAGATTAACATAAAATTATCATATGACCCTGCAATTCTGCTCCTAGTTATATATCCAAGAGAATTGAAAACATATGTCCAAACGGAAACTTGTACACGAATTCTCATAGCAGTATATTTAAAATAGCCATTAAGTGGGAACAATCCAGATGTCCATCAACTGATGAATGGCTAAACAAAATGTGGTATATACATACAATGCTATATTATTCAGCAATAAAAAGGAATGAGGTTCTGATACATGCTACAACATGGGTGAAATTTGAAAACATGATTTTATTTATATAAAATATTCAAAACAGATGAACATATACTGACAGAAAGCTAATTAGTGGTTACCTAAGGCTGAGAAATTTGAGAACATATGGGGAATGACTAATAGATATATGGAGTTTCTTTGGGGATGATGAGAATGTTCTAAAGTTGTGATAATGGCTACATAACTTTTAACATACTAAAAAACATTGAATTGTATACTTTAAATGGGTTAATTGTGTGAATTATATCTCAATAAAGGTATTATATTAAATGTAGGCCTTTTACCTTATAGTGATATCATATTTTCTCAATGCTGAGATTTACTTTTTAAAACTTTTCAATGCTTTTTGAAATCAGAATGTATATTTTAATTGGTATGTACATTTACTGGGCTGAAATGGTTTTCCATTTAGTCTCAGAAACTTAAAAACCAAGAAATATACTTCCTAAAGAGTTATTTTACTAAATTCTTTCAACCTAAGTTCAACAGTCTTTGAAGGAAATGAATTTTTATTAGTGATGTTAGTCCTGGTCCTTTAAAAAATAACTTTTAAAAAAAAAGAGGGGGAGGGTATCTGTTAGAGAACTTACTGCATAAATGTAATACCAGACTTCCTGAGCTCCAAAGCCAATCCTTGGCTGCTACAGACATACTCTTTTTGGATTTAATACCCTCCTTTTAAGCTTACGTCTTTTAACTCCTTAAAATCTACATATATTCTGACTCTGGTTGGTTTTGCAAAGATTCTTGGGCTTATTACTCTTAGCTTTCAAATAGGAGTACTATATTTGCATATGCTGTTTAAGGATGAAAGACAAATTATGATATGCATACTCTTACTCTTTGAGCTGGTAAAATTCAAAGATAGGATGCTTAAATGAGAAAAATTCCAGTGTTTTTTGGCTATAGCGAAGAAGTAGTTCGAACAATAACTCGTGCATTTAGTCAGAGGAATATTTCTTGGTCTACAACTACCCTGGAGATCTGCCCTCTGGTAAGCAATTCTTTTTCAGTAAGTGGGTGCTATTTCCCATGTGGAAACCAGTTTGCTTGGTGAGAAGGAAAAGGTAGTTTAACTTAGGGAAAAAAAGGGTAGTGGTGTTTAGGAGACTCTTGTCTTAGACAAAATTAACTCCAAGGTCCTTATTTTAAATGATACACATGGATTAGAATTAGAAAGCTTTCAAGCAACTGAGACCCATCTCTCTTGCCTAGGGGCTTCAGGGTTTTTCATTTGTGGCTCTCCTAATGTCTGCTTCACTCAGCATTTCTAATCCATCTTTAATGCTGTCAGTTTCCTCAACTTCAATTTACACTTGCCTCTTATTTACTGCTTGATGACTTTCAAGTCAGTTGATTCAGTTTTCCACCTCTAATTCTAAAAGAAGAAAGAATCTGATTGGTTCGATCTCTCTTCACCAGTCAGAAGGTGCATGTCATCAAATGTTGGCTAAGCCTATGGGTCAGCTAGAATGTATGCCTGTCCCAGAAGTTGCCAAATCATGGACAATTTAGGAATAGTAGGAGCTGTGGGTGAGGTAGTTATCTTCTTTGCTTACTATTTCTGTATCCCCCTACTATAGGAGATTTAGGCTTCATAAAGACAGAGACCTTATCTGTCTTGATCAGTCTCTCTCTCATTTGCCTAAAACAGCATTTAAAATGTGATTGGGTGTTCAAGAAATACTGTAATTGATGCTTAGGCTCAAAATGTGACTTTGATTTCAGCTGCCTTGAGATTTAGATGGATGAATAAACTTATCTAATGACTCGCTAATCTGAGTGCCTGTGGTGATAATGATAATGCCTACCGAACCCTCCTCCAATTAGGATACTGTTTGTAACCCTGTATGATAAGTGGTCAGTGAATATTTATGTAACGAATGAAAGAAGCCAACTTTTTCATTTCTTTAAAAACCAAACAAATGTCGAACTACCTCCCTGGAAGAAGTTTGTTTGTTTGTTTTTCCCGTGCAGATCACTCTGGTTTGTATATTTTCTCATTAAATATAACATCATATCATTTGTCAGCATCATATATGGGGTGTTGGCTTTTTTCCCCCTCTATACGTATAATTGCATAATTTATGTAAAAACTATCCTTTATGGTTTAGGAACTGCGTTAATGCTAATCTTTGGGGTTTTGATTGGTTGGTTGGTTTGGGGGTTTTTTTGTTGTTGTTTTTTTTTGTCAGGATTCATTGAATAGCAGTTATAATATGCATTGAGACCATCTATTCCAAATCCTCCATTTTATGACCTTGAGTTTCAGTCTGGCAAAATTTAGAGAAAACATTCCCAGTGGGAGACTGCAGCTGGGGAGGGGGTGGTGCCAGCAGCAGCTTGTAACAGGCTGTAAGGAAAAAATCAGAAGAGCTGACTCTTAATTCCTACTGGAGGAAAGGATACAGCTTTTGGTGACAAGCTGCATTCTTTAGTAGTGACTTTATTTTTCCTTCACCACAAACCAGACTTGTACTATTTCCAGCCTCAGCACATTATTTAGGCACTTCCCCACTGCATTGTTTTAGTTTTCTGAAATTGTATCATATTCCCTAAATTCGGTCCAACTTTTAATGCAGTACCTTTCAGATAGACACGTTTATACTTTGATCTTTTTCTTTCTTGGCTTTTAAACTCCCTAGGATTGCGGCCTATTATATTTTTCACAACTGTCCATCATTTTATAGGCGCTTCATTATATATTAACAAGCAACTGTAATGCTTCAGAGATTTTTCTCATGAGAAGGTCAGACCTTGCTTTTTTGTGTGACTGACCCTGTCTTTTTCCTTTGCTATGCCTCAGCATACTTTTTAATCCTTTGTTCCTTTTTTGTTCTGCTCCCTTCCATGATACTGCATTTCTTTTCCTAACACACATTTTAATTTTAAATTAATCACTTTATTTAAGGTAAATGTTTTTCCTTAGATTCTTTTGTTGTTGTTTGCATGGAGAATTAAAGAAATAATTAAGAGGAAAACATGTTTAAATGTATTTTAAATATATTTGCTTCTTTTATTATGAATTACCCTTTTCAAAATTTAAACTCACAGGGCAAGTACATGTGTGTCTTCTATCAACATTGAGGAAATAATAGATACGATAAGACTTTTAGCCTGGCCAGTATGGCTCAGTGGTTGAGCATCGACCCATGCATCAAGAGGTCGCCAGTTTGATTCCTGGTCAGGGCACATGCCCAGGTTGTGGACCTGATCCTCAGTGAGGGGCATGCAGAAGGCGGCCAGTTGATGTTCTCTATCATCAATGTTTCTGTCTCTCTCCGCCTCTCCTTTCCTCTCTTTCTAAAATCAATAAAGAAAAAAAATTTTTAGAAAAAAATTATAAGACTTTTAAGTAGTTGATAGGGATAAAGGGACGAGGGGAAGAAAGAGGAATCAGGAAGGATGAAATGTCTACCTTGGATGTCTACCAGTGATGTCATTAGAGGAAGGCCCAGATATTGAGCCCCTATCTTGGTAGGTACTTTACTTATATTTTCTTAGTTATTCCTTATAACACTCTTTGAAGATAGGTATTGTGTTCACTTTTCTGATGAGGAACCTTATGCTTAGAGGTATTATGGTCACATACCTGATAAGTGCCAGAGCTGAAATTCCATGAAATGTCTATGTTCTTTCCACTATACTTTTATCATTAACATAGGTAGTGGGCATAGATATTCTGGGTTTGAGAAGGATTGTGGAAGTAAAAAGAGATAATTAGTTTGGTTTTAGGCATCTTGAAGTTCCTGTGGGATAAATAGATAGAAATTTGAAAGAGGCAACAAACCAGGTATTGTCACATGGAGAGTCTTGGTTATAATTTATATCAAGCTTTCCTTTTTTATTGTATTGTGGCTTAATCCAAATCATTAGCAATTTTTTCATAGCATTTTTATAAAACCCTAATACGAATATATGACATGAATGACAGAAACATGATGAATGCTTTGGTTTAAATCATTTAGTTACCCAGTAATGTTTATTGAGTCCCTACTATGTTTCAGATACTGTGCTGAGTAAATAGTGTACATCGGTAAGAAAACAGACATAGTTCCTACCCTTATCAAGCTTATAGGCTATAGTGGTGAGGAAATACATTAATCAAATAACCACACAGATAATCACATATGTTTTTAGCCCAAGCAAAAAATACCTCATGAATTATATTTATAGACATAGAGTTGAGGGTAACCAATTGAACCACCCTGGAAGATGGTAGCATTTATATTAATTCACAGTTTTTTAGTACATTGGTGATTTGGATTTTCATAAGCTGATTCATGATATTCCTTTTTGTTTTTTGTTTTTTTTTATCCTCACCTGAGGACATTTTTGCACTTTATCTTGAGATATAGAGTGGGAGGGAGGGAAGGAGGAAGAGAGAGAGAGAAACATTGATGTGAGAAAGACACATTGAGTGGTCGCCACCCACATGACCCCAACCAACCGGGGCCCAGGGACAAATTGCAACCGAGGTACGTGCCCTTAGTGGGAACTGAACCCGGGACTCTCTGGTCTGCGGGCTGACGTTCTAACCACTGAGCAAAACTGACCAGGGCACATCAGGCCATTTTTAACAAATATACTGACAATTAAAATTAGGTGTGTGTGGTAAGAAGGGTGAGGCCACATCCATCTTGAAAATATCAGTTCTTAGTCATTTCCTTCCCTCTATGGCTTTCTGAAAAGTTGCATATAAACTGAAATTAGAATGTTGAATCACTTAAAATATCTAGATGTGGTATTTAGAGGGGTTTTTTTGGTTTAACAAAAAAAATTACCAAAAAAGAAAATGCATCCATAATGTGAATTATTAAAAGATAGGGTTTTAATTTTAATATCTATTAGTATGTTTCTTCATAAAGTTGAATTTTCCTTTTCTGTTGTGCTTATTGTGTTCTCTGTGCACAAAATTGAACTGTAAGACTGAAGAAATCTAGCCTCTTAAAAAGTACATGCTTAGAAATACTACTTATAAACAATTATATACAATTTAGTTCTTTTTGTTTGTAGTAGGTGTGTTCAAGGATTGTGGAGTCCCTTATTACCATAGTCTTGCACCAGTTGTTCCAGTGTGACTTCGTATGTGTCATATCTTGGTGCAGGTGCAGCTCATCAAGACTGGTCAGCTGGACTGGGACTGGGAATGGGGAAGATAGTTTAGACTGGGAATGGTAATCCAAGGGTTGAAAAACTCAGAGCTGGCAGGGGTCACAACAGAGGCCAAAATGTTACTTGTAGTCAAGGAAAAGCCAAAAAGCCAGGACCAAAGCCAGGGACAATAGCAGTTAGCTTCAAGTCTGCAGACCAGAGTCATTTGATGATGGGGAGAAAATTAAGAGTTAGGATAACTTACAAATGTTGACATTTGCAAAGCCATTTATGTTATCTTATATACAAGTATATCATCACGCTCTAAAGTGCTGCTATTATCTCCTATAGTCAAAGATATGAAGAGACTTGGCTCTAGTCACCACAATAAATAGCAGAGACTCCAATCTTTTAATTTTTTTAAAATATGTTTTTATTGATTTTTTTAGATAGAAGAAGGGAGAGAGAGAGAGAGAGAGAGAGAGAGAGAGAAAAAAAACAGCAATGTGAGAGAGATACATTAATTGGCTGCCTCCTACACACCCCCTACAGGGTATCGAGCCCACACTGGGCATGTGCCCTGACCAGGAATCGAACTGGGACCCCTGTCCATGGGTTGACGCTCAATCCACTGAGTCACACTGGCCGGGCACAGTCTTTTAATTTTTCAGGTTGAAAATCCTATATTCTTAGATAAAAGTGTTTATTAAATTGTATTCCATTGATTCCTAGGATTCCGCCAAGGTACCCTAGGTAAGAGGTGGGGTGGGGTGGGGATGGGGATGCTCATCCCTTTAGGTGACATTCCATGCCAGCTCCATTCCACCAGAGTAGCTCAGTCTTAAATATTGTGATTATAAATAAGATTCCTTTGAACAATAGTTGTGTTGCTTAGAAAACTCAATGAATTAATAAGCTATGTTACCTTTTTAGACCAAGTAGTTTATGAAAGTGACACTGGAGACTAGAAATTCCCAAAGTGATTGCAAGGAGAAACTGTCCTCTGGTGTTTTAAAACAACTTTCTAGCTTAGGTAGCAGCAGAATCTGACCTTCCCCCAATCTTACAGTACAAACTATCTGAAGTAGCCCACAGGAGTTCCAGTTGAAGAACAGACAGAGGAGGTATGATTAGACTTTAGAGTTTATTTTTCTGTCAGTGATAGAATCTGTTTTTACAGGAGCAGTTTATAGATGGATTTGTGTTCTTTGAAATTCTTAAATTCTAGACATTATTGGAATTATAAAACCTTTATTGCAGATGAAAAACCTTTATAAAACCATTTATTAGAAATGCCTGATTTTGATGGCTTTCTTGAAATGTTATTTCAATGTACTGTTCTTCAAAGTGATGTAAATGGACAAAATCCAAATCGTTTAACTTATTAATCTTCTTGCTATCCAGCAACCAAGCATAGTGTGGTGGAAATTACTGGCTTAAAGGGAGACCAGAATTCTTTTTTTTTTTAATCTTGACCCGAGGATATTTTTCCATTGATTTTTAGATAGAGTGAAAGGGAGGGAGACAGAGAGACAGAGACAGACAGGGACACATCGATTGGTTGCCTCCTACACGACCCTGACCGGGGGCTGAGGATCAAACCTGCAACCTAGGTACGTGCCCTTGACCAGGAATCGAACCTGCCAACCCTTCAGTCCTCTAGCCGACTCTGTAACCACTGAGCCAAACTGGCCAGGGCGGGAGACCATAATTCTCATTCCAACATTGTAGGTAATTATGTGACTGTAGGTAGTCAAGCTTAGGCCGATAAAATGGAAGAGTTGGTCTTAGATAAATTCTAAGATTCCTTTTGGAAAAGTTTTGCTTACCTCTGCTAATCCATTTCTTTTTTTTTAATTAAATTTTATTTATTTGAATTTTATAGCTTCATTGAGGTACGATTGACATAAAATTATAAATCCAATTCATTTCTTAAAGTAAACATTGGAATACTGTTCTATAGTCATATAATATTAGAACTGCAATAATAATAGCTAATATTTATTTAAAGAGCCTTTATATGTTTGTATTATGTTGTATCAGAGACACTTGCAATTCCCATCTAATTCTTACAGTGGTCTTAGTACTTTACACGTAAAGAAACTGAGGCTCATAGAGGTTAAATAACTTGGTCTAGGTCTGAAAGCTAACAAGTGGCAGAGCAAAGGTCAGTTTTTTTTTAGTGCGATCCATGAAACTTTTTTGCATTGAAAGCTTGCCTAGTAGGTACTAATATAAAACCTTGAAGTGGTGACTGTCTAACCCAGAGATGAAATGGCCACATTTATGATCATTTATAACTAAAATTGTAACTTTTATGTGCACTATAAAGCCTGATTAACAAAGTTATTTTTCTAGTGCATAAAATAGGACTTTAATATATATGTTGTATATAAAATACTATATGAGTTTCAGCTACAAACTGAAAAATTTTGTATATGTACAAAGCTCATTTAAAAGGAAATACTCATTTTTTGCCCTGGCTGGTTTGGCTCAGCGGTTAGAGCGTCGGCCCGCAGACCAGAGAGTCCCGGGTTTGGTTCCCACTAAGGGCATGTACCTTGGTTGTAGTTTGTCCCTGGCCCTGGTTGGGGTTGTGTGGGTGGCAACCACTTGATGTGTCTCTCTCACATTGATGTTTCTTTCTCTCTATCTCTTCCCCCCTCTCTCCCTCCCGCTCTATCTGAAGATAAATGCAAAAAAGGTGAGGATAATAAAATAAATAAAAGGAAATACTCATTTTTTAAAAATACTTTTTCTTTATTGATTTTAGAAAGAGAGGAAGGGAGAGGGAGAGAGAGATAGAAACATCAATGAAAGAGAACATTGACTGGCCACCTCCTGCATGCCCCTCTCAGGGGATTGGGCCACAACCTGGCTATGTGCCCTGACTGGGAATCGAACTGGTGACCTCTTGGTGCATGGGTCGACGCTCAACCACTAAGCCACACCAGCCGGGCAGGAAATACTCATTTTTTAAAAAATAATTGTTTATAAAGCAAAATATTGCCTGTGTCAGTGTTGTAGTTATACAGGGATGAAAGAAAGCTTTCAAGTTGTACCAGAGAAATACAGTCAGTTGGGTATTTACCTTCCTCTGTGAAAGCTAGAACCAGGTGGGTGGGGGGAGGTGGAGGAGGGTATAGGGGGATAAATGGTGATGTATGGAGACTTGACAGGGAGTGGTGAACACACAATACAGTGTACAGATGATATGTTGTAGAATTGTGCACTTGAAACCTATAGAATTTTCTTAATCAATGTCACCTCACTGAAGTCAATAAAAAGGAAAGAAAACAATTGACAGTCTTTTCACTTGATGACTGCACATGTAACTGAAGTTTTCTGTATTCTGTATAATCTTTCCATATAATTAAGCTGAGGCTAGAGGCAGAGTCTGTTAATATTGGATGCCAGGGAGGAAGATTGGGGAAGGCTTTATTTATATCAACAACCTACTGGACAGGGTACAATTTAGATCAATGAACCTATAGGGAAAGGTTAAAAAAAAAATAGCAAGAGTGCCAGGCCGGTGTGGCTCAGTGGTTGAGCGTTGACCCATGTACCAAGAGGTGCATGTGCCTGGTCAGGGCACAGGCCCAGGTTGTGGGCTCGATCCTCAGTGGAGGGCATGCAGGAGGCGGCCAATTGACGTTCTCTGTCATCGATGTTTCTATCTCTCTCTCCCTCTCTCTTCTCTCTCTAAAAGTCAATAAAGAAAAAAGAGGAAAGGCAGTAAGATGGAAAAGCATGGAACTTACAGGAAACAGCTAGTTTCACTGTGATAATAGATATAGCTCTTTGAATGTAATATTAATGGTTATATAATAACTACCATTTATTAAGTTCCTGCAGTTCCAAGGTTCACCAGCTTCCTCATTTAAGCCTTATAACAACCCTATAAGTAAGGTAGGATCTAATCCAGATAAGTTAAATAGCTTAAACATGGTCACTCTGTTAAGTGGCAGAGAAGTAGCCATACTTAATATTATGATGTCTTTGCATGTAATATGCATGAAATAAATATTTGGATAAAGAAAATAGTTATGATAAGTATTCACATACTTATTATTTCCTAAATGGCAAGAGAGAAGTATGAAAATACTTAAAGTAACTATTAATGAATTTATATGGAAATTTATAGAACATGAAACTTTGAACTTCTGGCATTTTACTTGTGCCAGAGAATATACTCTTAATTATTTGATGAAGGATTTACTGGGTTTAAACTCTTTAATTATATATTTGTTCTGAATCTCAGAGAAAAGAAATATTTAAAGTCTTGAACTGTCTTTGACCGGAAACTCAGTAACTACTGTCAGAAAAGTTTATAAGGATAAGGATAATTTAAAGGGACATAATGGTATCTTTAGGAGACATTGTGTAAATATTTTTTTTCCTTGAATTAAATATTTCAGTATTTGAGCCTAATTCATATCTATCAGAAACTTCCTCCTAAAATTTCTCTTTGAAAAGGATATTTATACTTGGGCCCTTATAAATTCTCATTGTGGGTGCTCTCTCAATTATTTTATTTTGAACCACAGAAGCCGTTAACTCAAGACAGCCTCAATTGATACTAGCCCAGGATGATTATGGAGGTTATTTCATAGAATTTTTTTTAAAGCTTAACACAAATTTAGCAGTTATTCCTGGAGGCAAAAATCTCACAGTTGCAAATGTTGGTTGTCATTGTAAACAAGTACTTTAATTGTAGAGATCATCAGTGATCCTACAGGATGAATGGAAATAGCATTTTCTAATGTAATGTAAGTAGTTGTGATTTGACGTTATATTTCCCATGAAAATTTCATACATGGATTCAAAGTGTTATGTCTCAGTCATTTTATTCAGTGGAGATGTTCTCTGGAAAACATATTAGGTGTCTCAAATAGTTCTAGCCACAGTGAAATTATTAGGTCAAAGATGCAATCTTACTCATACTTCATCGAGGTGTCTTCTCAAATATCTCATCAGAGAGGTTTTCCCTGAGCGTCCTGTCTAAAGTTGCATCTTCCATCACTCTAGGAACTTTGTTTATTCTCAATACCCTATCACCTGACACATGATAGATACTCAGTGAATATCTGTTCAAAGAATTTATGAATAGTATGAGTAAAATTATTTTATAAATGTGAATAGAAAAACAATATGGCAATATGTCTAAATTACTATATTTTACTTACATACCTAGTATATGTAAGTATTAATAAATGACTGTGATAAGTTGATATTTGGCTATTTAATTTATATCCCTAAAAGCTATGTATTCTGTTTGGAAGGAAAGGTGGCCTCATTTTGGCTCACCCAATTTTCATATCCAAATATGTATTCAAAAGCCTAAAAAGGAATTTTACAAAAGTTTATTGCAAAAATAAACTTTTCAAGTAAATAATAAATTAATGTTAAGGTTGCTGTCTATGTGGAAAGAAAAACTAAGTTTGCAAATAAGAGTCTCTAGTGGCCAGTTCTAATGTAAATAATGGTATACTGAGGCCACAAAACTCCATTGTGACCTACAGAATATTGCATATAATTTGTTAGCTTAATTAATTATATTGATTTATCTATTTGTGTATCAGGAATGAATATGTCTGGGTTTTATAGTCTTCGTGGAGAAATATTTCACATAACATTCCATTTTTTCAGAGAAGCTTGTGTTTACTGTATATCCTTCAAAGTAGGTCAGATATGCTAAAGTTAAAGCAGGTTAAAACAGAATCTCATACTACTACTATACACTAGCTCAGCCTACCTCTCCCCAAGCCCACCCCTCCCCCACCCCCCAGCCAAAAAAGAAGAAACATGCCCTGGCCAGTTTGGCTAAGCGGTTAGCGCATTGGCCCTCAGACCAATGAGTTGCGGGTTCAATTCTGGTCAAGGGCACGTACCTCGGTTGTGATTCATCCCCAGCCCTGGTTGGGGTTGTGCAGGAGGCAGCCACTCAGTGTGTCCCTTTCACGTCAATGTTTCTCTCTCTCTCTCTCTCTCTCTCTCTCTCTCTCTCTCTTCCTCCCTCCCTCTCTTCCTCCCTCTCTCTCCCTCTTTCCCTCCTACCCTCCCTCCCTCCTACTCTATCTGAACAAAAATGGAAAAAAGACCTCGAGTGAGGATAAAAAAAAAAAAAGAAGAAGAAACAAAAGGAAAATATAAACCTAGAAAAGGTTTTTAAAAAAAATAATTCTTTTCTGCATTTCTTAAAATTTAGGAACAAGTTCCAGTTCCAGTCTATCATCCAACACCTAGCCAGACTCGCCTAGCAACTCAGCTGACTGAAGAGGAACAAATTAGAATAGCTCAAAGAATAGGCCTTATACAACATCTGCCTAAAGGAGTTTATGACCCTGGAAGAGATGGATCAGAAAAAAAGATCCGGGAGTAAGTTTCAATAAATTTATACATGTTTTAAAGATCTATTTCAAGATAATTTTCTTTTGAAAAATATTCTCCTGTATTATGGAAGTTAGATAATATAAACAATTAATGCAAGAGAGTGTTCAGATGTGGCAATTTAAGAAGAATTTTCATGTAAAAATAGCTTTTAAATGATGGTATGAATTCTGACCATTTTATACGTTGCTTGTGTCTATTTGGATGAAAGTTGATGTCAGTTAAAAAACGATTCATCTATGTGAGTATGAACTAGTACCAACATTGCCTTGTCAGCTGGGAAAGCAATTTGGCAATGTGTCAAGGACCTTCAGATTTATACTCTTTGGGACAGTTAATTGTAGAGATCTATCCCAAAATGTTACATCACTCAGACTCCTATAGCTTTATGCATAAAGATATTCACTGTAGTTTTATTTAGTGAAAAACAATAGTAGAGGTATACTTAAGTAAATTGTGGATTAGAAATACTTTGGTAGGTTATGTAGCCATGATCTGCTGGCTTATTCTTAGAATTTTTGATATATGTAAATGAAAGCTATCAGACTGAAAAGAAAAGAAAATTATTTACCAAGGGTTTTCAGTGATATGAGGAAAGTTTTATATCTGTTCTTAACTTGTGGAATAATTGTGTTAAGCCTGGTGAGTTGAATATAAAATTTTACTTCTGGGGAGTTTTTGTCCTCAGAGTTATTGTCTGAGTGTTTCAATTGAAGACAGCTATATTTCTTTTAGGTTGAAAGTGGTCTTGCTAATACAGGCATAATCTAATGTACTGTGTTGATGTTTGACTGTTTGAGCCATAGCACCATTTAGTGCTAGCACTTAAGATCATAACCTATCTAGAACACTGACTTTTTTTGTTGTTGTTAACCCTCACCCAAGGATTTTTTCCATTGATTTTTATTTTTTATTATTTTTTTCTCTTAATTGATTTTAGAGAGAGAGGAAGGGAGAGGGAGAGAAAATAGAAACATTGATTGGCCACCTCCTGCATGCCCCCCACTGGGGATTTGGCCCACAACCTGAGTATGTGCCCTGACTGGGAATTGAACTGGCAACCTCTTGGTGCATGGGTTGACCCTCAACCACTGAGCCACACTGGTTGGGCTCTCCACTGATTTTTTAGAGAGAGTGGAAGGGAGGGAAGGAGAGAGAGAGAGAGAGAGAGAGAGAGAAACATCAGTATGAGAAGACACATCGATTGTTTGCCTGCCTCCCACACAACCCCAACTGGGGCCAGGGATCGAACCTACAACTCAGGTATGTGCCCTTGACCAGCAGTTGAACCCTGGACCCTTTGGTGAGCAGGCAGATGCTCTAACCACTGAGCTACACTGGCCAGGGCTAAAACACTGACTTTTGAAACACTGCAGAATTGAATTGCTTCTTGAACCTACAGAAAAGTGCGGGGAACTTGAAATGGGTTGATGAAGAGAATTCCAGCCTACAAGAGCCCAGTAAATAGGCTGAAATTAGTGGTTCTGTTTATATATATATATATATTTATATATATATATATATATAAATAGTTATTAAAATGAAAACTGTCTTACTCCTGGACTTAAACTAAAAACTCAGTTCGCGTAAACAAAGTTTATCTAGCTGGTGGTTTCCTACCTAAAGCATCACATTCTTCCAGTGTCTTCTACATGTAGCTGTTTTACAAGCACAGTTCTAGCAATGGACTTGATCCTTGTGTGGTCCATTTCTCTTTGTTCTGTTGATTGCTCTCAAACTCTGCATATTTCCAGGGGATTGAAATAATAGATTGTAGATGGTTTAACGCTTATAGGAAAAAATTTCAATTTGCTTTGGTGGTAGGATGACTGGCAAGCCATTTTTATCTGTTCAGATTAACACTGTCTTTGTAATGGGATTTTAAAGAGTATTCTAGATAGATCGCTTCTCTAAAATTGCTTTCTGATTTCTCTCTCTCACTTCCAACAGGTGTGTGATCTGTATGATGGACTTTGTTTATGGGGACCCAATTCGATTTCTGCCGTGCATGCACATCTATCACCTGGACTGTATAGATGACTGGTTGATGAGATCCTTCACATGCCCCTCCTGCATGGAGCCAGTTGATGCAGCACTGCTTTCGTCCTATGAGACTAATTGAGCCAGGGTCTCTCATCTGACTTCAAGTGAACCATCATTTTTGGTGGTTTTGATCTTTTGTCACTGAGCCCAAAGAGCCAGGGATTAGGAATTAAGATCATGCACAAAAGTTTCCTAAAAATTCCTGAATGGCTGCAGATGTTGAGGGAAAGTACGTCATATTTTAGAAACGTTAGGGGGAAAAGTAGGATGGTATTTTTATGTAAAGCCTTGACCCAGTGTTTAAAAAAATGTAATTGTATTTAGGTCTTGTTATTGCTCCACTACATAGGTAATTGTGTAAAGTGTTACAGCAGCTGTATATGTTTAAATTGTGTGTGAAGATTAGGAAAAAGATAGTGGTTGTTTTTCCTAAATGAAATAACTTCTTTTCCCCACCCAAATTCTTTTCTGAAGTTGCTGGCATTTGGGTCAAGGTTTTATTAAAAGCTACATTTTATAACACTGGCACAAAAAAAATAAGTAGTTTTAAGCTTGTTTGCACAGTTCTTTTTTTCCATTGGAAATGGAATTCATTGCCTTAGGTCTTTTTAAATAGTGTATTATTATCGTTGGGGCTGGCTCTATGCTTGAAAACCAGTTTATTTATAACCTGTTATAAGTGCTATATCTGTTTGCAGTTAGGAAATGCAGAATTCAAAGTGATCTCCTAGCTTGTAAGCAAACTGAGATGCACTATCCCTTTCTATTAAAAAAAATTAGTTTAATGTGTCAAGAAACCAACTCTAGTAAAGTGGGGTTTAATATTACCCTTTCTTATGTGTTTTATCTAATTATTTTGGTTAATATGGTGATAATTAAAAGTCGAGGTAAATTTTAAATATTAAGATTTCTGATTTATTGAGCTTGAATTATGCCACAATGCTTATGTAAAAATGACAGTGGCACCATGGTGAAACTGAGAAAAGTTTCTCAGTTTTAACAATTTTGATTTATTCTTTCTCGTGACCTCCTTCCCTGTTGTCTTGAACCATAGCAAAAGGATACTGCATCTCTTATTATTGTAGTGCTGAGGTTATTGAAGTTATACGAAACATATCTCAGTCTCTGTTTCTTGGAAAGTCCTGCTAGCTGACTGATAAGTTAGTAAGCAAGGAGAATTAAGATATATGTATTTCATGTTTTGCACACAAATGCAGAATTTGTATAACCACATGACTTCATAGTTGTGATCTCAAAAAAGAAGGAATTTCTCCTTTATTTTTTTCTTGCAGTTAATGTAAGAACACTGAATCTCTAAGCTTCTAAAGTGGTAGAGGTAGAGATGGTCTAGTAAAGATGTAGTTGTAATGTTTTATCCACTTAGCATGTGTTTATTTTTCCTTATGTACTCAAAGGTGATTTATTTGTTCAGCTCAGTGATATTACAAGGTAAAAAAAAATCATTCATTAGCAAAAGGAGAAGCAATTTCAACCTAACAAATCAGAAATGTTTCTTATTATTTTATATTGAGTTGAATATTTGACTCTAACACTTTTCTACATACAAAACACAAATATCTTGAAGGTTCTTCATAACTGCATTATAGAGGAATTTAGTATGTCATAAGTACTTCTTAAAGATTTGACATTTGACTGTAGTATCCATATGTTGGTTAATTTTATTATGAGCCCCATGATGGAAAGACTTAAAGATGAATTTGAGAAAAAAATGAAAGGAATTCGATTGTCAGGTTTTGTTAAATTGTTACATGTATCTTGCTTAATTTTTGTTCATTAATTTATATCCATCCAATTACATAAAGCAAATTTGGAGGAAACACCTGAAGTTGTGCAATATTTTTAGTGATATTACTGTTTTTATCCTTGTGTTTTCTACTTAAACATGATGTCTGTGTTATCAAGTATTATAGACAGACTTTCTTTTTTTCTAGATCGTTAAATTTGGTAAATGAACTTTTTAAAAAATCATTTGCTATGTTGCTGTTAGTCTTTCTTTATACAAGGCTTCTTTCACAGAAGTTGGGTAGTAATATTGAAGGAACCAGTATTGAGCTGAATGTGTTTTTTTTTTTTTAGGTATTTTGTATTCTTTGATTTTGATCTTCACATACCATGTTAAAAACCATCAATTTTGGCTTTTACTAAGTTAAATAAAGTTATAATACAGTTGTAAAGGGTTAAAGTTAGAGTTGATTACATGACAATATTCCCCAAGTTATCTGTTCTTTTCTTTAAAATAGATATGTATAGATTTAAGTAATTACTTTTAAATCTCTATGTATATATACTTTTGGGAAAGTATTTTTATGGATTAGCATTTAATACATTTAATCATAAATTTAGAAGCTTGACAGCTTCAAATTTTCTAAAGCCAAATAATAGACTCAACATACTTAGATTTGAGCAAGATGTGTTCATGCTTGGCTATGGGATTTAAACTGAAAAGCCCGATGAGGAAAAAATAAAAAAGTCTTATTCTTTTAAATGTAAACCCAAAAAATTGAAATACTTTCAGATACTTTTAGTTTGGTTCACACAAACCTTTTCAATTCTATGAGTGTTCTTTATAGACAATCTCTTAAACCAGGTATTATAACTCTCTCCCTACTATCAGTATACCGTGCGATATTAAAACAGTATGATTTTACAGAATATAGTGAACATTAAAGTAACAAATTCTCTATGTACAAAGCTCCTTCGTAAGGAAGCATGCATTTTAAAAGAGGAATAACAATAAAATAGTCCAAAGTAGAGCTACCTATGGTCCTGAGACTGAAAATGGGAGACAGAAAATGAAGGTGAGTTTCTTTGGCATAATTCAGAAATGTGTGCAGTTTAGTGGCTACCTCTGCTTACAAGGCATTACATAGTCAGTTTCTGAGTCAGCTGACTCAGTTGTGTGTAAATGCATCATAGCTGACATAATAACCTCAACTGATTTTTTAAGCCTTTAATTTTGAAATTAGTGGACATGGGAAACATTGGATTTTTGGTTAGTAGCTCCTGTTGTAATATTAAATTTACTCGCCTGAATTTAAAGATCATCTACTCTTTTATTGGGCAGGGAGAAAGCCAGAAAAGATAGTTTGTTTTAGCCCTCCTCTTATATTAATACCCTCTCTAAATAGCCCCCTGCTCCAGTCATACACTCAACTAGACTTCCCTAAGACAAACCTGGTTCAAGATGTTCCATCGTGGGACGCATGGGCATGAGAGCCAGTCTTCTACTGACTGCATTATATTAATCCTTTGTGGACTTAGCTGAATTCCTTCTTATTTTTTCCTGCTTGGTCCCGGTTTCTAAGAATTTTGCCATTGACTTCGTGCCCCTGTTTTCACAAAGGTTATTTGATGCTCCTGCTCCCTTTGAAAATGAATTGGTATTACAGGCTAGCCTGCCTGTTAAAAGTTTGAATCCACCGATTTATCTCTTTAAAAACATTTTTTCCTTAGAAAGATATACTCAAAACCTGGGTGCTTAATAAGTGCTTGTTAAATATAGTATAGAGTAAAAATTTCCAACTACAAAATTACATCATTGCATTGAATATAATTAAAGATTGACCCACACTGTTAGGTGAGATTTTTCTGAGAGCTATGAAAAATAGTTTCTGGAAGAATTTTTTCTCAGTTCTGTATACATCAGAATATGTATTTGCCTATGCTCAGGTAGTGATTTAATGTTCACAATTCAGATTTCGACAGGGCTTTAGTTTGTGATGATTTAAGTGAAACAAGGGTTTAATGGAGTAACTGTAAATGTTCAGTTGTATTGCATTATATAAACATCTTAAAATAGTGCTTTTCCTAAGTGGTTTAAAAAATACAGTAAGTTAATTTTATGTATTTAGGGAAAACTCACTGTACCATTTGTTAGCTGTGCACATACAGTATTTTTAGCTGAAGAAAAATAACCTCCATCTACTTTTTTAAGCTCCTAGGAGTTACATTACAACACATTAAGGTTTGTATTAAAATAACATATAGAAGTTAGTAAATGGATGAGGCACATATATTTGGGGAATATTAATTTAAATATACTTTGTAATTCCTTTTATGAGAGCCTCTGACTAAAAGCATCCCACAAAAAAAAATTGATTAGCCCACTTAATTCTAACCAGTCCTTTTTAAAATCATAGACAAGGGATAGGTTAAAAAATAACAATAGTGCTGGGCGCTCAGAGTTTCATTATTCAGGTAAGTGTATCCAGACTTTGCTTTTCCATTTGTCCTTTGGCTATTTCCTTGTTCTTTAGCATGGAAATAGAAAATCCCAGATGAATCCCTTTACAACCCATTAACTGATTCATAAAATTTTTGTGAGAGGCATTAGTGAAATTTTATAAAAGGGGTTTGGATTTATCTGCACATTTTAATTGTCCACATTGTTCTTGTTTGCTTTATTACCTTGAGCAGTAGGCATTAGCTCAGAACAACAACTGGAACCATCTAACTACTGTTACTGATAGACTAAAACCATTTACCATTTCATAAAGTTTTTAAGGAAACTTTAGGAGCAATACTAACTTTCTTTTACATCTTTGTTTCTTGAGAAAAGTTGCTGTCTACTGGAAGATTTAGTCATCTTTGGATGCTTTCCACAGAAAGTTTGTTTTTCTCTGCATATGAATGAAGAACGAAGCAGCATTATTAATAAGGTACACATTTTAGGCATCTAAGACTGATTGTGTTCAAAGGAGCAGCAGCACCGGTTTGCTTTGAACTCCTTCTATAACATATAGACTCCAGATTTCTTGGCACTGAAAAAAAGAACTTGAAATAGGTAACTGAGGATTTGCCTCAAGAGTCTGGTTATAGTGGTGAACTGAATGCTTGCAAAAAGATTTGGTTGGCTTTGCAAAAGTGATGAGCCCAGCTTTTCTCTGGGGTTCACATAGTAGTTAATTTAGTTATTTGGGATCCAAAGGCATTGTGTGAATTGGGAAGCCTGGACTATGCTATCAGAAAGGCACTGAGATTGGCTTCTTGCACTCTACAATAGGCTACATTCTGCCAGTTCCAGAATCAGAA
Organism: Tadarida brasiliensis; assembly: GCA_030848825.1. Taxonomy (NCBI): domain Eukaryota; kingdom Metazoa; phylum Chordata; class Mammalia; order Chiroptera; family Molossidae; genus Tadarida; species Tadarida brasiliensis. The sequence continues at coordinate 38,070,733 of CM061264.1, forward strand.
CCAATCCTTGAGCTTTGGCACTGCAGAATCATGATCTTCTGTCTATAAAGGTAGCTGAATTTAGCAGATAGATTATAAATTAGAAACTACAATTTTAGGATGTGGAGTATGTGGGGAAGGAAAATTGTTTTTCACAAACCATTTATCTTCATGGTCCTCGCAAGTACTGTTCTCAGGATTATTTATTTATTAAACTTTGAGTTAATGGCTTTGAAGATAAATCTTTTTTCCCCCCCTCACCCAAAGATAATTTTCCCATTGATTTATAGATAGAATGGGAGGGAGAAAGAGAGAGACATCGATGTGAGACACTCATCGATTGGTTGCCTCCTGAAAAAAAAGGACATATAGTAGATACATGTTGTTTTTGTCTGGTCAGTACCCCATCTTTTTTGTAGTAATAATCTCCAAGTGGCATGTGACACAGCTGGACCAATTGTAGTACCTCACTCCCTTTCTAAGGCAGTATGGTTCTCAGATCCACCTGGAGAGCTTTTTAAAATTTAGATTGCCTAGCCTTACCCCTACAGTCTGGGTGGAGTCTAATAATTTGCATTTCTAACAAATTCCCTATTGATCTAATGCTGATCTGGGGAAACAGTTGGTCTAAGGGATGGACATTTGAACCAGGCTAGATTAATCAGAGTTCTTATCTGGGATTTTTCATACTGGAGGCAGGAAAAGAATCCCATTTCTTCTGGTCACAAAGCTGTAAGGATGTGAGGTCTGAACTGCCATGTACCCCTGCCATGCAGAGAAGCCAGTTCAAGAGAAATCTAACCATGAGCAAAGCCAAGAGATGGAGAAGCACTAGAGCCCTTGATTCAGTCATCCCCTAGGCCAAACCTATACTACCTGCACACAGTATATGTGGCCCAATAAATTTACCACCTTTGTATAGTAGGGGTTATGCTAGGCTATTTTCTGTTTTGTTAATCTTCATCCAAGGATATATTTTTTCCATTGATTTTTGTGTTTTTTTTTTATCCTCACCCGAGGACATTTTTTCACCTTTTTCAGACAGAGTGGGTGGGAGAGAGGAACAGAGAGAGAGAGAAACATCGACACGAAAGGGACACATCGAGTGGTTGCCTCTCACACGACCCCAACCAGGGCCGGGGACGAATTGCAACCGAGGTACGTGCCCTTGACCAGCGCGACTCATTGGTCTGCGGGCCAACGCTCTAACCGCTTAGCCAGACCTGCCAGGGCTGATTTTTTTTTTTTTAGATAAGAGTGGATAGGAGAGAGAGAGTGAGAAACATCAATGTGAGAGAGACACATTGATTGGTTGCCTCCCGCATGACCCGACCAGGGCCTGGGATCAAACCTGCAACCCAGGTACATGCCCTTGACCAGGAATCAAACCCAATACCCTTCGGTCCATGGGCTGATGCTCTAACCACTGAGCAAAACCAGCCAGGACATGCTAGGCTGTTTTCATTACTTTTATTCTCAGCAATCCTGGGAAGGTGTTGGCATTAGCTCCATTTTATGGTAGTGTAAACTGATTTTCAAAGCAGTGAAACAATTCCAACTAAATTTGAATCCAGTCTGTGCTTTTTTCTACTACCCCATGTAATTAATAGAACTTAAAGTTAGTATTTTTAGTAGACCAGGTTTTTCTCTTACTGTGAATTTGTTCACAACCTCTTTGCATAGATAGTTATCTGAAAGCTGTAGTCCAGGGGTGACAAGATTTCTGGCCCTTGGACCTCTTTGACCCACATATGTGATGTGTTGCCATACTTAAAATTGAGTGCCTTTAGCATGTGCACCCCAGTTTTCAAATGTTCCTACCTCTTATTATTTTATACCAAACCTATTCTAGCATATGGTTTGCTACCCCTCAAGCCTCAGTCCAGGCCTGAGCCTCTGCATCTGTTCGGGCCTCACTTCTTATCTCTGGAGTAGCTGACCAGACTCTATCTATCCATCTGGGGATTAGATCATGCCTTTTCCTCCAATATCACTTGATTTTATGAGCAAATACTGTTGCTTAAGGGTTGCCTTTTTTTCTTTTTTTTAATTTAGTTTTTTAATCTTCACCTGAGGATACTTTATCTCAAATATCTTCAGATGGGGGGGGGGAGTGGGAGAGTGGGAGAGAAACATCGATGTGAGAGGGACACATCGATTGGTGCCTCCCGCATGACCCCGACCAGGGCTGAGGACGAACCGCAACCGAGGTACATGCCCTTGGCCGGAATCGAACCCGTGACTCTGGTCTGCAAGCCGACGCTCTAGCCACTGAGCCAGACTGGCCAGGGCTGCCTTTTTTTTTTCTTTTGGCTTTGTCCATGTTAGACTCTATCCCTACCTTATGAAGCCAGGTGGCCTGCGGAAACTGCCACACAGACATACACTCTATGTATTCCAAGCCAAGGATTTCTAGTATTTGAGTTTTTATCCAGTACCTTAACAGTGGCTCAGGTCACTATAATTCAGATCCAACTTTAAGCTGATCATCTTAAGCTCAACCAGCAGTTTAGCAAAGACTGGACTTTAGAGTTCAACTGCCTGGCTTCAAATCTTTATGCTGCATAGTAACTGTGTGATCTTAGGCAAGTTATTCAAGCTGTTTCAGTTTTCTCTTTAAAATGGCAATAATAGTCCCTACTCCATAGTGTGGTTATGAGGATTACAACCATGTAAAAAGAGCTTAGACTAGCAACTAGTAAATAATGAGCACTTGATATTAGCTATTTTTCTTCCACCCAGAGCATATAGTGTCTAGTGTTCAGAAGTGTTTGTTAATGATGTGAAGAAAAACAAGACAACCCAGTCCAGTCGTTTGTGAGGTGTTAGCTGTGATGTGTCTGATTAAACTTGAATGTCAACTTTAAGAAGTCCATAGTGACCTTCAGTAATTGTATGTCTTCCCAAAGGAAAGACTCTATTACATTTTGTCACTTGACAGTTGACTTTATAGAGTGGAGGCAATTCATAGATTGCTAATTTAGAAATGAATTTTTTGAGCCCCCAAATGAGGCTCCTTGTTTGTGGACTCACCTAGTAATGAACTTTGCACCAAATTTCCCAGGAGTTGTGCTAACCCAAGCAGAAAGGCACTTGCCAACGTTGGAAAGCTGCACCTGGGGACAGGGGTAAGAAGTTCCCCTTTGCTACATGGTTTTCAGAATCCAGGCACCTCTCATTTATTACTGAATTAGTGTGATGGTGCAAAGGACAGAAGGAAAGAGTTGTTGAAAAGGCACACTCTGTTAGGCTTTAATTTTGAGGCAAACAAGGAGTTGTTCATTCCCCATCATTTTAGAAGAAATAAACTTGGAAGTAATTAAAAAAAAAAATGTCGTTGGATTTTATTCCTTTGTTGAATGATTCTAGTACTCACAGGCTAGGGCTTTCTAAAAACCTCCTGGTGCTATTCTTCAGTTGCTGGGATCGCCCACCTGGACCTCAGCCAAGTATTGGGTTGGCATTGGCCCTTTAGGGTCCCGGCTTTGCTGTCAGGTTCTTGCTTTTTGCTGTGAATGATGACAGATGTCTTTGAAACACTCCCATTCTGACTTGAGAGATAAGGAATAGGGAATCCTGCCAACACATGGGAGAACTGATAGGGACCAGCACACTGCTGAAAGCCACCCAGCCAGCCCAAAGGCCTGTGACCAGTGAGAGGCAGAGGTAGACTTTCCGTTGTCAAGGGCCTGTTCAGGTCATGTAACACAGTTGCTACTTCCTAACAACGGAGTTTCTCTGTGGCACAGGATGTAGACTTGCCCCAAATGAGGATTATTTGTTCTCTGGGTATCCTGGGCTACTTTTAAGGTCCCTGATTGAAGAACCCTATTATTTCTGGTGAGTAGATTGGGCTCACAAGGCTTTGGCAAAAAGTAGGGAGTTATATATCTGTTGCCTCATTTTGTAGATGAAAACCCACCAATAGACTTGACCAGAGTTAGAACTGTTGACAGCAGGAAAGAGAGTAATGTAATCCAAATTACTAATTTTTAGAGGGTCTATGACTTTCCCAAGGTTACTCAAAAAATCAGTAAGTAGCAAAACAGGGACTTGAATTCAAGTCTCCTTATTCCTAAGCCAAAACTCTCCACTGGATCAGCTGCCTATCCAGGGCAGTTGTGCTGGAAAAGTCTGTAAGAGAAGTGACCAGAAATGGCTCAAAGAAGATGCAGTGAGAAGCCCGTAGCAGAAGTTTCACCTTCAGAGGCCTCTGCACACTGGATATGGTGTCAGATACCCAACATGTTCACCCTCCACCCTCCTTCACATACATGTTTTTCAGAGATTATCTTGCTACAGATGGGATAAAGGAGACAAAATCCACTGATTTCCCTTATCAGCCAGACTGCAGCCAGGGCAGCAGAGGTAAAGGTGACATAGGCTAATTAATGAAGCCCAGCAAGAATCAGCAACAAACACTGACAAGGAAACCATCTGGCATAAATTTTAAAATATAAGCAAAAGTACCTAAAATAAATGTTGAAATAAAAGTTTTTTTATAAACTATTTTGCAAATTATATTTGGTATCCTATGACCAGTGCTGCTTTTATACAGCAGTAGGTAGGGTTCTAGTATGTGGGGGAGCCACAAAAGGCTATCCTCTCAGCCTGCCCTGCCCAACAACCTAGAAGCAGACTGGTCTCCCAGCACCCAGGCTTTGGAGGAGATAGAGCTCGCAAAGGGCTACTCTAGTTCTAGTTCTAACAAAATGAGAACTCTAGTTCTAACAAAATGAGAACTTTTTTCGTAACATTTCGGCTCTGACAGTTCTAGGTGCAAAGGAGGACCTTGAATGAGGGTTTTCTGCTTTGCTTTCTTTCCCTAATGAGAATATGCCTTACCTAAAACCCATTACTTCATTCAGTATCGGTCATAGGAAGCTGATTGACTGTATATTAACAGATTAACCCACCCAGCCACTGGCAAGATGCTCAGAAATGTTTGCTAAATACAGCAGTGCTGGAAGATTGGAAAAGTTGTCTGTGGTCCTTCCCTTACAGAAACCGCATTCATGTATTTGGGGAGTCACATGTTCGCAGATGAATATTTTTACTGTGTCCATGGTTTTTCTAGGGAAATGGTTAACTTGAAGTATGCTGTCATGAGATTGTGAATGGTAAAACTTGGTGTTGGCCACTGAACTAGAGTTCTCATTTTAACAGCCCCAGAGGTTGCTAATGTAGGTGCTTTTAGGGGCCAGAAAGTATTTGAAGTAGCCTCTACTCAGCTCCAGCTGATTGTTGCCTTGCTGCCTTATGGTAATGAGGCCCAGTATTGCCAGATCTTTTTTTTTTTTAACATGAGGCCAGAAACCAAATTTTTTGTGAAATCTCCCCATTTTTAAATGTTAACTTTTCTAAAATGTTTAGAATATCATGTTGTCTAAATAAAACATAGCTGGGCCATATGGTTTCTAATCCAAACTTTCTGCCCTGCCTAAAAATTCAAGCAACACATATTTGTCTGAAATAGATGTTGCATGATCTCTTTTAAGTATATGTTTTACCTAAATATCTATTTTCTCTTAACTGAAAAATTTTAAAACATAAAATATGCCAAGAATTACCATTCTATTTCTAAGAAAAATGCTGTCAGTAAATAAGTGTACCTCAGAGTGAAGTACAGAAGATTTCATAAATTATTCCCAGTGGTTTCTGCCTGAGGAATCCCCCCCACCCCCAAATTTCTTGAAAGAGCCACACAGCTCCCCTTCTGTCATACCTGGGCATCCCCATTCCTTACTGGTGGAGATTGATTTTTTTTTTCCCCCTACAGATGGACTCAAATGAAAATTATCTGACTAAAAAGACATGTTTGATATTTTAAAAATTGGGACAGATACAAAAGGAGTTAAAATGAAGTGTAAGAGGTAAGATGATGGGTGTCTGTGTGCAGCCTCTGTGTGCAACCCCAGGAGCCTTGAAGCCTGAGGTGCAGACGGCCCTGAGGGTCCTTCCAGCCCCAGAAGCTGAGACTTTGCTGAAGTCTGAAAAGCAGTTTGGCCTTTGGCAGCATACAGATTTACCTCCAGATCAATATGAGTTAAAGCAAAGATTTACAGGTTGTTGGTTGGTGGTTTTTTGAAAAGCCAACTATGGTCCCATCATTGTATTTCTAAGTAAAATGTGAACTGTTCATACATTCTCTTAAACATCACAGTGAAAAACAAGTACCCGTATATGTGATAGGGCAGGCAGAGGGCTCCACCTGCTCTGTCCTTGGCAAAGGACCTTGGCCACACTGGTGAAAATGCCGGCTTGGCTTCTTCTGGATACTCATGTCGTGCCATCCCACTGGAGCACCGGTGGACCCCCAAGGCAGGGCAGGAGGTGGGGATCAGTTTTGAAATGTTTCCAGGAGCTCTATCCAGCTGTCTGTCTTCCTGCCTGGGAGTGCTGCACCAAACTACAAGGACACTGGTGAGACCGTAGATCTGTTGCCATTCTCTAGAGAAGACTTGGCTTGGAGTGTGGCTGCCTGGATTCGAAAATGTGTCCTTGACTCCATGGAGTAATTCTTGTAGTTTTGCCTGGAAGAGACCAGAGAATCAGATAGATGAGCTGCTCCAGGAATTGCTTTTTCTACATTCTAAGCTGTGGGAGCCCGCCAGCCAAGGACAAGTTGTAGAGGCCTAAATCCCTGTCTCTGTCTAAAGAAAGTTGGGCCTGCCCAATAGGGATTAGCAGAAAGGGTGTGTAGCCCCTCACCCACATATGCCCTCTGGAACCACTCTTGGTCCTGATGGTTTCCCAAGCTTGAGGTTTCAAGAGGTAGATCTGTGGGCTGGAAGGCAGGACACCGGGGTCTTCACACAGCCCAGTGGCTGACTTGTGTGTGACCCTGGACAACTCATTTCCTGCTTCTGGGATTTAAACTCCTCATTGGTGAGTTGAGGAGGAAGCCTTCCCACACTAGGTGAGAGCTGGGTTCCTAGGGACACGGGCCCGGCCTCTGGACTGCCATACTGTGCTTGCCAGAACCCTCCCTCACTGATGCCTGGGCTCTCTCCCCAGCCAGGGTGAAGTGCCTGAGCCTGTGGGGAGCAAAGAACTCATCAAGGCTAATCAAGCCTTACTTGGCAGTTTCCAAGAGTTTGACAGCCTCTTCATTTCTGCCTTGCTCCATAAACAGCAGGGCCAGCTCCAGCAGGGCATTTGGGATCAAGTAGTGGTCATACTTAATCTTCTTTTCACTGTGGGACAGAGGAGGACATGGCTTACAGGCTCTGCCCTTGAGATGTCCGTCAGGCTTCTCCTCCCAGGTCTTCCCCAAATGGGAGGATCCAACCCATGCCCTCAAGTGGGGTTTCCAGCTCTGAATTCCAATTTGGGAAGGTTCCTACTACCTAACCCAGAAAGGCTTAGGATCCACACTCCCTAACAACCTATGGCTCATGTCATATCCTTAGCCCACTCCCACCTCAGTCCCCCAACCCCCCTTTTCCAGGTTGGATGATTTATTATATTGGGAAGTGTTCTGTCTCCAATCTAGCCCCTCTAATCTACCCACCATGCTGCCCCAGAAGCATCTTTTTAGAACCCAGATCTGCCCTGCCTGGTATCCTTCCTGGCTCTTTTCTGTCTACAGGCTAAAGTTCAGTCTTGTAAGCAAAACAGCCAGGCCCTTCGCAGTCTAGCCCCCCCACCTCCCTATTTCATCTGCAACCCTTTCCCTCTATAATTTCACCCTGGCTGGGAAAGCCTAATCACTGTCCCTCCAACCTCAGGCATCTGTGTGTCCAAGTATTTGCACATGCTGCACCTACTCCACTTAAAACTCTTCCTCCATTGCTTTCTCTGACTGATAAACTTCACAGTTTAAACAGCATCTTTCAAACGCCTTTCCTGGTGTCTTGCATTAGGGTTAGGTCCCTCGTTAGGACACCTCCTGTCTTCTCTGCTTCCCTCTGCCATAGCCCTGATTGTACCAGATAGAGTTGCCTGTAGCTGTCTATCTGTAACATTTGTGATTCCCAAGGGCAAGGGCAGAGTTGATGAATTACAAACTGAGGGGCACCATTCACATGAAACTCAGTGTGGATGGGCTCCTGTGGTTGAGCAATCTGGTGGCCCTGGGGGGATGAAGTCTGAATGATCTGTGCCCAGCAAGAGCCCTGGCACAGAGTAGATACTAGTACACACAGAGTGCATAGGGGGAGGCTAGGGCCAGGAACTGGAGTGCACATGAAGGAGAAGAAGCCTTGAAAATTCTACCCAGGAGAACCGGGCCCAGCAGTAGGCCATCTGGATCGGGAGCAACTACAGAGGCACTCACTTGGCAGAGATGCTCCTGAAATTCTCCTCGGCCTCCTGGACACGGCCCAGGTATTTCAGACACAGGCCTTTCAGCAACTTCACCAAGCACTCATCATCCACTGAGTACTCATTCTCTGAGAACAGGGCAGTGAGAGAAGAAAACAGGCTTGTTCATTTCTGTAACACTCATGGTATCCCTACTCTGTGCTGGGCCCCGGGGACACAGAGGTGACTCACACATGGTCCCTGTCTTCAGGGAGCTCACATCTGGGAAGGAAAGACAGATACTGAGACATGACAATACAGTGAAATCAAGGCTGACTGAAGGAAGCCCAGGGGCTATGGGAGCCCATCGGAGGCTGTGACTCTACCTGGGGGACAAGGGACAGCTTGGAGGAGCAGCTGTTGAAGCTCACTCTAGAAAGGCAAAGGTCAGTTACCAGGGTAAAGAACTAAGGAAGCACATTTTTGGTAGAGGGAAACTTCAACAAAGTCCTGTGGTCTGACCCAGCCTGGTCGGTTCAAGGGCCTGGAGGAGTCACCTGGGCCCTTTTCCAGCATCTCTTCAGCCTTGGTGATAATCTCAAGGATCCCGTCTGTGAGTTCTGGCTGCTTCCCAATCACAGCGTAGCCATTCCAAATGTACATCATTTCCTGAGGGTAGGGGAGCAAGTCAGTCCTAGGTTTCCTCAATGGGGCCTCAGTTTCCCCATCTGTAAAATGGGCAGCTCAGATCAGAGGATTACTAAAGGCCCTTCTAAGCTCCTAAATATTGGGGAAATTTTTACTTCAGCACTTCAGGATTTCCAATAGAGTTTAAGACTGTGTCACCATTCCTGTTCTCCCAAGGTGCTGAGCTTGAGTTACCATCATGAAAACTATGAAATATATCCTGATTCCTTTTTCTGCCTTGACTGCTGGGAAGCTCAGAATACTAGTGTGTTCATTCATAGTAATTCTGTTAGCTTAGGTTAGCATTTTTTAAACTGTCAAACCAAGTAATAGATGTGGAAGTGATTTATACATAAAATTCTAGAAAGACATTCTTGTTATGGTTCTTGTTATTATGTTCTAGGGAGGGAATTTAAGTTTAGACCATTATTTCTGAAAATCATTATATGGTCCCAAGTTAGCAAATGTTCCATTTTTAAAAAGTTCTATGGCCAAATGAGTTAGGGAAAAACTGTATTCAAGCTTCTTGCAGACTTACCCTGCTGATTGGTATATAAAAGCTCTAAGAAGGTCTACATTATATAGACTTCGTTTAGAACAGTCTTACCCAATATATTTAACCACAGAAATCATTTTACACATAAATGATACTTTTCAGATTATAGTTTGGGAAATAATCCCCTAAATTTTGGGTATAGATGCTTTCCTGCCCTTCCTTACAACACCCCCCCCACCCCAACTTCATGATAATAGCTTTACTTTATAAAATATTTCTAAACAGAGATATTCAGGATACAAGTTCTAAGTAAAATCTATAAATATTAAACTTTTTGATTTATAAAGTGTCTAACATTTTATCAGCTGATTCTCATAACTGTTCTATGAAATGGGCAAGGTATATACTATCCCCATTTTACATTAAGGGAAGGAGGACTCTACCCAAGGTCACACATTAATGAATAGCAGATCCAGGACCAATAAAAGGTCTCTGAAGGTCTTTTCTACTTTTCTGGCTGCCTATTTGAATAGCAAGGACTCCTAACAAACTGGAACCTTCTCTGATGCCTGCTAAAATCATGCATGGAATTAGCATCATAACAGTGGTCCAGAATTGTGGGCTCAGGAACCAGACTATCTGGGTTCAAATTTTGACTCTTAACTAACTAGCTGTGCGACCTGGACAAATTATTTTATCTTTCTACTTATATCTTATCCATTTATAAGATATGTTTTTATTTGTATTACTTATATTAGGACTTAATATATCCCCATCTGTAAAATGGGAATACCACCAGCACCTACTCATAGGGTTATTGTGAGGATAAAATGAGGCCATGGGCAATGGGTGTAAGGAACCTTGAACAGAGCAAATGCCCAATAACAATGTCATCTATTATTGTTATTTCAGAGTTGACTATAACACAGTCAACAGAAAAGCTCGGTCCAGTGAAGGGAACAAGTGTAAACAACAATTACAATCATGTAACAAGACTGAAACAAACAGGGTAGGAACACAAACAGCTGAGTGATGCTTCTGCATGGGGACAGGGTGTGGGGCTGTCTAGGAGGGCTGCTCACTTGTCTCCCCACTCACAGCCCCACCCCCAGGAGACCAGCACATTCTCAGAGGCAAGGGCTGGCTCAGCCTCATCTGTCCCCCCAATCCCAGGTGAATTATAAAATCCTCTCTAGGCCCCTGAGGCACGAAAGTCTTTCTCTCTCATCCATTTCCTCTGGGTCCATGGTTGTATCCCTGTCTCTCAGCTAATCCCTACAATCCCAAACTGGAATGTAGGGCCAATCAAGACCCTCCTACCCACCAGAGCAGGAATTGGCAATGAGATAGGTTTAGGAGAGAGGTAGCGCCTGGACTTCCGGATGGCAAACTTCTCAGTGGGTAGAGATTTCCCAGCAATCTTGAGTTTCAGGCCTGGCACAGCTCTGCAAGAGAGATGAGGAAGGTGGGGGAGAGTGAGAAAAAGGAAAAGAGAACTGAGAGTCCCCATACTGTCCTGTGTCTGCTTGGCACCTCTCTGGGCCTCAGTTTCCCCATCTATATGATGATAATGTTGGACTCATAGCCTATGGCTATGGCCTTATTTCACAGGTCCTGTCCCAGACCTGACCACTTCCTATGGCAAGGCAAGGGGCTCCACAGCAGCTGGCAGAAGTGAGAATACACACAAGTGCCCCAGGCCTGTTCTGCCTGCTAGTTGTCTCCTCTACTCCCCAGGCCCCATTTCTGGAGAGCCCAGTGGAAGTCTGACCCCATTTCACAGGAGAGACTAACACCCAGAGAAAGGGAGGGACGTGCTCAAGACCGCACAGCTCGAACCTTTAATTAACTCTTGCCATGGGAGCTGTGGCAGCCTCAGCTGCTTCCAAGGGCAGAGTAAAATGTGGTATGCAGTTAGGCAAGCCTCCACATCTGGGGCCTCACCCACTCAGCTCCATCCCACCCTCTGATTTCTGCCACAGTCACAGGGTGTGGCTGTGATCCTTAAGCCTGAGCTGCTCAGGCCCAGGAAACAGCTGGACCTAGTTGTGAGGTCCCCCCACCAAATGCCTCCCCTGCTTATTCACTGTAGAACCTCTCTGGGCCTTTTTTCTCATTTCTAAAATGGAGATAATGATATGAAGGGGAGCAGAATTTGTCAACCCACAATGTGCCTCTTTGGCATAAGGATTATTTTAGGCTGGTTATTTTTAAGAAATAGCAGACATAGGAAAAACTCTTGAAAACCTAGAAGTTACCTTTTGTGAGAGACACTGATGTTTATAAGGGAAATCCCCATCTGTTAGGGTATCTCCCTCTCTGTCAGGAAGAGGAAAATGACTAAATTTCTAGAAACTTACCAGCGGAGAAGGTAGAGACTTAAATCTGCGTATTGACCACACCCTCCTTTACTGTGTTTTGTCTGAAAACCTCTGTAACTAACTGACTCCCCATCCCAACACCATCTTTTGTCTTTAGTTGGAGATGGTATTTAAGGCGGTGGCTTGGGCCATTCAGGGAGTTACCCAGTTTTCCTGGTCTCTCCCACATATACAGGAGGCTTACATGTTATTAAACTTCTGTTTGTTTTTCTCTTGTTAATCTCTTTTATTAGGGGAATAGAGGGAAAATTATCTTCCTCCCCCACAAATACCCTCATAAGCTTTCTTGGAGAGTTATGGAGATGGAGAGGCACTCAGTAAGTGATAAATGCCCCATGATATGACACTGGTAGCCCAGGAAGGTCAAGTTACCCCTGCTTCAAGGCCAATCCTCACCACAACTGGAGGAAGGCCCTAAACTCCATTCTCAACCTGCAAGGCTGAGCCCTGCTGTGGACCCTTTGCAGAAGGTGAACACAGCAGTACAGATAAAAATAAAAGCAACCGTTTAGTGGCTCCAGGCCCTACACCAGGCTCTTTAAATATATTCTCTATTTGATTCGCAAAACAAGAATCTATTTGATTCTGCAAGACAGAGGTTATTAAGAAATGCAAAGGCTGGATTTAATCCTGTTCGATCCAATTCTTTGGCTCTACTGTGCTTCTCTGAGTTATCAGGTTAACCCAGCAGAAGGGACATCTCTGGACCTCAGTGTCCACATCTGTCCTACTGACCTGATGAAAGAGGCTCAGTGGAAAGGATGTTGACAAAACCACTTTGGTGAAAGAAAGCCTCTGAACAGATTCAAAGGGCTCTAACAAGTAGCAGTAGGAGAAGGTAGTGATAAAAGGGAATGACGGGCATGTGGGACAATCCTAGGGGAGGGTCAGGGAGCTCAGGGCCAGGGGTGATGACAACCCCACCACCGCCCTCCCTGGTGCTCACAGTTGGGTATCTGGGTAGAGCCTGGCTGAGGCCTACAATTGGGGTGCAATGGTAGGACTCACCTAAACAACTCCACTTCGTCATCCCCAAACGGCTTGTAGTCATCCTTCTCAAACATGCTGAGGTAGGCAGCCTTCATGTAGATGTAGGTAGCCTATGAGAGGCAGAGCAAGAGTCAGGTGTGAGGATCCACCTTCCAATCCCAGCCACAGACTGCATGGTGAGGCCCCAGCTGTGAGGCTTGCCAAGGTGCAGACCACATTTTCCTCTGCCCGTGGAAACAGCTGAGGAACCCACGTGGCGACTCATTTGGACCTCATTTGGCACAAATACCTCATTTGGCCCAGCATAGGAGCTAACATTATCCCCAAGCCCCAAGGGAGAAACTGAGGGACTTGAGCTGGGAGTTAAATCCAGAACAGGCCCATGTCAAAGCAGCTGCTGCCCTCTCCTCTCCCAAGCAACGGAGAAGGACTCCAATTAGTGGATGCACAGGCAGTGCTGAGGCTGGGGTGGACACACGAAGACCGGGCAGCAAGGGTTTCTGGGAGGCAATTACTTCAGACGGGGCCCTTGCATGCCGATAGGAAGATTCACAGAGACCCTGAGAATGGACTTTCCAGGCAAAAGGAACAGCCTGAGCAGAGCCTGTGTATAAGCAAGAAACAAATAGGGAGTATAAAGTATAGGATGCATAAAAGAAGAGGTGTGAAGCCAGAAGAGTGAGCAGGGCCCCAGGTCACAGCTCTGTTCAGGTTCCCTTGGTGGAACTGCCTTACTGTGTGCTGGGCGCTTTACATCCATCACTTCACTTGATCCCAAAGACAATGACAGAAAGGAATCTGTAGCTACCCTCTGCTTCCTGGGACCGCAGAGCTGCTGGGGGCAGAGCTGGGGTTACCCCAGGTTTGTGTAGCTTTAAGGACCTTGTCCACTGGATCCACAGCCACCCCTGGCAGGGAAGGTGTGGCTGTGCAGAACCCTCCTTCCTCCCAGGGATCCTGAAAGCTGCACCCCTTCACCCTAAGTCCAGTGCCAGAGGAGCCTGGCTCTGTCTGCCCTCCAGTGGTTGTGCCTTGAAACATAGCTCCTGCCGCCCCAGCTGCCATCAGCCTAGTGAAGTGTAGTGGGTGGAGGAGGAACCAGAGCAGGACATCCTGGAGTTTAGTCTCTGGAGAAGGTGGAAAGCAGCCTCCACCTGGCGGCCTCACCCATGCTGAAGCTCAGGGCTACTCCCAGCTCTACTCTGACCTCAGCACCTCAGTCTGCCCTTCACAAATGCGGAAAAGCTGGTTTTTGTGCGGGTGTGGTGGGAAGAATCTCCCCTCCCTGAAACTTGTTCCCTATCCCATCTTCACCTTCCTGGTGTCATCCTTGCCTTCTCCCTCTTCCTCATCCTGGGACTGAGTCACTAAGTCCTCATGATTGTACCTCCCATCTAGCTCTGATCCCACTGGCCTTGCCCTGTCACTCACCTCAATTATTGCACCAGCCTCCACACTGCTCCCTGTTCCAGGCCACCAGAGATGTCTTTCTTTTTTTTTTTTTTTTTTTTTTTATCCTACCCGAGGACATTTTTTCATTTTTTGTTCAGATAGAGTGGGAGGGAGAGAGAGAAAGAGAGAGAGAGAAACATCGACGCGAAAGTGACACATCGAGTGGCTGCCACCCGCACGACCAACCAGGGCCGGGGACAAACTGCAACCGAGGTACATGCCCTTAGCAGGAACTGAACCTGGGTCTCTCTGGACCGCAGGCCGACGCTCTAACCGCTGAGCCAAACCGGCCAGGGCAGAGATGTCTTTCTACTGCTCTAGTTTATATGGTCTCCTAACTGATCTTCCTGCTCCCACTCCTGTCCCCTGCCAGCCACTTCCCACACCATGCCAATCATTTCTTTTTAAGTCAAATTACATCAGTCCATCCTTGAAATGTGCTCATGGTATCCCATCACACTTAGGATAAAATGCAAACCCCCTCTCAGGGCCTGCGAGGCCCCATCCAGCCCCCCCCTTCCCCCGTTTCCCCTCCAATTTCATCTCCCACTGTGTCCCCCTCCCTCACACCATTCTCACCACACTGGCCTCTGGGCCATTTCCAGAGCACATCAAAGGCACTCAGCTTCAGGTGGGGGTGCCCAGTACCTGCAGGAGGGATTTCTTAAAGCCCAAATCTAAGCCACAACCATCATGGGCTCCTTCATGGTCAGACTAAAACCCAAACAGCCACTCAGGGCCCTCTGTGACCTGTTGTTCTGGCTCCTCTTTTGCCAGTTACTCCCCATCACCCCTTAAACTCACTCCAGGCCTTTGCCTGTGTCTTTCCTCCACCTAGGATATTGTTGTTCTTTCTCCACCAGGCTTATCTGCTAGCTTCCTCTAAGAGCCTTCTACTCTCCTGGACACCTTATCCCCCGAGTCATGAAGTGATCAGGTAGATGCAGCGACCCAGAGTTGTGACACCATGGACATGGAGTTATCAAGGGATTGTATGGGCCACATTGATGGAAAACAGTAGCCGCCTCTCTGAAGGGAGTCCTATCTCCCCAGAGTATCTGATTGTTTGCCCATTGATTCTAGACATTTATTTTTCTGGATTACTCTACCAGACTCTGGGCAGTCAAATAAATCCTTGTCATCAAGAAGCTACAGCAAGTGGCCTAAAGTGGATGGTTTCTCCATAGTCGCCCTGCACTTCTACCCACGACCCTTCACCTGGTGACACAGAACCTCTTAGGAGTACTTGACTCCCGAGCCTTTGTCCTTGCTGTTCTCTTGGCTTGGGGTGTCCTTGCACTTCCTCCACTCTCCACCCTAATTACTCCTCCAAAACTCAGCTCAGATGTCACCTCTCCCAGAAGCCTCCCTTAGCTTCACAGCTGGGCAGCCCAGGGCTGCCTCTGAGCTCCCCTCAGGCTCCCCATTGCAGCACTGAGCACAGTGTCACCACCTAGTTTCCAGCCATCGCAAGCTGAGGGGAACATGAAGGCTCCCAGGGAGGTGTAGCTCAGCAGAGAGGATGCAACAGCCACAGGCCAAATTCCTAGAGCTGCAAGTTGGTGGACCCTATGGTGGTCAAAGCCTGGAGATTAGGAATGAATGAGGCCCCCAAACTCAAGGTGCTACAACCCCCACTTGCACAGGAAACCCTTCTGAGGAAAGCACTGGAGAGAGAGGGGGCTGACCACCCCAAAGTCACACAGCGAGCTGGAGACCGAGCTGACTCACAGCCAGACTTCCTGACACCTGGGAGGCCTGGCCCTCCCTCTGCTCACAGCAGCTGTGCACCATCCACATACCGCTTCCCCATGTGGGTGGATCAGCTGCCTGGCTGACTCCACAGGAAGGCTTCTGGGTCACCAGTTCAAAAGTTCCCCGAGTCTGTGCTCTTACTGGGAGTGGGAAGAGATGAGGAATGAATGCCAGGTCCACAGGGGCTGGGGCTGGGGCTGGGGAAGCACCTTTAACAGCAGGGTGGTCTCAGGGCAAGCTGGGCCTCCTCAGGAAGACTTAAGGAACAAGGGGAAAGCAGAGGCCTTTGAGTCACACAGAGCTGTCTTCAAGTCTAGTGTCTGTCACCAACTGCTATGTGGGACAGAAAAGTCACATACCCTCTCTTAGCCACAGTGGCCCTTGTGTGCCAGTGGAGATAACGTCTACCGCGTTGGGTGTGGTGTAGAGGAAATGGCAAGTGCTGGGCACTCGGTGAACGCCTGTCCCTCCCCCAGCCTCACCTGCCCCCCATGCAGAGAATTCCCTTTCAGCGTGGTCCCCAGGCAGGGGTTCTGAAAAAGGACTTCTGTGCATTGGTGGGGAGGGATGAGAAATAGGGACTTAAAGACACTGAGACACCTGCTATGTATTTGCCAATACTACCAGATTAGATGCTCTCTGATCATCAGTCAGCGGTTCTCAACCTGTGGGTTGCGACCCCTTTGGGATCGAATGACCCTTTCACAGGGGTCACCTAAGACACAACAGTAGCAAAACTACAGTTATGAAGTAGCAACGAAAATAATTTTATGGTTGGGGGTCACCACAACATGAGGAACTGTATTAAAGGGTCGCGGCATAATTTATTCTAGATGATTCTAAAACTCTTTGTTCAGGAGTCTGTGCTACGAGTACTATGATGATAATGGCTAATATTTATTTCACCACTTTTTTTTTTTTTTAATCTTCACCCAAGGACATTTTTGCATTTATCTTCAGATAGAGCAGGAGGGAGACAGGGAGGGAGAGAGAGAGAGAGAAACATCGACGTGAGAGAGACGCATCGACTGGCTGCCATCCACACGACCCCAACCAGGGCCGAGGACAAACTGCAACCGAGGTACATGCCCTTAGCGGGAACCGAACCCCGGTCTCTCTGGTCCATGGGCCGACTCTAACCGCTGAGCCAAACTGGCCAGGGCAATTTCACCACTTTTCTTGATGTTATGTTTTCATCTATGGTGGGCACTTGTTTTGCTTACGTGGCATCTTTTAAAAAAAAATTTTTTTTTCTTTACTGATTTTAGAGAGAGAGGAAGGGAGAGGGAGAGAGATAGAAACATCGATGAGAGAGAACATCGATTGGCTGCCTCCTGCATGCTCCCCTCTGGGGACTGGGCCCACAACCTGGGCATGTGCCCTGACCAGGAATCAAACTGGCGACCTCTTGGTGCATGGGTTGATGCTCAACCACTGAGCCACACCGGCTGGGCTACATGGCATCTCTTTTATGCTCCCCTTCCCGCAATGCTTCTTTCAGGGACATCACCTCACCTTTCTTCTGGGGAACCACCTCTTTTCTGTTCCCCATCCATTAGTCTTCCCACCCTCTGTCTCCAGGCATTGACATGCAATCTATGCAGACCAATGAGGCTCTACTGTGGGACTTTGGTCGAAACCAAAGGGAAGATGTGAATTAGGGGCAGGTAGCCCATGGCCACCCTGCCTGTCACATGGAGAGAACCTGCCTGAACAACAAAGATGTCACAGAGGAGAGCATATCACAGGTGGAAAAACCAAGCCCAGATGACATAATCTGAATTCCTGGATCCAGCCCTACCTGAAGTCAGTTTGCCTAGAATTTTCTGTAGTATGAACCAACAAGCCTTTTGTGTTCTAGACTCACAGTCCAATACAGTGGCCACTAGCCCATGTGACTTTTAAAATTTAAAATGTGAATTAAAATTAAATAAAATTGAAAACACCCAGTTTCCCTGTTGCACTAGGAACATTTCAGGTGCTCAGTGCGTACATGTGGCTGGTGGCTACCATAATGGATGGTGCAGGAATAGAACATTTGCACAGAGCAGAAGGTTCTACTGGACAGCACTCACCTAGACAGTGGGAGCCATGTTTCTGTCCCTTGTGACTAAAAATCTTGACTGACACATTATAGTTCTGAAGTTTCTCTATTCTTCATAGTCTTTAGTTCCCTCCAACCCTGCATCCTATTAGAAGTCATGGCTCTGTTTAAATTCCAGCTGGGACATTGTGTTCAGTTAGGGGTTTGGCCCTTGGTCTGAGGCGCACAGCCAGTCTGAGTTGGCCTGGTCCCCCAGTGTCCCCAGCACTTGGTGTGACCCACCTTGGACCAGGAGTTCTCCTTGCTGAGCAGGTCGGCGTAGAAGTAGGCCATCTTCCACTGGCCCTTGTAGGTGAAGCACCACATCAGCTCCCAGTAGCACATGTGGTGGAACTGCTTCCAGTGCTGCTGGGCTTCACAGCACTCCTCGAACCGCCGGACAGCCTGTGGGCACCTGCTGGTCAGTGCCCACCCCTCTCTGCACCCTCTGCAGCCGCCCAACTCTGCTATAGGCCCAGACTCCTCCAGCACATGGTGGTCTAGCCCTGTGCCAGGAGATTGGCCTCCAGTCCTGACGATTCCCCCTAAGTCTCACATGACCTTGGGCCTAGTTACTGCCCCTCTCTGGGGCGCCAGTCTTTCAGTCACAAAGTGAAGGATGGGATAGAGCTATAATGATGCAGGGAGAACAGGCAATGGAAAGTATATTAAAGTGATATAATAATGTCTGGGCCTCCAAAGGTTTCAGCGCCTCCTACGAAGTGACCTGGACCTGGAGCATCTGTCCTGATGCCTGAGGAGTCACAGCCAGGCCTGCGGGAGGCCCCAGAATTCCACACTGTGGAGTCTGTCCTGGGACTTGGCTGGGTGTTGGGGTCTCTGCCAGGATTGTGATCCTCCTCACCCCTCCGATGGCTCCCTCCCACCTATGGAGTCCTCACTCCCTGGCACCAGGCTGCACTGCACTCACCAGGCTCCGGCCTGTCACCATGCCCCGAATAAGTGAGTCTTCCCATGCCCTGCCTTACTCAAACACCTCCCTCTCCAGGAAGGCTGTCGTCCTAGCCTCCCTGCCGAAGTCCTACCTGACAATGCCCCTCTTCCCCATCTTCCCAGACTGCCTGGAAGTGCCTCTCCCACTCCTGCTCTCCTGCTGGTCCTCTCTTGGGGCGCCCCTCCTCCCAGCTGGCCCTGTCCCCGAGTATTTCTGTGTGTCTGACTTCTGCTGGCCTGCGAGGCCCCCAGTACTCACAGCATCAACGTTGCCTTTAATGGCTTCAATCCGCCCCGCAAAGAACAGGAAGATGGCGCCCTGCAAAGACACACATGTGGGTCCATGTGGGCCCGTGGAGCACACGTGGGCTGGGGTGTCTGGCAGGAGGTGGAGCTCACCTTTGGGTATCGCTTCAGGTAGGGCTTCAAAAGCTTCTCTGCCTCCTCGATGTTGACGTTCCCGGTGCCTGAAGGAGGTGGGGGTACAACACACATCACCGCCACCATCCCTCCTGTGATGCTCCCAGTAACCCACCAGGGGCTTCTCGGGGCCTGTTTCCCCTTATGTGAAATGGGGATAATATTCTTCCATCTCTAGAGTGATGTGAGGATAAGTAAGAGTGCAGATGTCACCCTGAGCATATCACAAGGCTCAGTGACTAAGAGTCCATGCCCACCAAACTGCCCAGAGCCCCAAGGAGCTGCCTACAGTGTCCTCACACCCTCTACAAGATGGGCATGAGCGTCCCCATTTCACAGATGATAAAACTGAGGCCAGGACACAGTCAAACTATGAGGAAGTGAGTGGTCAGCAGGCCAGGCCCCGGGACAGCTGTTGTGGCTCTGTTGTTTGTGGTTTCAGTGCCCCATTCCCAGTCTCAGGGGCCCAGTCAGGGTATGTAGCCCCTCACCCTCTTGACCCCTGCCCTTAAAGCCAACCATACCCCAGAGGCCCCCCGCACGGACCCAAGCGCACTCCTACCGAGCACAAAGGTGAGGAAGGTGTGGTAGCACAGCAGCAGCATGACGCAGAGCACCGCGCGGAAGCTGTGCCCGGAGGCGCCCTCCTTCAGCTGCAGCAGCCCATAGTCCTGGGGTACACAGGGACAGGCTGAAGCCAGCTAGGCCTGGGCTCCCCAGGGCCCACCCTGGGACTCATGGAGGGACAGGGGCCTGGAGGTCACTGGACATCGGTGAGGGCAATGCTCCTGGAGCTGGGGGCAGGGCAGATCACTAGGCCCAGGAGGCCGGGTCAGCGGCTCCCAGGCTGTGCAACCCTGGGCGAGGGGCTGCGCTCCCGGGGCTTAGCCACCTTCCTGGGGGAGCGTACACTGCTGCCCAGGCCAAGGCAAAGCTTGGGTCTGGGTGTCCCCGCCTCCTCAACAGCCCCTCACCCATTCGTCCCTTTATTCACCTGCTTGGCCTGTGGTGGGTGCTGAGGCCCTGAGCAGCCCCAGGTCTGGTAAAGGGAAGAGGAATGACAAGGAGGCAGATAATTCTAACCACAGGCTCAGAGCATAGATGGGACCACAAAGACTGTGGTCTGGGAAGGCTTCCTGGAGGAGAAGGCTTCAGAGCCTGACGGGGGAGGAGCAGAAGAACCCCCCTCCCCACCCCCTCATATCATGTCTGAAGTCTCTGCCTCTCAGTCTGTCCTCCAAGGTGTTCTTGTTCTTTCTAGTATACCAATATGACCTGCCTCCCCCTTGCCTCAAACCCTCCATGGCTCCCCTGCTTTCAGGATGAAGACAGAGCCGGAGCTGGTGCGGGAGGTCCCTCCACTCTGGCCTCGTCACCCTCTCCCCCCGGCCAGGCAGGCTACATTGTCCCACTTCTAGCCTTTCTCACGCTCTTCCCTCCCACCATCGTCCTGAAATCCTTCTCGTGACCCAAGAGTCTTTTTAAGAAAGACTGGCCAGTGTTTCCCCGGCCCACAGGTGGCAACCAAGATTTTAGAGGTCCACGGACAGGCGTGAGGAAGCAGAGGGTCCCACGCAAGGTCTTCCCTTCTTGCTTATCTGTCTGTCTGACGGTGTCCGGAAGAACACCTCAGTACTAGACGGGTGTGTGTTCAACGTCACTCTGGCTCTGAGCTCCCTTCCTCATGAAGGGGAACAGCCTAGACAGACCACACAATCTAGCTGGGCTTTCGTAAGCTTGTTTGGTCCTCATAGTATTTACTGTTATGATTGTACTCTTATCAGTGTAGTATATTTACCTTAAATAAATTCAAATAAAAATTATGAGCTACTTTTGAGAAAAATAATATATAAGTAATAATAATATAGAGGTCCCTGGACATGGCAATAATCAGCAAGGGCCAGGAAAAGTTCTTCAGAAACCCCAACCTGGTCTAAAAAAGCCCCTTGTTTTACTGAAAAGAGACTAGAGTCACAGAGAGAAGGGGATGCCTTCTAGGCCAATGCTCCTTCCGTCATGCCAGGCCTCCTCCACCAGGGAGCCCTCCCTGACCTTCTACCTGGTACTCAGGTTCCTGCCCTCAGTAAAGTGAGTCTGGTTTCCGCCCTCAAGGCCTGGTGCATAGTAGGGCTTCTTCTGGGCATGTCCCAGACCAGAATATAGTCCCAGGGGAAGAGACTTGCTCCAGGTCTTCTGAGGGGGGAAGAACCAAGTTCCTGACACCTGTCAGGCTCAGAGAACAAGCCCCCAGGCCCCTGCACAAAGCTGCCCTTCACTCCCACCCTGGCCCCAGAGCCTCCACCCTGTGAGGGACCAGCCAGGGACCACTGGCCCCACTTGACTGGAGAATAGACTGAGGCCCAGAGGGGTCTGGGTCTTGTCCAGGGCCATACACCCAGGGGGGCTGAGCCAGAACTGGTACCTCGACCCTGCAGCCCCTCAGCTGCACCTCGTCCAGCTGAGCTCCAGTCCTGGGGCTGAGGGCGTTGAGGGTCCCAGAAAGCAGGTAGTTACCTTGTTTCCTGAAAACCCCACAAACTCCAGCAGCCGCAGGATCCTAGTAGGAAGCATGGACAGCGTCTGCAGGAACAGAGGTAGGTGGGCACATGGAGGGGTGAGCTGCTCCTCCCACTCCCCAAACCCCCAGAGTCCTGGGGGTGACCCTGAGGTGCAGGTCCTTTGTCTGTAATGCCCCGGGTTTCCCGGAAAGCCGGCTTCCCCTGACAGAGAAGCATCACAGCATGACGGGAGCAGACTGTGCCCAAATCCAAGTCTCACCACTCCCAGCTGGGTCACCTTGGGCAGGTTACATATCCTCTCTATGCCTCAGTTTCCTCACTTGTGAAATGGGAATAATAGCCCCTACCTCATAGGGGTACTGTGTAGATGGGCCAAATTAATATGCGTAAAGCACATAGAAGGGGGCCTGCACATAACAGTTAGCTATTGTTGTTACACTGAATCCCTACTCTGCACCAGAGGCTCTGTCATTGCATTTGATCCTTAGAACAGTCCTGCACAGAAGGGTTTACCGACCCTTTTGATAGATGGGGAAACAGAGGCACAGGTCAGTGACAGGACATGTCCAAGGCCCCAAAGCTCATCAGAGGTGGAGCCAGTTCTTGAACCCAGGATGGTCCAACTATAACCTGCTGAAGCATCCAATGCACTCTGCAGCTGTATTTCTCAGCACTTGGCCCAGGACCCCTGCTCCCATTTCACATATGAGAAAACTGGAACTCAGAGCGGGGCAGGGACCCCCACCCCTGCTCTTGGAACAGGCTTTGCCTCAAGTGGAGAAACCCGCTCCCACCCCCTATCCCATCACACACACCAGCACCACCACCACTTTTGGAAAGGTCCCCAGGCCAGGAGACAAAATTGTCCATGAGCAGTTCCTCCCAGGAGCAGACACGGCTCTTCTGAGCCTCTGTGCCTCAACTCACACTGTTCCCTCAGTCTAGAATGCCCTTCCCTGCCTGGAAAACTTCCCCCACCTATAGATGCTTCAAGATCCAGCTCCAATACTACCCCCTCCATGAAACCTTCCCCAACCCCCCAGGAAGGAGTTTGGCCCTCTGGTCCCTGTGGGTCATCAGCTGTTTCTGGGCCTGTCTCCTCCCCTGCCACTGGTCAAGGTTTACCCACCAGCTCTCCAGGGCTGCAAAGGCCCTGATTTATTGTCTGTCCATTTCTGGTGCTACATATACTGCCACTGTGGTAGATTTTAAACTTTCAACTTGATCTGGGAAGAAAGGCACAGAAGGGACTCCGGAGCCAGCGCCAGCCCCCACCCCACCCCACCCAGCTGTGAGTCCCCAGGCTGCACCATGTCTGCTTCATCGCTGGGTCCCAGGGTTGGCACAGGGCCAGGCACAGGAGCCCAGCAGCCATGTGTGCGGCTGGGATGTGCGGGGGAGATTAATCTTGAGCCCAGACACTGTGGACATGGGAGGGGCATTCCCACTCACCAGGTTGAAGGCGCCCACACCGAGCTTCACGCCTCCTTCAAAGTGCCTGTGGTTCTCTCCCTTGCAGTACTGTGAGGACTGCACAAGGCTGTCCAGCTCCCTGCAGAGAGAAGCAAAGTCCTGTTTTCAACCACGTACTGGGGACTGGGTCTCATTCCAGCTGGGCCTAACACTGCCCATTCCCAGCTGGTCTCAGAACTCACTGGTGGTAGATTTGTAACAGTTCCGGCAATCCAGAAAGTTGATACTCAGGAGTTCCCAACACATCTCCCACCGTAATGACATATGACATACTCCTTGCCCCTAAATTTCAGCCATAACAGCCATAGTGCACCTGCCTTGTCCAACATCTAGGCATTTGTGTGTGCTCCACATTTTGTCTAAAACACTTTTTCAACCTCAGGACTACTGACAGTGTAGGCTGGACAGTTCTTTCGCAGGGGAGAGCCTGCCCTGTGCATCATGGGCTGTTGGGCAGCATCCCTAGCCTCCACCCACTAGATGTCAGTTGTGACAACCAGAATGTCTCTAGACATCACCAAATGTCACCTGGAAGGCAAAATTACCCCCAGTTGAGAACCACTGGGATAACCCCAACACCCCTTCTTTCAGGAAGTCTTCCTGGGGTCTCTTGGTTTGAATCCAGCCCTCTTTCCCCCAGCCACCAACTGTACAAAGCCCACACCCCAGCCTGCCTGGGACAGGACAGAGGCTTTAAAGGTGTGCCTGCTGCCCTGGCCGGTTTGGCTCAGCAGTTGGGGCGTTGGCCTGAGGATCAATGAGTCACGGGTTCAAGTCCGGCCAAGGGCACGTACCTCTGTTGTGGTTCGTCCCTGGCCCTGGTCAGGGTCATGCAGGAGGCAACCAGTCGATGTGTATCTCTCTCACATCAATGTTTCTCTCTATCTCACTCTCTCTCCCTTTATCTGAAGATAAATAGAAAAATATCCTTGGGTGAGGCTTAAAAATAAAAAAAATAAAGATGTGCCTGCCTTCTACCCCGCCATGAGCATCTTGAGGGCTTTTAATTAGCAAACACTGACTGAGGCTTCTCTGGGCCAGGCACTGAGGGACAGCAGGGAGGGACAGCAGGGAGCAAAGCCACCAAGCTGCTGCCCTCCCAAGCCTCCCACTCTAGGGGACAGATCCCCATCGAGTCACTGTGAAGGTAAGGAGGGCCTCAAAGGAGAAGAACCCTGGGGCCTAACCTGGTCTGGGGTTCAGGCCAGGCTTCCCTGAGGGGCTGACATTTGAACTGAAAACTAAGGGATGAGCCTGGACAGAAAGGGTGTTCCTGGCAGAGAGAGCAACATGTCCGAAGGCTGTGAGGTAGGAATGAGCTTGGCATGATTGAAGAACTGAAGGAGAGCCTAAGTGTCTAAGGCAGAGTGGGTTGGGACATGTGGCAAGGAGGGCAGGGGGCTCTCAGGAATGACTTGGCAATGACCCGGGACTTCACTCTAAGAGCAGGAAGAGCCTCGGGATCCGGCAGAGGTTTGTGCTTTGGAAACATCACTCTGGCAGCTGGTGGGGAGACTGGAGGAGCCAGAACGCCTGTCTGGTTTCCCTCGCACAATGCCAGCACACACCCACACATATGGTGCCCACATACTGCATGGTGGGTTACACCCAGCAATGCCTTGCCGTCAAACTCAAAATATCTCTGCTGGGACACAGTCACATTAAATGGGGTAAATAGAAATGATAAATATTCTCAAGTCAATTCAATTTTTAATGGAAACTGATTTTTAATGCCAAAGTTGGAGTGGCCTGGGGGATGAGCTTTCAGAGCTTTTTGGATTTTGGAATGATAGATGTTTGTGGTACCATGTTAAGTAAAAGTGCTCTATATTGAGCATAAACATGGCCTATGCCTTGCCCAGGGCTGAGATGGCACAGAAATGATCTGGCCCTTGGGTAGCTCCCATCTTAGGGCAGGTGGGGACTGTGTGGATACCATCCCTGTGTACCGGAGAGGTCAAGGAAGGCTTCATGGAGAAAGTGGCAGTTGGACTGGGCCTTAACGGATGTGTAGGAGTTCTGCTGCTATTCTCAAAATTACTGTGTCATTCCTCCTGCCCCGACCACACCAAGCTGTTTGTGCAGAATCTGTCTTATGTTTCCCTAGTTCAAGGTCAGGCACAGAGTAAACACTCAGGGGAATCAACAGATACACCCAAGAAAACCAGGGGAATCATATTCCAGAAAACTGAGGTCCTGAGGGTGCAGAAATCTGCCTGAGGTCACACAGCATTCTAGGCTTCCTGCCTCCAGCCAGTGCTCTCTACCTCCCACAAGCAGCCTGAGAGGCACAGGGTAGTAGATGCTGTGCCCCAGCCCCCCAGCCAGCCCCACTCACTTGTAAGTCTGGTAGCTGTTTCGAACTTTGATGCCGCCCTTGATGAAGCTCACCATGTTCTCATCCTGCAGGAGGGAGAGCAGCTAAGAGCTGGGCCTGGGTGGGTAGCCAGAGGCTTGAGAAAGATCATACAAGGCTCTGAGCCCTGCCTTCCCCTCCCTGGGTCCAGCTCTATGAGAGAACCTGGTGGGATGGGGTCAGAGGTCAGCCAAACTAGGCCTCCTTACCCTTGACAATTGAGATGAGGGTCTTGCTTATCAAACAAAACCTCCAAAATGCCAGGGCTTGACCACAACCCCCCTTACCAGCTTTGCACGAACGCATACTGTGTGCTTGGAGAAAGGCCTAGAGGAGACGCTCCCCATAATTCACCCGTGGTTCAGGTGAGGAATGTGGGAGAGGAGGAGGAACGCTCATTTTTGAATAGTTTGTGTTTTTTACAAGGTGGTACTTATCACGTTTGTAATTTAAAGCACTAATACCTGTAGCCCACCCAGTAGTCCCACTCCCAAGTGTACACCCAAGAGAAACAAATGAACACAGGCTGTGGAAGTCACCTTCGAGAACATTTACAGCACCACTGTTCACAGCAGCCAAAACCCAGAAACAACCCAAATACAATTCAGCAGGAGAATGAATAAACAAACTGGTATATTCACAGAAAGAGCATCACACAGCCACATAGGACTGGGTGACGAAAGCAAGTCCCACACAGCTTGAGGCCTTAAGAAGCTTGAAGCCAACTAAACATAAAAGCTGTTCAGACATGAATCAGAAGATGAAAAAGCTAGTTTTTAAAAATAGGATGGCAGATGATAAACATAAAACTCTAGCTAGGGGTTTCCCCTGTGGAGGGAGGCAGGGCACAGGTGGAGAGGGGTGGAGAGGGGCCCAGAGGGGAGGGAACTTGCTAGCAATGTTCTGTTCTCCAGTTGGGTGGGGGATTCACGAGCATTGTTTATTTACTATATGTGATACTAGAATAAGCAAAATAAAAGGCCATTCATGATGTAATTATTATAAGTGATCCCAATGAAGGATTAGGATTAATCCAATTCTAATCACCAGAAGTCCAAAAAGATAGAAAAATAGTGAACAAAAATGGCACTCCAACAATACAATTTATATGTGCTTTTCCACCCCAATAAACATATTTACATGGTGATTACATGTGATAATTATAACCCAGACTCTTTGGTAAAAGCATGAGATGATGGTTTTCATAATTAGCACTGTGTGGTAAGGAATATAGGCTCCCAGTTGGCCAGACCTGGGTTCAAATCCCAGCTCTACCATTTGCTAACCACGTGACCTTGGGAAAGGGACTCCTTCCCTCAAACCCTCCCCCTTTGCAAGCCTGTGAGATGAAGATTAAATGATATATGGAAATGTACATAAAAACAAATAATGCAGTGTGTGCAAGGTATGTAAAACCACACACCTGTGATGCATGCGCAGTCTGGTACACTGTAGATGCTACAAGTCAACTTTTTGAATGAATCAGGTCAACTTGTTTATTGAACAAATGAGGGATAAAGCAGGCTTTGTGACAGTGCCTGTCATCCCACGTGACCCTTAGCAGGAAAACAGCAGTCACGAGGTGGAAGCGCACCCTGGTGGTGGATGAACACCTGCTCAGTGTGGAGGGGTAGAGCCTATCTCCTCTGCCGCTGAGCCTGGCCAGGGCTGGGGGTGTTGGGGTGACTGAGCCTCAGTCCTCGCTTGAACCCCAAGGGGGCTGATCGCGGCTGCTATAGACCCTCTGTCTCTGACACAGTGACATGAAATCCCCAGGCTGCTGGGCGAGCAGAAGTTTCCTACCTGCAGGAAGGTCAGGGCTGCTCTCTGCAGCAGGCATTCTGCGTAGCAGACCTCAGCGTGGATTTCCTCTGTGGGGAGAAAACCAAAGCCCTGCGGCCTCCTGCGACTCTTGGCAGGATGCCTGGGCCAAATCCTCCCCACCCCCACTTCCCAAAAGGCAAAGGGAGCCTGAGTCAGCGCCTCCCCTCCCCCCTCCACCCCATCACCCAGCTCAGGTTCTGCAGTGCTCACGCTCTTCTGAACTAGCTTACATGTCCTGCCCCTTGTCTTCTGCCTGGTTCCCCCACCACCACCCAGAGTGTGGGCACAGGGCCCTCAGCCTGCTCTCTCGTTCTCCAGAAGTGCTGAGGCTGTGCACCAACACCCGGACAGAGCTGAACAAGGGGAAGGCGCTGGATGGACGGGTGAACAAAGGAGCCGTGGAAGTGAAGGAAGGAGGCCTAACAGTCCAGGAGTTGGGGACGACTTCCAGAAGAAAGGACATTTGAGTTGAAAAAGGAAAGAAGAATGAGGCAGGACTAGTTTTCTAGGAAGAGGCCCAGAAGAGTCAAACAACTCCAATGTTGGGGGCCAGCTGAGGCACAGAAGGTTGAGATGGGGGTGAGGTGAGGGCAGAAAGGGGGCAGGGAAAGAAGAGGAGAGGCAGACGGCCGCTTTCAGAGGGCCTTGAACACTGGTGGAGGGTCACAGACCTGGTCCTGTGGGCAGCAGGGCGCCGTGGAAGGCATGAAGGAGGGGATGGCACGGCACCATCACATGCGCTGTTTGCTGCTGGGACCTTCCAGGGCTCTCGAGGTGGGGAAGACCACTTGCTCCCGTTCTGAAGAGCCCCAAATTATTCATAGTTGCCTTCTGCTACCTCCCGGACTGCCACGTGTGGCACACAGCGCCACAGCCCAGGCCATGCCTTCCACTGCTTTCAGCTGTCTCGTCCGGGTGTGTCAGCTTCTAAAACCACGTTCCCTCTGGGGGGCCTGAGATCACTACTATAATCCAACCAGTAAACCCAACTACGTCCACAATGCTAAGCCCACCCCGGCCTGAGGAACAAAGCACATAGACCTAATGACAGCCTTGTCTTTCCTGGACTTCCAGGTCCTCCGCAGGTGATGCTCCCCGTTCACCTGAGAGCCACTCCTCAAAAGGCCCAGGGTCTGACCCATGTGTGTCCCAGCATCAGGCCAGAGCTCAGCCCCTCGGGGAGACTAGGGGGGTAACTGCTCCTGGATGCCACACCTTCTGTGAACTGGTCCATGGTGGGGCGGTGCACAAGGCTGCTGAAAGAATCTGTTACTGAGGACTTCTTCCGGTGCCTGAAGAGGAAAAAGGGGCCTCCAATCATTCAGGGAAGGTGAGTGAAGGTCTCAGGTGGGCTCTGAGCACATCTCCTGCCCCTTCCATAGGTCTCCACACACACTGAAATCCTGGCAACTCCCTCAAATCCACGGCTTTCTCCCACCTGTGCCCTGCTGTTACCTCTGCTTGGAGCTCCCTCCTCTCCCTCCTCTGCTCCTAGTCATCCTTCACAGACCAGCTCTGGCATCACCTCCGCCAGCAAGCGTTTCCTGCTCCTCTGCTGAACCCCACAACCCCTTGAGCTTCCCTGCATCATGCCGGGATGTCACTGTTCATGCCTCTTCCCACCAGTCAGTGTGAATGTCAAACCGATCCTGGTCTGATGATTCCCTGGGTGGCCAGCACCCAGTGCAGGGCCTAACCTAGGGCGAGCGTGATTGTGTGCCCAATGAATGACGCCCACCTGCACACAAACACTCAAGGTCTATTGGTTCATTAACTTAAGCAGTTAACATGTACTGAACACCAATTACACACCAGGTCTCGTGACTGGTATTTTCATTCGGTCCCCATGTCAACCTTATCATCACACCCATTTTATAGATGGGGAAAGTCAAGTCCCCAGAGGGACTTGCCCAAGGTCAAAGAGTTATTAAGTGACAGAGCCAGAATTCATCTCCTCCCAATCAGGCCTACCCCTGAGAGCCTCTCAGTGAGTGGCTCAGACAACAGCGTTCCTGAGGCAATGCCGACAGGGACAGCTGTTAGCACCTGGGGACACATCCTCTTAGCCAAAAGGAGCAGCACTCATAATGGCATTTTAGGCACTGGGGTAGGCCAGGGTGATAGAAGGATGGGCCTCATGATCCCTCAGCCCTGCCCGCCACCTGGCCCGACCTCTGACACAGCAACTGCGCCTCCTTCATCATGTTGCCAGCAAGCAGGATGTCCTGAGGGTCAAAGGTCATCATGGCTTGCATCTCCAGGATGGTGGCATACGTCAGCGAGTGGTACATGCTCTCCTTGGTTCTGCCAGAGAGAAAGGACATGAGAGCCGCAACTCCTAAAACTTCAGAGACAGCTGGCCCTGTGTCAACCACCCACCATCCCCTCTCCTGTTCTGCATGGGGCAACAGGAGGTCCAGGGAGGGAAGAGACTTGCCCAAGGTCTAAAGACCTCAGATCCCACTGAATGGCTTTAAGTGATTTTCCAAATCTGAGCCTCAGTTTCTCTTCTGTTCTGTAGAGATAGCAGCAACAAGGCTGCTGTGAAGACTCAAAATTGGCCTGAGGCCGCACTTCCCTACACTCAGTCTTCTCTAGCCTTCTGCCTCCAGCCTCTAGCCTTCTGCCTCTAGCCTCTAACCTTCTGCCTCCAGCCTCTAACCCTCTGCCTCCAGCCTCTAACCTTCTGCCTCCAGCCTCTAGCCTTCTGCCTCCAGCCCCTAGCCTTCTGCCTCCAGCCTCTAGCCTTCTGCCTCCAGCTTCTAACCTTCTGCCTCCAGCCTCTAACCCTCTGCCTCTAGCCTCTAGCCTTCTGCCTCTAGCCTCTAACCCTCTGCCTCCAGCCCCTAGCCTTCTGCCTCCAGCCTCTAACCCTCTGCCTCCAGCCTCTAACCCTCTGCCTCTAGCCTCTAACCCTCTGCCTCCAGCCTCTAACCCTCTACCCCTAGCCTCTAGCCTTCTGCCCCCAGCCTCTAACCTTCTGCCTCCAGCCTCTAGCCTTCTGCCTCTAGCCTCTAACCTTCTGCCTCCAGCCTCTAGCCTTCTGCCTCCAGCCTCTAACCTTCTGCCTCCAGCCTCTAGCCTTCTGCCTCTAGCCTCTAACCTTCTGCCTCCAGCCTCTAGCCTTCTGCCTCCAGCCTCTAACCTTCTGCCTCCAGCCTCTAGCCTTCTGCCTCTAGCCTCTAACCTTCTGCCTCCAGCCTCTAACCTTCTGCCTCCAGCCTCTAACCCTCTGCCTCTAGCCTCTAGCCTTCTGCCTCCAGCCTCTAGCCTTCTGCCTCTAGCCTCTAACCCTCTGCCTCCAGCCCCTAGCCTTCTGCCTCCAGCCTCTAACCCTCTGCCTCCAGCCTCTAACCCTCTACCCCTAGCCTCTAGCCTTCTGCCCCCAGCCTCTAACCTTCTGCCTCCAGCCTCTAGCCTTCTGCCTCCAGCCTCTAGCCTTCTGCCTCTAGCCTCTAACCCTCTGCCTCCAGCCTCTAACCCTCTACCCCTAGCCTCTAGCCTTCTGCCCCCAGCCTCTAACCTTCTGCCTCCAGCCTCTAGCCTTCTGCCTCCAGCCTCTAACCTTCTGCCTCCAGCCTCTAGCCTTCTGCCTCTAGCCTCTAACCTTCTGCCTCCAGCCTCTAGCCTTCTGCCTCCAGCCTCTAACCTTCTGCCTTCAGCCTCTAGCCTTCTGCCTCCAGCCTCTAGCCTTCTGCCTCCAGCCGCTAACCTTCTGCCTCACCTCCTGCAGGCGGAGCCCAAGTCCTGTCTGTGGGATCCCTTCTCTCTTCAAGCCCCACCCCTGGGCTTGTCCAGTGCTTGTTCCCTGGACCTCCTCACTGGCCTCCCACCTCCTGCCTCTTCCCATTCCACCATGTGATCGTGTCGCTCTCGGTTAAACCCTCTGTAGCTCCCACATCCCATGAGATGACACGTGGACCTGAGGCTCCACACCACGTAGGCCCTGCCACCTCTCCAGCCCAGCTCACCTCTTCTGCTTCTGCCCTGTGACCTGGTCACATTCAAGACTGAACCTCTCATGCTCTCCTCAAGAAAATTCCAGTCTCCCCCCTCCCAGGTCTCTGCACATACGTTCTTTCAGCTTGAAATGCTCTGCTCTCCCCTCATGTCCCCTGAATGTCAAGGCCTTCAAATGCCTCAAGGGCCACTGGGAATCCAGGGCCCCTCTGCAGGGAGCATGTGTCTATGACGGTGGTAAGGCTCACACTGAACTTGTATCAGCAGGGGCACAGTTCCCTCCCAGACTGTGGGCACCTCAGGGACAGAGCTTGTGTGGGGAGCCTTTTTGTCCTCAGCACCCATGTACAGGACCAAACGAGCCTACCTCCAGCAGGAAGCCTTCTCCTCCAGGCTCCTCAATAAAGGGTGTGTTGGGGCTGGGGTGAGGGTGGGGAACATTCAGTCTAACACATGGAGAGCCGCAGGCAAGAAGGGATGAGAGCAATGCCAGTCCCTCTCTGTATTGGGGAAGTCATAACGTGTCTGGGCCTTGAATTATGTTTCTGCAAAATGAGGACAACAATGCTGGCCTGTCCAGGTCCTTGTGGGGCTGGCTGGGAGCACCCTTGCCTGGTGCACAGTAGGTGCCACACTGGTTCCACTCCCTTCCCTCTGTCCCCTCATTAGTTATTTATGAAATTCCTCAGTGCCAGGCTTATGCTGGGAACTTTAAGGCAAAGAGAGATGACTAAGGTTTATAGACTATTCTATTGAAAAATCATGTCACTACCATTTTCCTGCTTTTCTCATTCACAAGACACCTCTGTAAATTAAGTTGCTCTTTTACTTCTGGGTGACTTTCAGATAAGGGAGTCAAAGGTTTTGAGGGAAACCAGTGGCCGCTCCACCTCTCACCAGACCTGGTAGCTGTCAGGACACCTCTCAGATTGTTGCTAGAATTGTTTAATCTGAGGGCAGTGGCTTGTGGAAAGGAGGCCATGGCCTGAGTGGGGGCAGAACTTGGGCTTCAGAGTCCCTCAGACCATGGGTCGGAATCTTGGCTTTGCCAGTTACCAGTGGTGTGGTTCTGGTGAGTCTTGTAGCCTCTCTGAGCCTCAAGTTTCTCCTCTGTAAAATGGATACAATGACCCTTTTCTCCCCGGACTTTGGGTGGCTTAAATGGCTCAGGCTAGGACCATATCGCTGATGATCAATAAATGTGAGTCGCTCCATGTCCTGCCAGGGTCAAGGGTCATTATCCCAGATAAAACCTTTCTCCTTGAAGAGGCGTTTCTCCCATAGCACACAGACCCATGCCTCCCCAGGTAATCCCCTCCCACCAGGCCTCTCTCTCAAGCTCCTGCCTTTCTCTTTCTCTCCCTCCAAACCCCCACCCCACCAGGCCTGAGGCCAGGGACTCAGCCCCACCCACTCAGCCCCACCTGCTGAGCCCAGTCTGGTGCTGGGCCCAGAAGGAAGAACAGCCCCCCTGGGCAGCTGGCAGGCAAAGTGGAATTTCCAGTCTGAGGCCCAAGGCCACGACATGCTCCCGGCCCCTCCCCAACCCACCACCTGGAAGCTCCCCAACTACGGTTTGCACTGGGATTTGGGATATAGAGGTATGACAACCTCCCTGACTTCAGACACTCCACAGAGAAATTGTTTGTACAGACAGCACTCAGACCCCTGAGAGCAACAGCCCCTCACCCCTGAGCTAGACCCAGCTAGGGAACATGATGCCCACTAGGGTCTCACCTTCTGGGCTCAGACCAGCTATCAAGATGGGGAGGGCACTGGAAGAGCCCTCAGAAGAGCTGGTGTTGGAACCAGGGACTCCTTGGCCACCAGGAGGGCAGCTAAGCCCAAGCCTCCAGCCCTTCCCACCTCCACCAGTAGCCAAGGGCCTTGTCAGCTACTTGTCAGCCAGCCTTGTCCCATCATCAGGGCCTCCTGACTCTGACCCAACTCCCACTGATCCTTCCTGGGGCACACCCACACCTCAGTCCCAACCTAAGTCCCCACTTCTGAGGACCTCCCTGGGCTGGGCTACTCTAGGCTGGAAGGCAGAGGCAGCCTCCTGCTTCCAAGCCTCTATTTACTTCATCCTTGTTAAAGACCACCCACACACCCCGCTTTCTGGTCCTCTCTGACCCCGCCTCACTGCCCTCCTCTCCAGCCCAAGCACCTGCTAGGGGACTCATCCCCCATGTCCACCTTCCATCACCCAGCCCTCTACCTTCTGGGAACTGCTTCAGCTCCCTTACTCCAACAAGGCCAAGTGTCTCTGTCCTTCTGTCCATCACTGCCAGGCCTTTGCACAATATGTTCCCTCTGCCTAGAAATGTCCTCTCCATTTGGCTGACTCCTTCTCATCCACACCATGAAATCAGCCCATCTCAGCTTAAATATCATTTCCTCCAGGAAGCCCAAGCCTTGCTCGGTACTGCAGCCCCAGAACCCAGCACGCTGTTGGCACACGGGGGAGCTCATGAGGGTTTGCTGAGTGAACCAGCAACCCGTGCCCAATCCCATGGCTCACACCTTGACCTCATCATCATCCCACAGAATGGCTCTGCCTCTGGATGCCACCTACCTCCCAACCACAACCTCCCCACCTTCCCGCTTTGGCTCAGCACGCACACTGCCCCTCCCCACCTCCAGTCTGTCTCTCTTCCTGATGTCCCAACTTACTTCTTCCTACCAGCCACTCTCTTGTGAAAGACTCACTGCTGAGCCTTCCAACCTCCTGCTGCACCCGGTTAGGAACCCTGACCACGCAACTGCCCACTTTACCCCCCACTAACCCCGAAGGAAGCCGCCAGCCACACAGACAGGCACACTGAGCACAGGCCACCAACCCCAGCTAGGCCTGTCACATTGAAATGTTTCCCCTCTTCCCATCACTCCCAGCACCAGCCTGGCCCCTCACTCTCAACAAGGGACTTTGCCTCTTCCCTCAGAGGAATCCGGGGACAGGGCAGACACACCACACCGGGAACCTTCTACCCCTCACCCGCTCTGCCTCCTTCCCTCCCTCATGGCGGGGGGGAGGGGGGGGGAACCACCTCCACCTGCTCCAGATCCAAGACAGCCCCGGAGACCGTGGTCGTGGAGCTGCGTGGGCCTGTCTCTGCCACTTATCAGCCGTGATTGTTTCTTCATCAAGAAAAACGGGATGGAGTAGCCACAATGTTAGAGACTGTGTTCACGGACAGACACAGAGTCCAGTACAATAAACTTGAAAAAAAGACAGTGCTACTCAAAGAAGTGACAAACTGAAGGAGCCAGGCAAGCGGGAGCTCTCTGCAGGCAAAAGAGGGGTAACACCCCCACTGCATGGGATGAGGACAAGTCAATGAGACACTTGGTACACAGCGAGGAACAGTGAATGAAACTGAACCTCAACATCTTTTGAAGCCTCAGTGACTATGATTGGGGAGGGGAGGCTGTTTTGAACAAGAATTATTTTCTGTAGACCAGTGGTTTCTTATCAGAGGTGGGGAAGTGTTTTTGCTGCCCCCAGACATTTGGCAATATCTGGAAACATTTTTTGGTTGTCACAGGGACAATGGGGAGTGTGCTACTGACATCAACTGTTTGGGGAGGGGGGCTCTTAAACTCAAAAACAAAGGAAAGATCCTTTTCTGGAATGGGGCAGGGATTAAGATAAAGAGAGCTACAATGCCTTCCGTGTGAGGTCAAAGGTGGCTTCATGGGAAGATGGTCTCTCTGTGGTGCCTCCTTCAGGATGAGAGAAGGTGAGGCAGCCCCTCCATGAGGAGAGGCCACGGAGGGCTCACTTAGGGCCTCTGTGGTGGGTCCAGCTTGAGGGCCTGGATGCAGCCATGGCATCTGGTTTTAACAGTTTCTTCTGGGCTCCGACTCCTTTCTGTTGGCCCTGTGTCTGCAGGACAGTTTAGGGTTAGACCAAGGTACGGCCTAGTCTCAGCTGGGCTTTAGGGGCTGAAGAGACAGGCCAGTGTCTGAGCCTGGAGTGGAGCAGGACAGGCTGAGCAGCTGTGACCTGGGGCAGCCTGGCCAGTGAGGGAAGGTAGCCACAGCCTGGGGTTCAGGGCTGAGTAAAGGACAAGTGATGACCAGGACGGAAGTGGAGTGGGGGAACCTTATAAAAACACTCAAAGGGAAACCTGGATGTTTGGTGATGCAGCAGGAAGGGGCTTGGCCTGCCTCGGGTGGTGGCCACTCTCCCTGCAGACCCCGGTTTGCCCAGCCCTGCCCTACCTCAGGCCCAGATCCCCTCAGAGGGTGGGGATGAGGGGTGGGGACTGCTGCCTGAGCAGCTGTTGTAAGACTCGTCATGGTCATCACGCCGTGGAGCCTCCAACCCCAGAAGCTGAGCCACTGACCCCAGCAGAACAATGGATCAGTCAAGACAAGAAATGGAACAGGTCAGTCTTGGAGACTTGGGGAAGGAGGTCCCCCTGCCTCACTATTTGCTTTTCCTGGGAGCTTGGGGGAACTAGGTGTGACAGAGGACAACCTAGATGCCGACAAGAGGGGATTAAGGGTAAGTAGGCAGTAGACATGATTAGACTCCTCACCCCTCACCTCACCCCAACACCAGAATGCAGGTAGCCAGGGGTTCTCTGTCCAGGCCAAGGAATGGAGGATTCTTCTCTCGAGAAGCTGACATCTAGGCCAGCTCCCAGCCAGATCATCACAAACTTGATGTCACCAGTTACAAGGCTGCTTGGCCCGGACTTTCTAGTCAGCCTTTGAACTCGCTCCTAAATATGACCATATAGACAACCAGGGAACAGTGGGCATTAAGGAAAGCCCCCCACAGGAAGACGATTCCCCTCATTGAACAGAAATAGCCTGGAGAAAGCTGAGATTATGTAGAAAAAGAATAAAACCTTTTTTAAAAAGATAGTATTATGTAATAATAACAATAATAAATACTTATTAGAGTGCTTGCTACAAGCCAGGCCCTGTCCTAAGGACTCTCATATTCCAAATATAGATATAAAGGACAGAGTGCACCAGTAAGACAAGAATAAGATGTTTTAGGGAAAAAAGAACATTCAGAGAACAATGTGGCGTACTAGGATAGCAATCATATGATAACAGAAATAAAGAAAAGTCAGTACCAGAAGGATATAATGGTAAGATTGAGGAGATTTCCCAAAAACCAGAGAAAAGAAAAGATGAAGAATTTTGAATTAGGGGCAGGGGGAGATAGAAGGCTTAGA